>OU015761.1:44848714-44875043 GCA_907173295.1 Fagus sylvatica
GACATTGGGTATTTCACTATGTATTGGAAATTGATTACAAGCTTGGTGTTTACAATAGAGAGAAAACAATGGAGAAAATCCTAAACAAAAGGTTCTCTCTTTTCTCTCTTTCTCTCTGCCTCTTTGCTAATCATGACCAATCTACTGAATCTTTTTTCTATGTATTCTTATCCCTTCTTATATAGGTGTTAGCCCCCTGCACACATGTAAGTTGGATGCCTCTACTTGGGGCAGACCCTGATGCTCTGTCATTTGTCCTCGTCCCACGTTATTGCCTGCATCCCTGACACAAGTTTAGCCCATGTTGGTATGTGCACACAAAACAAACGAATCAGCTCCTTGTCCCCCTCTGGCTCACAACAATCGCGCCTCAAAGGCGCACCTTACTATACATGTTTGTCTCTTTAGCGATCACGTGCTTCTTACCAATCTGTATCTTCTGACACTAGTGGTCCCCATCAGGCTCACGCCTTAGGCGTATTCATCTTCAAGGACTCGCTTGGTTCAGTTGTTGGCTAGACCAAGCTCTCCTCCCAATGTTGTAGCTTCATATCCTTCGCTCCTATGGATTTCACGCCAATTACATGATTCTTCAACTTCCCAAAGTCGAATCCAACGGCTTAAAAGTGTCATTGGATATCGTTCTAGTACACCCATGAAATAGGAAACATAAATAAATAATATGTCCAAATTTTCTAAATAAAAATCTCCTATAAATGAATTTCCTGAACATTATGTTAGTACAAGAGAAAGTTGTTCATCTAAAGTTTCTCTTAACATTAACAAAAGTAATGATGTAATCGAACTGCAAACCGTCAAAGAATGTCAACTTGGAAATAATTGGCTAAATTGGAAAGAAGCTATTGTAGGGACTCTAGATCAACTCACAAAAACCAACACTTGTTTAAAGAATGAGTTTAAGATGATAGATCATGGTAAACCCAAATAGGGTCTTGACTTGAAAATTGAACATATTCCAAAGAAAATGTCTTGAAGCACTTTCACATGGATAAATATCATCCTTTTACTAAGCTAGTTCAATCACCTGATATGAACATGATTCATTTTGCCCTCAAGAAGATGATAAAGAAACTCTTAATCTTGAAAATATCATATCTTAGCGCAATTAGTGCTCTCATGTGTCTTACAAATTGCACACAACTTGACATAATTTCTTCAATCAATTTACTAGTAAGACATAGCTCTACTTAAATTTGATGACTTTGGAATGGGGCCAAACATGTATAATGTTACCGCTATGGAACGACTGGCATGAGATTATTTTATCCAAGTGGATTAAATCCACAATTAGTTGATATAGAGATGAAACTTATCTTTTAGATCCACATAAAGACCAACCACAAACAAAATCTATTTACTTCCAGTGGCATAACTATATCAAGGGAATCTATTAAGCAATCAATTACTACTACTTCTTCAAATCACTCGAAGACTCCTTTAATTTATGAAGCATGTTGTGAATGCATTTGACTAAGATCGTCAATTCAACATATTCGAGATAAGTATGCATTATCTTCAATCAGAGATAGTTCGATGATGAATACAAAAACAACGCTGCTTGTATAACACATGTTAGAAGAGGCTATATTAAAGGGGATAGGAGCAAGCACATCTAACCAAAATTCTTTTATACCCATGAGCTTCAAAGGGGCAATGACATTGATGTCAAACATATACAATTAAGTGAAAGTTTACTATACTTATTCACTAAATTTTTACTAGCTACAACATTTTAGGAGATAGCTACAACGTTTTAGTAGATAGTGTACAACATTGGTATGCGTCGACTTAAATATCTTTCATCATAGACAATTAAAGCTTTGTGTGCTTATGACCGGTGATTGTATTCTTTTTCTTTTATAAAGGCTTTTTCCCACAAGGTTTTTGTTACGAACCCAATTTTTGTTGGTTTGTTCGAGGGAACCAAAACCTTCTAATTTGATAATAAACTACTTCGAGGGAGTCCAAACCTCCTAAACAAGCAACAAAGAAAGAAACGTGAAACAACTCCTACGCAATTAGCAACTCCAAAATAACAACTCCTATGCAAACTCTAACTCCTAAACAAAGCAAACTCCTAATACAATCTAACCATCCATAATTTATTGGACTCCTAAATAGAAACCAACTCCTAAACCATGTTCAACTTGTAGAACCATAACATTCCCTGCCCCTAAAATCATCCCTTGTCCTCAAGGTATTCTTGTCCTTCTTCTTCTTCTTCTTCCTTCGCCATGAACTACTTCTCTTTTGTTTCTTAATTTTCGGCTTGTTGGTTTTGATCGGCTCACCTTCACCTTTCCTGTACTCTTCAAGCTTTTCATTTTTCATAGGTGAACGGAAAACAGATCTAAAGGCTAGAACCTTTTATATTTTTGTGACCATACTTGTCCACTCTTTGAGATTTTTATTCTACATGTTAATCGTAGAGACTTGCAATCCTTGCTAGAATTTTGTGATCCTCCAATGCCATTAAAACATGAAGAATCAAGTTTTGCTACCTTTGGACTGATAACACAACTTGAACTTGTTGGTCCATATTTGGTTTGGTCGTTGGATCTCTCCATCTCACCCTGGTTGTGTGAGCTTTTTGTTTGATCGCAATTTTGATTACCCACAATTTGATCAAGGTGGGAATGCATTGCAACAAGCATCTAGTGCATCCCTTTGATCAAACTTTGTTGTTCTGAAGCTAGACTTTTAACTTTAGCTTCTAATCGCTCCATGCGAAGGGCCTTCATAACCTACTTTGATACCAATTTGTTACAAACCCAATTTTTGTTGGTTGCTTCGAGGAAACCAAAACCTCCTAATTTGATAATGAACTACTTTGAAGGAGTACAAACCTCCTAAACAAGCAACGCTTGATTTTACTAATTAATTCTTGATTGATTATTTCTCATTAATGTGGCTTTAAATAGCCTTTTGAATTACAAAGAAAGAAACGTAAAAGAACTCCTAAGCAATTAGCAAGTCCAAAATAAAAAATCCTATGCAAACTCTAACTCCTAAACAAAGTAAACTCCTAATACAATCTAACTATGCATAATTTATTGGACTCCTAAACAAAAACCAACTCCTAAACTATGTTCAACTTGTAGCACAGTAACAGTTTTCCTTTGAGATGTTTTAATAAGGTAATCTAAAAGCATTCGAATGCTTATAGGATTGTACTCTTTTTTCCTTCGCCAAAGTTTTATTTAATTCCACTACATCTTTTATTGACAAGGTATTAACGAAACATATTCTAAGTGAATGATCATCTATGGGTATGGGTTGCATTGTAAAGGTTTTTGGGTCATGTACATTGGCAAATCATAGATTAGTCAAACATTAACCCCCTTCCCCCCCTCCAAAATAAATAAATAAATAAAATAAAATAAAATAAAATAAAAAAAGAAGAAAAAATTGAAGTATATAGATATAATCTCAATTGTAAAACCATTAAAGAAAAATTCACTTTTGGACACTATATTTTGCTGGTGTTTTTGTTTTGGTCCTTGTGTTTTCAAATATTTCATTTTAGTCCTTAAATTTTTTTTAATAATATTTCTTTTTGGCCATTATCATCAGCTCTGTAACTTACATATTTTGTCCTTCGATTGTCGATTCAGCAGAAAAATTTGGAGATTTATAATGCAACTCAATCTAGTTCACCACTTGTGATCGCGTCAGCTTGTCAATTATACATGCCAAATTAGCATATTGTGAGATACATCATCAAATTTCGTAAGTGAGATGGTGTCTAGCACTAAAATGAAATAAAGTTATAAGAAATCAAGGACTAAAATAAAAACATTTTAATAAGACAAGCACCAAAACAAAAACACTCTCAAAATATAGGAAATAAAAATGTATTTTTGCCCAACTTTAATATTTATATCTGTATTCATAAATAAAAAAATAAAAAAATTATGGATAACCACTTGAAAGAACTAAATTTTATATACTATCTCATTATCTTCGGATTATTTTTCTTGTCTTTTCATTTTTTATTTTACAACACCATTAAGCTTTGCCTCTAAATAGAATGAAACCTAATCTTCACACGCTTTCCATTCCATGTCACTAGCAATCAATCTTAACAAAGATTAATTAAGACCCCCATAGTAAGATGTGATGTTCATATCAATAATAACAATAAGTCCAACTGAGATTAATAGGTTTATTCACCGAATAGCAAGCAGCTGAAGGGGGAAAATTGTTTGAACTTTCAGAAAAGATTTCCTCAAAATTCAAAATAAAGATAGTTAGAATCACTGCTGTGATGCGTGTTAGAATAGCACATTTTTAACAAAGATGAAGCAAACAAAAGCACAAGAATGTTTTGAAGACAGAAATACCTGCAATCTTCTCTCATTTTCTTACTAAATCAAGTCCAGAGAAATACCTTACTGACCATAAACAACCACTTACTATAATCTATTATATACAATATTGACTCCTAAAGGGAAACAGACATAACGACCTTACTGTCTATTACAGTAGTAGTTATAGAATTCCCAAGAAATCGTCTATCTCAGAGTTTTTCATCCAAAACTAATTTGAACTACATGATGGAATCAGATTAAACCATAGCTTTGTCACCACGATGAGAAGCTAGTGCCACATTGTACGCAGAAGGCAAGTTCAGGAATATGCACAATATCATATAACTCAAGTCTTTCAACCAAAAATCGTAGCTCTGACCCTGTTAGGTGCTCTCTTGAAATGTATGAGAGCGAGAAAGAGCTGCCGGGTTTGCTTCCAGGATATTGGATGCTTCATCTAAATGGCCCTTGTCATCTACCTTACGTTCAAATGTTTCAAAGATAGTACCTTTGGACATAGATTCCTTCTGGTCAGGCTTAATTCCTAACGTGGCCCATATAGGACTCTTCGAAGCCTCATCTGGGTCATCAATTCTCAGTGTCTTTGGAACTAAAACACACGTCTCTGATTTCTCTTCATCTGTGTAATGTCTGGAATGCTTCCCTAAGGTTGAGCCATTGCCTGAGCAGCAACTATTGCTAGCGGAGGAGGATGGAGATAGACAACCACTAGATCCATTCAATGACATACCCCCAGCTCCAGCACCCCAAACAGGCATACAACCCCAATATGACGCTGGTACGAATTGAACAGGAACTTGTGGAGGACAAAAGCCTGGAACTGCAAGCATTGGCGTGGGGTACAACCGAACTGAATTCGGATCACTGCTATTTGGTACAGAAACACACTCAGAAGTTTGTTGTGCTGTTACCACAGAGGTTACATTGTGCAAACCTGCATTCCAAGGTACACCCCATGGAGCAAGAGGGTAATGCAGAGGATGTGGTGTATTAAGCTCGTGACAAGATCCTGGCAAACCAACTCTCTCCTTTTGCACAACATTGTCACGTAAATGCTTTCCCTGATTAGTGGAAGCTGTCATAGACGACCTGCATGAGGAAGGCTCTTCTCCATTGTCTCCAAGATTTACAGGACCCATCTCAGCACATCTTTTCTGGTCTCTTAGATTAAGAACACTCTCCATGGATTCACAGAGAGGTGCTTCAGGACCAAATTTCAGGACTGTCTCGTTTCCGATTGAAGACCTGAAAGCAGTGGAAGATTCACCACATGAGAGAAGTTGGTGATTGGTTGAGTCAGGGGCTTCTAATCTAGTTGTTTGTACTCCATCGGAGGATACGATTATGTGACGGTATTGGGAGGTTAAGTGCTTGTTCTTTCGTCTCCCAGCACCCACAGGAACATTTCTCATTGTTCCACCAGCTGTCCAATATCTGTGACAGTTCTTACAGAAATGCCTAGGTTGGTTGACGTTGTAGTTATTGAAATAGCAAAATTTTGTATCCAAACTGTTGCATCTTGGACATTGAAGTATCTTGTCTGGCTTCTTAAACACTTTCTCATTCTCTGTACTATTGGTATCTATCTGACCTTCTTTGGGTGTACAATTTACTTGTGGCTCAACCTGCACACGAGTTTGAGGCTCTTCATTCCTATCCCCTAAATCAGTGGATTTCTCATGCTTCCCTAAGTTTTCAGCATAAGAACTCTCCACTTCTGCTTTTGTTATATCACTGCAAGCATCCTGAAAATTCAAAATCAAGCATTGATTCTCTGTTTAGTAGTGGTAATTGGATAGTTAAAAGAATTGCAGAATAGAAAAACAAATTGACTTTTGAACTTTTTGGTAAGTATAGATCCATTATGAGCACATAGATAATAATTAATAAGTGAGAACAAAGAGAAGAACAATGTCCTTGCAATTAAGTGAGAACATTAATAGTTTCATGTAGACAGTTCGTCTGTGTACATAAAACTATTAATCGTAAATAAGAAGGGAAAAACCTCCATTGTAATTTCTATTCCTCCCAGATTTCTTTAATCTGGGATAAAAGAGTTAAAAGCAGATCAATGTCATTGCTATTCCCTCTGGCTCTAACTTTTAACTCCTCCATTAGAGTTGAAATCAATAAATAATAGAATTAGTGAGCATGCTGATATAGTTAACAAAATTTTACCATCACAGGGTCAAGCATCAGCTCATTGCAGTAATATTTGGAACTGAGGGAGAGGAAAGGAGAGTAGAAGGGAAGATAACAAGAATATCTTAAAATTTAATACCTTTTATTTCCCCCTCCTCTCCTCTCAGGCTCACACTCCATCCAAACATATTATATGAATTATATCACTTAAATAAAAATTAAATCAATATTACGACTGTCACAATTTAATCATTAATAAATTTGAAGAGCACCAACAACAAATAATTCGTAATTAAAACTTTATAAGTGACCTTGTTTGTCCTCTTATTGAACTGACCAGTCCTCTCCACTGAATTTTTCAGAGAAAAATAATAATTAAGAAAAGGCCAGATTTCTTTCCAATAGTTAAACTATTTTAGAAGCACCCAATTTTTATTAACAAAATTTGGTTGTAATCCTACGCAGAATCCCAGCCCATATGCCATATTAACCAAGAACAACTTTGTTTGTCTGTTTCTTTCTTCGCTTTTTTGGTACTGCAAAAAGTTTAACTACCTCCCAAAAATAGCATTGATACGTTTTTTTTTTTTTTTTTTTAATAAAAAAAATCGCTTTATATTTCACAATCTAAATTTAACCCTGGGTCTTCAACGAAAATTAATAAATAAAAAGTAACCAAAAACTAAAAATAAAAACAAAATTTACCCCCCATTGCTAAGTTCGATTCTTCCAGTCAAAGAAAAACAAACACAAACCCAAGTTTAGAATGTTTCTAATCTGAAGAATAGCATCCATTAGAATCATAACCAAAAACAAAAAAAACAAAAAAAAAGCAATTTGATTTTTTTTCCCCACAGGTACATGAATCACATATGAACAGAAATTAAATAACACCTAAACGAATAAAAGTAACAAACAATTTAAAAATATATATATAATAAATAAATAAATAAACCCAAAAATTATTCATTTTTTATCTTAATAAGCAGAAATGAATAATTTTTTATTTTTTTTTTAAAGTTGGGTATTTGATTTCAACAAAAGTTAAGAATTTGAAAGAAAGAAAAGGAGGTGTTATTGAAAGATGATTATAGCATGTACCATGAGTTCAGACTTGGGTTGAATCTGACATTCAGGCAAAGGAATCGTCCTCCCAAATAGCTTTATACCAGGATCCTTGTTCACCTCCTCATAGATATCTCCTCCACAACTCATTTTCTTCTCAAACTCAAAAAGTTTCTTCTTGCAATGCAAAGTGCAAACAACTTTGATACCCAACGCCAAAACCCATATAAATACACGAATCAAAAGTGATAAAAAAAGAAAAAAAAAGAGACTTTTACTTTTTCCAAAACTTTTCAAACACACAGTGTCTGTCTTTCTGTTTAAAAACCACAAAACCCTCTCTCTAAGTAAAAGTTTTCCTCAACAAAAAGCACAAAGAACGTGAAGCATCACCACCACCAAAGTAACTTTTTTTTTTCCTTTTTCTTTTACTATCGTACTTTTTTTTCTTTCATGGTATTAAATTTTTAAAATATATATATATATATATATAAGATGTTTAGGGGAATTGGGGAATTGCCACGTGGCAATTGAGTCAGCAAAGGAAGAGAATGAGAGCCAAGAGATGTAGTGGCTAAGATTGGAGATGACGTAAGAAAGACAAAAGTAAAAGGGAAAGTGTTTGTGTACGAGAAAAAGAGAGAAAAGAAAAAGTGCTTGCCGACTTGGGTTTTGGGCTCGCTTTTTACGCCGCCTTCAATGTTTTTGTTATATTTTGTCCTCGTGGGTCCGCGGACCCACTTGGAAAAAGCTTCAAAAGCAACCTTACAATCAAAAGCTGTTGTTTTTTTAGACCACTTTATAGGAAAGTTTGATATGAGGATAGAAAATATTGTGAAGATAAAATTTATTTAATTATTATTTGTGTTTAATTGGGAGAATGAAAAATATATTTTATATTTATTATAAGAAAAAAAAAATGTAGAAGTATATAGGATAAAAAAGTTTTTTAATTTTAATGTCTCACTCTATAATAAATTTATGGGATTTGATGGAAAGCTGCCAAGTCCCCAACCAAACATCAATTATGTCATTTAGGGAGTGTAATCGGTGAGGTGCGGTGCAGTTTTCTCTGAATTTATGCACCTACACCTTATAGTGCGGTTTTTCTATTACATGTACATGTACCTGCACCTATTAAGATCGGTTTTGGCGCGGTTCGGTGCGGTTTGGTGTAGTGTGGTGTAGGTGCAGTCTTGCGGTTTGGGTTGGACTCATTTGGGTCGGATTGGGCTAGTCTAAACGTCAATTTGAATTTAAAAAATCCACCTTTACAACAACTCAAAAATTTGGCTAACTATAGCATACAAATATAAATCATAGTTTCCAATCTCAACTTGAATATTTAAGAAAAAAAAAATTATAACATACATATCTCATAAAATGAATCATAATTTTAAATCTCAACCTGCACATATATATCATCCTTATACAAATATAACTCAATCTCAACCTTCACATACCATTAGCATACAAATATAATGTAACATCACCTACATATAGCATTAGCATACAAGTATAATATACTAGGGGTGTAATCGGAGAGGTGCGGTGCGGTTTTCTACGGTTTTCCTATTACACGCACCTACACCTATACCTTATAGTGCGGTTTTCCTATTACACGCACCTGCACCTGCACCTATTAAGATCGGTTGCGGTTTGGTGAGGTGCGGTTCGGTGCAGTTCTTGCGGTTTGGTCGGTTGTGTCGGTGAAGCTTACACCCCTAATGTCATTGTTATAAGAAAAAATATATATATCATGTAAAAGGGTATAGGGTAGAAAAGTCTTTTAAATTCAATACCTAACACTCTAATAAACATGTAAAAGGTTATAAGATAGAAAATTCTTTTGAATTCAATACCTGACACTAATAAATTTGTGAGACTAGGTGGAAAATTGCTGGATCCCCCAAGCAAACATCATTTTCTTCTCTCATTTCCTCTCTTTCCTTCCTATTTCCTATCCAATCAAATAAAGATGCAATGAATGCCCCTATATGTTTTAGGATAAATTGAACTTTTCCTCTTTAAAGTTTATGAAAGTTACAAAGTCTTATCTTTAGTCTAAAATGTAAATGTTTTCCCTCTAACTTTTCATAATGAGTATGTTGCCTCTTCTATTACTATTTTTCATGAATTCAATTGAAAACATTGATTATTCCAAAAAAAAAAAAAAAAGATTGTTGTGACAAAAACAATAGAAAGAGTCTTTGAAATAATCAATTGTTTTCCATTAAACTGAAGGAAAATATTAGTTGAGTGGACAAAGTGCTTATTATGAAAAGTTAGGGGAGAAACTGCTACTTTTCAAACTATAGGTAAGACTTTGCAATTGCTCTATATTTAAGAGGTGAAAAGTACAATTTACAAGAAGAAAGAACTTTATCAATAAAAAAAGAATGTACAATTAAAGCATTTTAATGGAGGTGAGACCCCACCACAAAGAAAGTCCTTGGTGCTTTGTATATGGAAACTAGGGGTAAGCTTCATCAAGACTTTGAGAATAATACACATAGCAAAAAAAAAAATTAATAATAATATACATGGCAAGTATTAGAGGTGTAGTGGATTAGATGTTTTGCTGGTTTCATATGGCAAGTTGTAACAAATGGTCCAAATCTACGTTTTAATTTGTCGGGTTAGGATTAAAATCATTAAAATCTTAGGATAATCATAGAGTTTTTAATCTATATTCTCTTAGAATGTTTTTAAAATCTATTTATTCATTTTAAAATGAATGAATTAGATTTTCTAATTATTTAAATAAATATTAAAATGATGATATTCACAACATTTGTATTGAGATTTATTCGGCAAAGTTATAGGTTCAAATTTGAAAAGTTATATACAAAACAGTTGGCTTTAGGATGCTTTTGCCGCCAATTGTAGTATTATTCATAGCCCAATTATTCTATTTTTTCTTTAGCTAATCGAAGCACAATTATTCTTATAATTAAAGTTAGAATAATTTATTTTCCATTAAACATGATAACCACTAACAGGAATGAAAAAAAAAAAAAAAAAAAAAAAAAAACTCGCTATTTCTTGCATGTCAAAAGCTTCTCCCTTATCATTTTCTTCTTCCTCTACAGAACCTTGAGCTCCAAAAATCAAGGCAAAGCGCTTGTGGGGAGTTGCTGAGCTTAAGGCTGATGTGGACCATGATGGACTATTGAAGCCCAATGAGAAGAAAGGTTTGGACTGGAGGAATCTGTTTCACCAATCCATTAAAATAGATGGGAGATTTTTCGTTAGGCCACTACTAGAAGCGGCCCAAGAAGAGATAAGAAAGTGTGACAACTAGAGAGTGTTTTGTTTCTCTGTTAATTGTGCATAGAGTTATACATTCGTATTTTCAATGAATTTTTTGGCTACGCCCACCTTCAAGTGGCGTGATTTTTTTAGTTGTATTAATGCAGGTGCTATTGGGAAGCCTTTGTACTTGGATGAAATCACTAAAAAACAATTGAGGGTGTGTGTGGCTAAAAAACATGTCCAAAGCGGCCAAGGGGTATGGCGGCCAAATGAGTCTAATGAGTCAAGAAGGCAAGTGGGGAAAGAAAACATTGAGGATGATGGATGAATCGAAGTGTCAAATAGCAAAGGGAAAGGGTTTGACGTTATCGAAGAGGGTGAGGAAGGGTGAGGAAGCTTTGTTGAGACAGAAATCTAAGGTGCGATTGAAGGAATTTAGGTGACCAAAATAGTACTTATTTTCAAAAATTAGTGAAAGTGTTGACAGCAAGGAATCAAATTAAATGGTTAGACGATGATGAGGGGAACAAATTGGAGGGAAATGGATCAGGTTATAATCTAGTTTTGGGGTTTTATCAGAATCTACTTGGCCATTATGATAAGGCTCCTATTAATAATGTTTTGGTCACTCAGGAGCTTGTGAAATATTATGATAGGACTAATAAGCCAGCAGGACCTGTCCAAACTTTTTGGAGACCTTAATCCATATCTTGGATTAGGGAATTTTTTTTTTTTTACCATTCCATACTAAGTTAAATTAAGGTTTAAGTACAATATTAGTCCCTAAAGTTCAGCCATTTGGCTCTTGAAGTATGAAGTGATCTCTATTGGTCCCAAAAATTTTCAAAATGAGAGCGATTAATCCCTTCATTCAAATCCGTTAGTTTGATTATTACATGACTAATGGAAAAATAATGTGGCTTGTTTTAATGTGACATTATTTTTTAATTATAAATTACACCTAAGCAAAATGCCCATAGGTTGACCCAAGTCCAAGCCTTTGCCGCCAGATTTGATTGTCATTCTTATGCTTTATACTTCGAGTTGGGCTGAGCCAGATATCACTGTTCTGAAAAAAGTCTAATGTTAGAAAGCCATAAGTAAAACTGTAATATTGCACTGGCCTTCCTTATAACGGATTTGAAGTTTGCCATAGTAGGACTTCATTCTGCCATAAAAGGGAGCTAAAGTTTGTGGCAGAGAATGACATGTCTATCATTACTTTACGAAGTTTAACGTGTATGAAGTGTCTTGGCAATGGGCATGCTACTATGAGCTAATTGGGCCGATTTGCACTATATTGTAAAATCCCAACATTAGTAGAAATAGTAAATGAAAAGATAATAATAAAATAAGCATGCTCACAACAGATTTGGGATGAATATCTAGATTGAGCTCTAAACATGCAAAACAGATACTTGCTTATGGACGGAATTAATGTACTTCTACATGAGTAGGACACTTTGACATGAATAGGAATCCATGGGATCGGAAGCCTTGATGTACATAATTAGCTCACGTACACACATCCCACTTGTTAAATGTACCAGTCGCAAATCCGTGTGATGCACGAAAAATATCTAAAGAATTTTGTTTTGAGAGATTTATTGAATCTTAATATCATTATTATTTAGTATAAATACTTTTCATAAATGAATTAAAATACATATATTCATCACGCAAAGAAGACTCTCATCTAGTCTTACACAATAGATTTCTTTTTTCTTCTTTGTTTCTTTTTTTTTAGGAATGATAAATTATTTCAAAGAATACGTATTACAAAGAGTTTTAAAAATATCAAATCCAAATCGGCACAATAGACCAGGCAACCCAACCCACTTAAACACCAAGAAGAAGTTGCAAGCTAAACAAAACCAACAACCTTAGGATACATCAACATTCATAAAGAAACCTCTAACAATAGAATAAGAAATATCCCACATGGAACATAAGGAACTGCACTTCAGAGGACCCATTTGATTTTGGAGTTCTTCAGCCTATCGATAGATCACAAAAACAATAGCTTATGTTACACTTCCAACTACATTTTCATCTTATTATATAAAGAACTGCGCTTACAGTATCTTCATCAATATCATCTTCCTCTTCAGGGATTGTGGATGGATAAAGAAGTTAAAGAAGTTTTGACAATCCTCAGTTTTTGTGCACGTTTGGTATTCTTGGATCCCTTTCTTGGCTTCTTCTTCAGGATCTTCTGCGTCAAGATTTTCCTCTCCATCCTACAAAATACCCCAACATATGAAGAGACTCAGTGAAAAAGGAAACAAAACATTTCAGCTGAACAAAAATTACCCTATTGCTTGTATAAATGAGAGTGATCACACTAAAGATAAGAAGAGAAACCCAATCTCTTAAGACCGAGTCTATTGATTCGTCTTTAGTTGGGAAGCAACAGCCGAAGATCTAAGATCTAGATTGGAAGTTCTAATTATAAAAAGAATTGTTTCTACAAGCATGCCACCATCCAATCCAAGTGTAAATCATATGTCATACAACCAAGTTTGAGATACTTACTCGTTGCGGAAGACCCGGATCAATTTAGTTGGCTTGTTACACTGCTTTTTTTCTTCAATTATGAATCCCTCTTTGCTCTTGTGTTCGTCCTTGTTCTCATGGGTTGAGGTTGGTTACTAGAGTTGCCCTATAATCCACGAACTAAATTCTAAGAGATTTCATGAGAGTCTCACACTTAGTGAGTTAAAGAGCTTTCTCTACGTTTGTTTATTTTTCTCTATATAAACTGTTGTACTCATTTAGTCTTCTCTACGTATTAATTATATTCACAGAGAATATGATTATTAGGTAGAAGCACATCCCTTCTTTTTAGGGATTTGATAACCCAGTATCCCATGATTTGATCCAATTCAAATCATGGATAGTTATCCTTATCACATGACGAAATGGGACCCATAACCCATAGTGGGCGAATCATGGGCTCGAGTCCATCCTGACCTATTAAATTATAACAACTCCCACTCGCCCACACAGGGTGAGGTGTCCACCCTCATAAGGTGAATCCATCTCTCAATCTCCATAATAATCTCTTCATACTGGAAAATAGTTCGTGCGACCTCACGAGAAGAACGTACAGCCTCAAGAGCAACAATTATCAAATCATCTCTTGCCCAATAAAAGTGCATCATTCGAGAGCATCTCAATTATACCCTAGACGGTTTGACTATACCAGATTAAGCATTTTTCATCCCTCATGGTAAGTAGTGCTTTACCCCAAATATGTGATGTACTCATGTCCTATATTGCAAACACATTACAACATAGACGCTAGCCAACAATGAGTTACATAGCATGGTATATTATCAAACAGTCTTCCCTAAGTCCTCATGTCAATTAAATTGGGCTCAACTGCTTTCCCAAACATGCCTCGTCAGACCGAATCACTCATGGTCCTCGGTTTGCATGCTAAAGTAGCAACATTAAGCTTCCTCTTCATGACATAGTCTTAGGTTGACAAAAGGTAAAAGTAGGATCATTGATCCTTGTGGCTCACATAGTGATGAAGCAGGGATCATTCATCACTCCCACTATCAGTCGGCATAAAGCACATACAATATGAATTGTATGCTATGGTGTTATCTCATAAAAATGAGCATGTCACTATGAATGGGTAGAAACGCCATACGAATCTGAGTCTAATCGCTATGCAAGCGCCTAACCTGAGTTTTCAGTCCAGTCACTCTCTAAGCGCCTACCTGAAAAACTCACATTCGGCTATAATTCAGGCTACATAGAGTCTTGGCATCACTCTATGTTTGACCTATCTTGAGGTCTCATCTTAGCTCCATCTAAGGCAACAGGTCACTAATAAGTATATATATCTTGCTCGCCTTCTAGGTACCAAAGATATAAATGTCTTAATTCGCTATCTTAGCGCTAAATGACATAAATGTCTCATCTTGCTCGCTATCTAAGCACCAAGGTGAATCACCCATGTGAGAGGGTCAATTCTTGCTTGGTGACATATTTCAAAGATGTGCTATCAAAAATATTTCACATAAGAATAAAGCTGATAAAATGAATACTCATATCATAAAACAATAACAATAATGTCAATACAAAAAATAAAGTATCTAAGCACATCATATCCTCCGAAGTCCCATACTTTTAGTATGAGAGAAGAACAATCTCTAGCAATAGGCTTGGTCAAAGGATCAGCCACCATGCTACTAGTACATATATGATGCAAGATCACTTCCCCTTGTGAAACCATATCTCGAATATAGTGGTACCGAAACTCAATGTGTTTGGCATTCCCATGGTAGTTAGGGTCTTTTGCATACACTAGGGCTAATATACTATCAGAATATAATATAGCATCCTCAGCATGAGCTGTAACACCTAAACGTTGCAAAAATCTCCTTAGCCAAACTGCATCCTGGACTGTCACGCCTCGAACCCAAAGCATGAGCTCGACACGTGACAACGGCCACGCACCTATAAAGCTTTGCCTTACAAGCGTGTCAGGCCTCACTAACAAATTACAATACTAACGCCAATGAAATTAAAATCTCCAAAATAATCACTTATCAAGGATGTATCAAATAATTAAATTTCATAATATCACTAATCCAAAAATTTTCTTAAACAAAGGTCTCTCACAAAATCACAAAAATAGCAATCATGATACGCTTGATAATCTTGTCTAACTTTCTTCCCACACTACTCCCTTGCAACGTTTGCGCTAACTAATCCTCAGAATCTGAAATGGGGAAATAAATGGGGGGTGACCTGGGAGGCCCAGTAAATAACCAATATCCTTATCCAGTCGGATCAAACACACATTAGTTAAAAACAGGTATACATAGGTAATACAAAATTCTCAAATGATTGTTTTGATAAAGCATTTAGTTTAGTTCACAAACTAAAATATATTATTTTATTTGCAAACGGTAAATTCAACATATTCATAAATAAATACAGATACAGATATAGTTTCAAATACAGATATAGATTCAAATACAGATTCAGATTCAAATACAGATTCAAATTCAGATTCAGATTCAAATTCGGATACAGATATAGATATAATACATATACTAAACAAGTCTTTAGTGACTACGGCCACATTATCCTTGTGACAAGGCCCAAAAACCACACATAGGTCGGTGGCAAACCCCAGAATGAAACTAGTTTCGATACCAACATATATCCCCATTGGCGGGGCCCAGAACATAGTCAGACTGAAAGGTTTCAAATAGCAAAACACCTTTAAAATATATTTGTATTCCAAAACATAGTGATTTTCAAACCTTATTCAAATTACGTACAGAAACAAATCAGTTTAACAAATAAGTTTATAAAGATTCTTGTAACATATAATCACATGCTTGATCCGAATTTTTGAAGGAAACAATACTTTACAAATGCAATGATTTTTTTGATATTTCGAAACAAAATTGATTTTGGCATAATAGAATGATAAACTATAATAATAAGTTCGCAAATAGGAATATATAATATATAAAATTGAGAAAATACTAGTTAAGTATAAAGGTTACTTACCTCTTGCAAGTAAAAGATAATGTAATCCTTTCTCTCTTCTCTTTTCAAATCTCACAAATCAGATCCTAATCAATTATACAATAATCAAAATACATTTAATTGATATAAATAATGCTATTTACTTAGCAACTGATTTATTCACTAAACTGCCTAATATTGGCCTATACTTCTCCATGCTTTCACGTCAATAGCCATGGGATGACAAGTTTTATTAATTTTTATTTTTCAAAGGGCCACTGACTGACTTAGATAACCAAGGAAAAATAAATATACTACCTCACCACTAGCCTTTTGCCCCACCACGTCTGTGTGCTAATAGGTTAGGCGTTTACATATCTATTTTTTTCTTTCTTTTTCTTTGACTGCATGTACAGTGGCCATTACTTCCTATCACGTCAACATAACATGCTATTAGTCTATAGGTGTGGCCATTATTGCTTTCTTTTCTTTTCTTTTATCTTAAACTAGATTCATAGTAATCTCTTTACTAGAAGATGGAAACCCAATAAATTCAAGAATGATGGTTTCGTTCTTTATGTTAGAGCTAATTCCTATAAATCAAATCTAGATCTTACTACCTATTCTTAACTAATTCCGGTTCATACATATAAATCTCTATGATGATGATTAAAATTTATAAATCTAAAAGAAAAGTTTTCTATGCTCTTACCTCAAGAATTCTTCAATTTATCTTCTCTTGAAATCCTTCAAAATCTTGCCGTCAAAGAGTGTCTATAGGTATTGAATAAAGTTTATAACTCTATTTATAGTCTAATATTGCTAGGGTTACAACCTATTTATTTTTATTTCCACAAACTTCTTAAAAAATGATTTATTTGTATTTTTACCCCACAATTAAAATTACTAAGTTACCCACTTAAACAAAAACTCTTTTTTTTTTTTTTTAATCCTTTGGGACCGGGTATTACATGGACAGTTGCTGAACAATCCACATATTCTGAATCCATAGTAAAAAGTGCAATGCGTGACTGTTTCTTACTACACCAAAAAACAGGTCCACCTCCTAGTATGAATGCATAACCTAAGGTAGACTTGCGCTCACCCTTGTCATTGGCCCAATCAGCATCACTGTAACCTGTCAATCTCAGGTCCTTGCCAAGATAACATAAAGCATGATCAATGGTTCCACAAAGGTACCGTAGAATCCTCTTAACTGCTCTCCAATGAGGAGGTCCAGGATTGCTTTGATAACGAATAACCATGCCAACTGCAAAACATAATGTTTGGACGTGTACACAACATCGCATACATCAGACTCCCAATTACAGATGCATATGGAAGTTTGGACATTTGATTCTTTTCCTCATCATTATTAGGACACTGGTCTAGGCTGAAAGTGCATCCTTTTTCTATTGGAGTGTCAATGGGTTTGGAGTTATGCATATGAAAACGTTCAAGAATCTTCTTGATGTAAGTCCCTTGGGATAAACTAAGAAGTTTATTTGAATGGTCTCTAGTAATCTTAACTCCCAGCACAAAATTTGCTTCACCCATGTCCTTCATCTCAAAAGTAGAGGACAACCACTTCTTAGTGGTGACAATGGAATCCATGTCATTTCCAACTAACAAGATGTCATCAACATATAATGACAAGATTAGAATGCTTCTCTTGGATCGTTTAAGATACACGCAATGGTCCTCTTCATTCATCTCAAAACCAAAAGAGGTAATGGAATCATGAAATCTCAAATACCATTGCCTAGATGACCATTTGAGACCATAGATGGAACGTTTGAGACGGCACACTTTGCGTTCATGTCCCTGGACTTCAAAACCTGCTAGTTGAGCCATATAGATCTCTTCATCTAGTTTTCCATTGAGAAATGCAGTCTTAACATCCATTTGGAAAAGCTCTAAATCCTATTTTTCTACAATGGATAGGATCAAGCATATAGAGGCAAATCTCACCATTAGGTAGAATGTATCCTCATAGTCAATACCCTCTCGTTGCGTATAGCCTTTCACCGCAAGGCACGCCTTCTACCGCAAGGCACGCCTTCTACTTGTCAATTGAACCATCTGTCTTGCGTTTGACCTTTAGAACCCATTTGTTTTCAATGGTCTTTCGCTCAGGTGGAAGATCAACTAACTCCCAAAAATTATTCTTGTCCATGGAACTCATCTCTTCTTGCATAGCAGTCATCCACTCATCCCTATCTGATGAATGAAGCGCTTCACTAAAAGAAGCAGGCTCATCCACATCTTTAGCATCGCATTGGAGAACATTCCCCTCAATCTCAAAATGACAACGAGGAATGTGGCCTCTGCCGCTAACTCGGGGCGCTTGAGAATCTTGATTTAGTGTAATACTCCCACTATCTTCAACGATTACAGGACGAAGAACTAATCCCCCACCCTCGCTTGAAGATGGTAAGGTGCCTTCATCTTCCTCTAACTCATAGAGGTTAAGATCTCTGTTAGCGTCACCAATGCTAGGGAAATCAGTCTCAATGAAATCGATATCGTGCGACTCTATTTCAGTCATTCCTCCATTGGGATGTTCCCCATACATGATGTATCCTTTCGAGCTATCAGAATATCTTATGAAGATATGCTTCTTAGCTCTAGGGCCTAATTTTCCATACTTATGGGTGGTGCAGTGTACAAAACCAGCAGATCCCCAAAGGCGTAAATGCTCCAAATTGGGCTTTTCACCTTTCCAAAACTCGTATGGGGTGGAGGAAACTGACTGAGAAGGCACACGATTAAGTATGTAGGTAGCAGTCAAAAGTGCATCTCCCCAAAAAGATATTGGTAGGTTAGCTTGTGCCATCATAGATCTAACCATATCTAACAATGTTCTATTCCTTCTTTCCGCTAAACCATTTTGTTGTGGAGTGTTTGAAATAGTAAGTTGTCTGCGTATCCCCTTTTCTTCACATAGATCCTAAATTGATCAGACAAGTATTCGCGCCCACGGTCAGTTTGAAGGGTTTTTAGGCGTTTTTCATGTTGATTCTCAACCTTTGCTACAAAACATTTGAAAAATCCAAAGTTTCATAGCGGTGAGCAATCAATTGAACGTAACCATATCGCGTGTAGTCATCAATAAATGTGAGAAAATATGAGGCGCCATGACGTGCCTTTACATTCATAGGTCCGCAAATATTTGAGTGGATTAACTCAAGCGGTTGAATAGCTCTCACAACCTTACCAAAAGGCTTTCTACATGCCTTGCCTGCCAAATAAGGCTCACATATAGGTAAATCGACCTTAGCGAGTAGGCCCAAGAGACCTTCTCTAGCTAACCTGGCCATCCTATCTTTCCATATGTGCCCCAATCGGGCATGCCATGTAAATGAACTAATAGTCATATTACAATCAATTACAAAAGTAGTTGAAGTAGAAGATTCAAATAAGTCAATTTTAAATAAACTTTCGCAAATTGACCCATGTCCAAAAATAACATCATCCAACAAAATATATAGGCCATTCCAACTTAAATAAAAATTATATCCTAACTGCAACAATGTAAAACAAATAAAAGATTATAAAGGATTCTAGACACATAAAGGATGTCATGGAGAAGTAGTGTGCGCCCTATGCGCAAGTGAAGTTGGTACGAACCCACTCCTAATGCTTCTTCATAACTTCCATTTCTCATGTACATAACATGGGTCCCAGCTGGAATTTTTCTATAATCTACGAACCCTGCTCGATCTCGAGCTACATGTCTTGTTGCTCTTGTATCTATAATCCAATCAGAAATAGATTTAGCAACAAATACATGTGAGCATACAAAAATGCTACTTGGATAGCATACATAAATGCTACTAAGATCGAGTGAAAGAGATAAATTTTTCGGCTCAGTGAAATCACGAGCGAAGTGTCCTAATTTGTTGTAGTTGTAGCACTTCACTTTGGATATATTTTTCTTTGCACTACATTTGCCCCGCTTGTGTTGATTTGCACCCTTGTTGACTATGGGAGCACTAGTGCTAGGCCTACCCTGCCTTGCTGCCTTACCCTTGTCTTTGCATTTAAACCCATTTGGTTTGCGCTGCCCACCATGGGTGATAAGGGCTGTAGATTTGGTCGCCTCTTGGCGCTTCACTTCCAATTCCACATGACGAGATATATCAGCAAAGTTTTTGATATTCTCATTATGGGTCATGATTTGTTTCATTCTAACCCATGAATCAGACATGGATCGTATTACAGCTTGCACTTGTTGCTCATCAGTAAGGACATTTCTAGCAACCTTTAAGCCACGAATCATCCCAGACATCATTCTAAGATGTTTAGTCATCGTATACTTTGGATCCTTATGGTACACCTTAAACTTGAGGACTAGGCTTCTTAGCCTAGTGGTAGATGTACCACCGAAGTCAAACTTGAGTTGATCCCAAGTCAAAAACATTTTGGAAAGTCTCATACTCTCCAATCAGATCATCATCATGCTCTTAGCATATAAAGCGTGTGCTTCGTTCTTAAAACCAAGACTGGAGGCTTCCAAATTACTGTGTTGGGGTCCCATCTTCAAGTCTGGTCATTTTACTAGACAAGGTTTCCAGGAGCTCTTGCTCTTGATTGAGAAGATAGGCTGAATCTTCCTATGCCAAATGTCATAATTGTTGCCAGTAAATTTATTTCCCATAGTTAGATCAGCTACTACATTTTTTGCTACCATAATTTCTACATTCAATTCACAAAAGGGTCGACTTATTAGTTATGTTACACATCTTTCTCTTATTTAATCGAAAATCCAATTAATAAATATTATCTTTCTACACTGTTACCCAAATATCAACCTAAGAGGGGGGGTAATTTAGGTTGAGGCAAACTTTATCGATTTAAATACGGAATTAAAAACTATTTTCAAATTGCAAATATTGATTAAACAAATATAAGAACACAGTTCAATTGTAATGGAAAGTCGACACTGACAACGGCCGCGCACCCATAAGGCGTGCCTTACAAGTGTGCCAGGCCTTACTAACAAATCTAAAAAGAATGATATCCTTGGTCTAAAATCTCCAAATAAACATATAACCAGTAATCATGATATACAAATCTCCATGACATATTAACCTAAGTTCAAATGAATTACATCCATGCATTACTATTCCAAATCCTAATAAACAAAAGTCTATCATAAAGTCCCAAATCAACAATAAGAAATAATAATATTGTTCATGCCTGAGTCCTTCTCACACAACTCCCCTGTAACGTCCGAGCTAGTTAATTTCAGAATTGAAATGGGAAAGAAAAGGGGGGTGAGCTGGGAGGCTCAGTAAGTAACTATAGTTTGAAAATAGTGGATCAAGCATTTATTCAAATAAACTATATAAATGTTCATAGGATAAATCTCATAGACTTATTCAAATAAAGTATATAAATATTCATAGGATAAATCTTATAGACTTATTCAGATAAAGTATATAAATGTTCATAAGATAAATCTCATAGACTTATTCAAATATAATACAATGCAGCGGAACACTATATATAAATTACAATAAGTTCAAAACATCAAAAGTCTCAATTTACTTAAAATAACGAAATCAATTAGATTTCAAATGTTTAAGTAAGACAATATGACTATGGTCACGCTATATCCCCGTGACTAGGCCCAGAACCACACATAGGCTGGTGGTAAGCCCCAGAAGAAACTAGTTTCTGTGCCAACGTTTACCCCCATTGGCGGGGTCCAAAGCATAGTCAAATGGTTCAGATTCAATTTCATTCAGTCAATGTCAAAAGATCATATTCAATAAAATCACAGTTGAACAATGGTTGGTTCTTTTCACAAAATTCCAAAAAGTGCTTGATCCCAATTGAGAAACAGAATTTTCCAAATAACTAACTAATTCTTTTCTTTATTTCAATATATCTAAAATAATTAAGATAATAATCTGTAATGAAAGACAAATAAATATTTCATAAATAAAATGGGATGTTTTAGCAAAATATAATCAGTTAAGAAAAGAGTTACTTACCTCTACCAAGCAAGAGATCTTAATCCTCTATTTCTTCTTTACGAAATTCACAAATCAAATCCTAAATCAATTGAACAGTGTTCACAATATATCAGCTCTTGTAGCATAAACTAATACTCTATTAACGTACTATGTGCAGAATCCTATATTGATTGGTTGCGAGACAACCACTACTTAACTATTATTAATTCATCTCCTTGATGCCTCACGTCTAAATGCTATGGTGTTGCCAGAGTTTTAGTTTTCTTTTATTGTTTTGTTTCTTCTTTGACAGCATGTACAGGAAGCTTAGGATTCTAAGATTTGTTGCACCGTTCCTGTTACGTCAATACCAGCTCATAGGCTAGGGGGTGGGTTATCTTTTATTTTATTTTTATTTTCTTTTACTTATTTTCTCAAGAATTGATATACTGGTGCCGCATGTTAACATCATAAAACCTTAAGATCATAACAATTTCTTTTGCTCTTTCAGTAATCCAATACAGCTTTTCTTTCTTTTCTTTCTCTATCAGATTACTTCAGCTATGCAAAGCCTATAGCTATTCATTATGACCTATAGCCAAAAGCCAACCTACCTTTCCTTCTTTGAATGACCACACCTCAAGCTTATATTGTATATTTTTAAAAAAACTCCTCATCTTCTTTCAACAATGACCACACCTGAAGCCGAATTTTTTTTTCTTTTAAAAAAATTTCTTCATCACGTCTACAAGTGTGACGTTATCATCTTTTCTTTTTCTCCTTTGAAATCTGATTTCTTGCAATAAGATCTATTTGGTACAGTTTCCACCGAAGCTAGATCAGATTTTCGTTATTATTTCTAAAGTTAGTCAATTCTGATATACATGTTGCTAATTAAATCTACGTACCAATCTAAAATCTACTACCAATTAATAGCTAACAAACCAATTCATAATTCAATAACAATTTATTCTAAAGGAAAAGTATTGAGACTCTCACCTTTATTTTCTTTAACTTCTCTCTTTTCTTGAAATCCTTCAAATTCTTGCCGTCAAAGAGTGTCTCTTGATATTACAATAAGGTTTAGAAGTCTATTTATACTACTAGGGTTATAACCCATTTATTCTTATTTCTAAAAACTCCTAAAATAAATGATTTATTTACATTTTTACCTTACACTTGAAATTTACTAAATTACCCACTTAAACAAAACTCTTTTCTTTTTTAATCCTTTGGGACTGGGTATTACATCAATTGTAATACAAATATGATAGGTAATCAAGTACAAGTAAGTAAGCAATTAAATAAGTAAGAGAGAGAGAGAGAGAGAGAGAGAGAGAGAGAGAGAGAGAGATAAAATCAAACTCGGTGATTTTTATCGAGGTTCGGCTTCCCCACCTATGTCCCCACCTTAAGAACACTTCTTGAGGATTCCCAAATTCACTATTGGACAATCTTCTTTCAGGTGAAGATCAAACCGTTACAAATCTTCTTTACATGGTGAAGAGTAACCACATTCTTGATTTGCCGGTCAAGAGTAACCACCGAGTGAAAAATCCTTTTCACTCCTTAGGATTTATACCCAAACCCTAACAATCACTTACAAGAATTAACAAAGGATTGTTGTACAATAGAAAGCTCTCTCAAAGAGTAGTAGTACACAATTAGGCTCACTCTAATAGTATATCAAGAATTGATCAAAATGGCTCAACAACTATTATGAGAAAATTGGTGTTGAATCAAAGTAAGAGAACTTAAGCTTGAGAAAGATTTTGATTGAGTAGAGAATGCTTGAGCAAGTTTCTGGGATTTTTCTTTGTTCTCTCTTGTGTTTAGAAACTTAGAAAGTTTAGTATTTATAGCCAAAAATGAATTCTTCTCGTTATGGTGGCTGACCTAGCTGTTAATTTGAATTTCAAGTAATCCATTTGCCCGGATAAATAAGCAGTCACCTGGATTATTAATATGGAAAAAATCTTTTGAAAATAATCCGTTACAGTGAAGAAACTAGCCATTATAATTTGAATTTTGAGAGATCCAGTCGCCTGGATTGAGTATCAGTCGCTAGGATTAATTAGGCAAATTTGGACAAAAACTCTCGGGTTGGAATTTTCAGTCGACTAGGTCAATTCAGTTGGCTGGACTAAATCCAGTCGCTTGGATCCCTGATGCAGTTGCCTGCATTCTAGGGTTTCCAACCTTAAAATGTTTTTGGCTTTGTTTTGAATAATCAAACTTTTATAAATTTATTTCTTTTGAGTGGTTTGATTATTTTCTTTGAGAACATGTTAGTCCTATACAAATATTATTATAAAATGAATTTAGGAACTACACAAATAATTACTTTTGAAAATCATTTTGAGTTGGTTTTAAAGTTGAGCCATAAAGATCAAAACTTAATAAACATTACAAAACCTAACTCTTACTCTCACTTGTCTTGGAACATGATTTTTGAGCTTGATTCCTTTAACTTTGGTCTTGATGACTTGATCTTCAATGAATCTGTATTTTGACGACTTTGCATTTGTTTGATTCTTGTTTGACCATGGCGGTCCAATCAAATGACAAGTCAAAATCATGCTTTAAACATAAATCATTAGTTCACATGAAAATATCATTTATGAATATCTTTAAATCATTATTATCATCAAAATTACATAAATGTCCTTGGATTAATTAGCCAAATAATAGGTATTGAAACCTTAAGGCTAACAATCTCCCCCTTTTTGATGATGACACATATAATATGATATTTTTCCAAGAATAATGATTTTGAAGCTTTTTTTGAAAAGCTCCCTCTAAGGTAATGCATATTTATGTATAAGAGATTATTAAATCTCCCCTTATCTTTATGCATAGATCAAATGGTCATTAAGTACAATCAAGCAATCAATATATATAAGCATTTTAGCCAATCATTGCAAGATATGAGAATACACATATTTTGTTAACATAAACCAATAGATTAGAGTACTCATCAACATAAGGTCAAATATTACAATTAACACGTGAGTACTATGCTATCAAAAACATATGTTAAGGTTAAAGTAAACTTTTCCAACATAAAACAAAACAAATAACAACCCCAAAATGTCATATAATTCTCCCCCTTGGCATCATCAAAAACGAAATAGAAAACGAGTACAATTATATGCCATGATTCCTTAAACGCTCATTGATGTCTTCCATGGTTTGAGCCAAGGCAACAAAATTAGCAACATAAGCCGAAAACCGATTAGTATCCAAATTTGTGAGGTTTTCCATGCTAGTTGCCAGGGAGTCCATACGCCCAAACATTTGTTGGAGGGTATCCTCATTAGCATGAGAGGAGCTAGGAGCCATTGGAGGTACGGTTGGAGGCTCTTCATCCTCATGCATTGCTTCTTCATCTCCTTGAGCTCCATCCCCTTCCATTGGAGCCTCCTCATCAAGTTGCTCTTCCACAATTGCATCCTTTTTAACCCAAATGTTTTCCTTAAGAGAATATTGCATTTGCTTCATGGTAGTGATTCCATAAAGATCTGAGGGAATATTGTTTCGAGTCTCTCTCTCACCACTTAAGTTTATTTCAAATTTTTCAAGAATGGAGGTGATGTGGAGACCGTAGGGAAAAGCGACATTCTTCTTTTTGACACATGAGTCCATGTGCCAAGCAATGTAAAATGCAAGATCAAGTTTGACCTTATTAAGAATACACCAAATGAGGAAAAGGTCAAGATAGGATATGTATTCATATGAGCCACTCTTAGGAAGAATGTTGTGGGTGATGATATGATGAATAAGGCGGCTTTCAATGGTGAGCTCAGTAATTTTGGGCTTATGGACATGTTGGATGTTAGGATTGCCACACATTTGGCGAATAGATGCTAAAGGGTCATACCCTTGAAATTGCACCCAATCATATGTAGTATATTGGTGCGTGGAACCCCTAAAATGTTAGCTAAGTTGTTTAGGGTTAGGGAAATGGTTTTGCCTTTCACATAAGAAGTGATTTTACCCTCTTTATAGTGAAAATTGGTGTAGAAGTGCTTGACAAGAGTGGTGTATTGAGTT
>OU015761.1:44875143-44898799 GCA_907173295.1 Fagus sylvatica
AACTTCCAAAGAACGCCTCAGAAGTCTCCAATCTACCTTACTACTATTTCTAACCCAAACGCTCATGCACAGTAAAACAAAATAGATCAAAGCAACAAAATAAACAAATAAAAAAAAAAACTAAAAGGAAAAAAAAATTAAGAGAGAGTGGAACAAAATTACCAATAGAGTGATCCACCGATAACCTTGTCCCACGGAATTGTCTCTTGAATAAGCCGAAACTCCCCGGCAACGGCGCCAAAAATTGATGTCGCTCAATAGTAAGCGGTACCTTGTAGTACGTGTAAGGGGTTGTCGATCCTCAGGGAGTTTGTGTTTTCAAAAGACAATGTAAGTCGATATTCAAAAAGGGTAAAATGGATTTGGTTTATGGAAATTTTGTTGTAAGAAATATATGTAAAAAGGCACTAGGGTTTTGGGGTGTTTCTCTATACCAGTATGATTCCCTTGTAATCCCGGTTAAAAACCTTGTTCTAATAACAGTATACAAGTTGATTATTTTCCTTTTAAAAAGCTTTTGACATGGTTGAACTAAGAAAACTCAGGAACACTATATAACCGGAGAAATAAAGTGGCTAGAGTAATATTTAGAAAAACCTTTTCAATTTATATAACACGAGACCTAATTAAAACCATGCAATATTCCCCCTTAATCATAAGAAAAACATGATTGAACTTATAGAAAGTACGGAATAAAACATACATCAATTAGGAATCAATAAATTAACAATCAACTGTAATTTAACATTAAAAATAAAAGGGACTACAAAGTACTCATACCGTTATACAGAAAACATAGCCCCTAGCCCTAGCAAGAGGCTTAGACGGCCATGGGAGTGAAAACCTAAGCTTGGGAAAGAGAGAGAGAGAGGGTAAGTCTGTCTGTCTAAGACTTCTAATCTAAACCCTTATATAAACCCTAATCCTCTTCTCTAATTCAGACTTTAGAGTCTAAACAAATTGGGTCCAATGGGCCTTGAACTTGGAGCGCTTTAAAACACAAATGGGCCTTCATTAAAACTAAATTCGCGCGAATCCAATTGCCTGGATCCATTCCAATCGACTGGATCTTCATTGAAATGCCTCCTGGACTTTCTGCCTGATTTGGATTAATTAATCCAGTCGCCTGGATCACCATCCAGTTCGACTGGATTCTTCAAGAATTGAAGTCTGGAGTTTCTGCCTGATTCTGGACAATTAATCCAGTCGCCTGGATCACCATCCAGTCGACTGGATTCTTCAATCTTCAGTTTTGGAGTTTCTGCCTTAGAATCCAGTCTGCTGGATTCCAATCCAGTCTGTTGGATTGTGGTTCAACACTTCTTTTCTTCTCTTTTGCTCCTTCCAACTTGTGATATCTAACTCCAATCTGATCCAGCTTGTACCTACAATCAAACATAGCCCAAATTAACATCTAAGGGATTAAATTAATACACTTAAATGCATAAGTCATGTAATTCAATGAATTGAACAACAAACATCCATTTAAGTGTAATTAAAGACATGAAATGCAACACAACCCCAATAGAATCTCTCTAAAATGCATGTAAATAAGTCATATTTCATGACTTATCAAATATCAAATGCTGTCAGTATCATCCAATGCCAAGTGCTTAGAGCTTGTATTTAAAACAATCATGGAGATAATAAATGACATATAACTAACAAGTAAAGCTTCTACGTTGTATATACAATATTGTGGGTATCTTAAATAAAAGAACCAATTTATAAATGCACAAAAGTATAGGTTTGAACTGTGATAACTGTAGAACACCCATTTGAGCTGGAACTCATTGGCTAATTTGGGTTATTCTTTGAATCTGTCAATGCATGTTTGCTGCACTTTCTTTTCACTTGAAATAATCCAAAACCAAGCTGTAAATTATTTATTCATACAATATTTATAGACAAGACAAGAACTGGGAGTCTGGGAGGCATACTTTGGCTGTTGAGAATTGACCATTTAAGAATCAAAAGAGAAAGAATGAATAAAAATGAAGATAACTGTTGGAGTCGGTGACTTGATGGTCACTTAATTGACCGAGTGTCTTATTATTACAAGGACTATATTAGCCAAGTAAGCAATTCAAGTCCTACTTGAATTGTGATCTTGAGCACCAAGTTAAAGTAGCCGACCTTAAACACTATATATATAGGACTCCAAGGCTCTTGTTTTAGTGTGCCAAATAGCAATTAGAATATTAGAGAAGGTTTGCTTCTCTTGGTTATTCTTGGTGAGTGAGAGTTAGGGTATATTTGGGGTTTGGGTTTTTTGAAAGAGTCTTAGTACTACTGTTGTAATCTCCCTATTTTCATAGTAAAGCTTTCTCCCTATCGCCGCCCGGTGGATGTAGGCATATCACCGAATCACATAAATTTTTGTGTTTGATCTATTTCTTTTTCTTTAATCTTGTGCAAAGCAGTTAATTTTCACAACAGTAACAAAGGTCCAAGTTTTGCTTGTGCCCCAATTTACAGTAATCACTAAAATTATAATTACTAGGTTATTACCCTACACAATTAAATAAAATACTACTTAGCTTGGATTACATTTACTTTCAGATTGATTTAAAAAAATATATATATTTACCTTCAGATTAAACATGTGCAGTAATCCATTCAGTTAATTGGTCCACATTTTGGAGAAATTAAGGTTCACTTAGTGTTTGAAACTTTGAGGAAGCAGCAGGAGCTGATCTTCTAAGAAATGGAAAATTACTACAGTTCTCATGGCCAACGAAATTTGTAATGATGACAGAGCTCATGGAGTATAAGGATATAAAAATTGGGAAGTAAGTTCATAATTAATTTGTGGGGCAGAGAGGTTGTTGGGCAGCTAATTCACTTCCAACAAGCTGATATATTTTAATAAGTAAATAATGATGCCTGACATAAACTTCCTCATACTGCAGCTAATAGGAGAGCCTTAAGGAGTCCAAATATATGTTTCAAAATCAAATCTGCAAAAGGATTATGTTGAAACTGGACAGTATTCGAAATCAAAATCAAGAACTATTTATTGCTTCACTCTCCACCAGCTGTGGTCTCAAATAATTGGTTTATCATCAGATGTTTCATCTCCAAATATAAAAATTTGAATGTTCCCAAGTTTCCTATGCAGAAGGAGGACCATTTGCATTATGTTATAATGGTCATCAATAGGTTATACGCCAAAATTTGAGGAAAGGAACCGAAGCTTATTTAAAAAATAATTTTATTTTACTAAAAAATTACCTTAAAGAGAGGATTAGCCTCCAAAATCATCAAATTAAACGAAAGTAGGCATGCTTTCCCTAATCAAGGTAAGACTAATGCTTATAGCATATACATAGGGAACCAAATCTCTTTTCTATTGGTGATCTTTGGACCCACATTCCACAAAGTGTTGCAATGCATTGCATGTTTAGTTCGTGTGCATTATATAGGATCGAATAGACACTACAACACGGCTAAGTCATAGCAGCATTTGCATTAACTTTATTACACTCTATCAGTAAGTACATAGCCTATGTCATAATTGAACAATATCCATGAACCATGCAGAAATTAAAAAATTAAATAAACAAAATGCCAAAATACACTGTTAACTTTAGCTTACAAACAATTTTAGTTGTTGAAGTTTAAAGTGATCACTTTTTAGGTTTTAGTCTCTAAAATACTAAAAGTTATTAATTTTAGTCCCTAACAAACTTAAAGTGATTGCTTTAGTTCCTATGGAGTGATGACATGTCAATTTTTAGTTTGGTCACGTCATTTAAGGGACTAAATGCGATAACTTTAAACTTTAGGCACAAACAATGTCTTTATAAGCTAAATAAAAATAACAATGACAGAAAGTTTAAACTAGGAGCAATATAGAGAGAGGAAAATTCGAACACTCACATTGGTTTGACGGTTGCCCAAAAATGATCTCATCCTCCTGACAGAATCCTCACCATTCTTGAACAGAAATGGTTGCCCATTCTCAACCATCACCTCAATATCCCTCCTGGAAAGCAACCTGTACAAGCCAAGCAGAAAAGAAAAAATAAATAATAAGAGCATTTACTAACCAATAATGCTGCAAACACGATAAATTTCACAAAATCTAAAAGACGACACATTGTGATTAGTGCAACATCACTTTGTGAAACTTGTTGGGTATAAAAAAGTAACAAACCCCAAGATGTTGGGTTGATGACCTGTGAAAGCCAAGCAGCCAGTGGCAGCGTGCATGAAGTGGTCTGGCAAATGAAGCGGCACGGCGAACTCATCGTCGGCGGCAATAATCGGATTAAAATTAAAATGGGAAGAGAGGGAGAGGTGGTGGATGAGGGTGGACCACTCGGGCCATGGGTGAGAGTGAGAGTTCCAATTGGAAGAGTGTTTATTATTCATTCCTTTTGTGGATTGATATGGTTTTGAGTTTGTGATAGAATTGTCACTTGCAAACCCAAATACACCATGACCATAAGCCCATTTCCAACAAGTTCATGCCTCAACAATTCAAACATGCTACTTTGGGCCATCAAGAATGAGAAGCGCAACCATTAGCTACTGGACCAAGCCCACAGCTTGGTAAGAGTCCTGGTCTCACCTTTGTCTCACATACTGACTATAAGAAATATTCCCCCAAAAAAAGCACTTACATGATTTAACTTACAATGTGATATTATTTGTTCCATGTCCAATTTTCTTCAGATTTCAACTTTCTGATTTGTTGCAAGTACATTTTTTTTTGTTGCAAGTACATTCTCTACCTCAGAATACCTAAATTTCTTTCTTCAATTTCAGCTCTTACTAACAAACAATACTTTGGAAAATAAATATTGCACAAGAGGGACTACAAACTTTCATGTATTACTATTTTTTAAACAATGTTCCTCATTGCTAGCAATATCAGCAAGAGATGCCCATATATGCTCTAGATATTGAGCAAATTCCTTCTCTCTACCAAGGATTACAGTGGAATGGTCAGCATTCCTGAGGATATTAACCTCCGAATGTGGAGCTTTCATCTTGATGGTGTTGATGCACTCCATAGGGACAACCTGGTCCTTATCACCATGAACAACACATATTTTCGTGCTAGCCTTGACCAAAACTGTGAGGTAGTCATCCAACACTTTTGCTCCGCCACATAACACATTATGCATGGTATGCCAAGCTGAATGATGGGTGTGTCTAGTCAAATCCATCATCATGAAATGGAGATCCCTGGGGAAGGAAAAGAAAGACAAGTTCAAGATATTATGCCCTTACTAATGCAAGAAACTAAAAAACAATTGTGTTTGATTGGGTAATTTTTCTCCCCTTATTGTCATGATGATAAATGTGGTCTTTTACCTTTTCCAAGTAAGCAGCTTCAGCATTTTCTCCCATATCCTGTGGTTTCGGCAAAACAGAAAACAGACACATCGACCCAAGTGCTCATACCATGACATAACTGCTGAACCAAACAACAATGGCGGCCACAATCTCCTCTCAGCTAGTTTATTAAGCGCAATTAAACTTCCGCCATCTTTAGTAGAACAGTATGGCTAACAATAAAACCACAGAAAGATGAGCAAGTAAGATATATTGCCAAATATGAGACAGGGAACAAAGAAAAAGAACATCCAAATATGTCAAGTGATTCCAGCAAAGAAAAAAAGTTTACTGAGTTGGACACTCAATGCACAAAACATATTGGCTGATGGAAAACAAGAGTAAACAAAATTTATTGAATGATGTTGGACATCACCAATTCACCATGTTGCAGAAGAAACTGTTAAGTGATTCCAGCAATGAAAAAAAGTTTAATTTAAGCACACATATCGTGATTCCAATGTAATGTTATGCAAGTTTACAGGTGCTACAAGAGTAATCGATTTTACCAATGTAAGTTTGAGTGCTTTGCAGCAAAGGGTAGCTACAATTAGTAATCATCCCATTTTACTGAGTTGGGCAGTGCTTTAAATGCAAATGAATCCAACGCAAATTATACATCCCATAGAGTGGGCAACTAAATGAACATGAATCCAACGCAAATGGATCAATCACAGATTTTTCAATCATTTCGATATGATCCTTCAAAGTATATGAACAGTCCCTCGGCTTTGGGCTTCTTCCAAATCCCAAAAGGTCAACAGCAAACAGCCTATAATTGTGGTTTATGGGTTCAGAAATATTTGGGAACACTGTTTCTGTCCAGAATGAGGAGGAAGAAAGGAATCCATGCATGAATATCACATTCTCAGCTGGCTTTACTCTGCAATCCTCAATGGTTTCTGTCAAACATAAACCTCTAAACAGATTAGTAAAATCTTGTGTTACATTCGACAGAAACATAAGCTAATCATACTCCACAATCAACCCAAAACCATGTAAAAATGTGGATTAATTCCCTTGCTCCATCCTAATTCAACAATCTGTATTGAACGAATGCTCTTGCATACTCCCTTATTATAAATTTAATTGAAACACTAGCACACCAATAGTGTTTTGAGGAAATATTGAGAGAGTGAGAAAGAGGCAGAGTCCAATTGCTTTATAGTGTTACGTTTAGGTTCTTCAATAATCAGGTGGACATTCACTAAACCTTGTGACTTGCTCATAAAATACATAATGATGCTCCATTTGGTTCTTGAGTGAAGGTAATAATTAATAAATAAGAAAATACTACTATTGACCATGAGTAATGCTAAGGAAACAACATTTTCACAATTTTTTAACATGAAAATGTCTCGTTGTATTAGAATAACATCACTTTCACCTGAATCCACGACTAACACCACTTTTATAACTTTTATAATGTACCAATTACAACAGGAGTTATGAAAAGTGTTATGCCTGTAATTTGAACCCAAAGAACAAATCTTCCCATATTTCCACCATCTGGTCTAGTCATTCTTCTTACAAAGCAGCAACAGCAAACATAAACTTAGAATAAAAGTTGTCTCGTTTTCATTTCCTCAGCAACCAACAAAATTACCACAAATTTTCAAATCAACAAATAAATTAAAAGAAAATTTACAAATGGGGTATTCTCAAATTTACCTTTTGAAGGCTCCCTCACAACAACATGAAGCTTCTGATCATCATTCTTCATCCAAGAAACACAAGATTCACACCCACAGTCAGACCACCTATTGGACCACAACTCCACCAACACCTATTTTCTTCGAATTCTCCCACTTTCTTGGGAACCCAAGAAACCCCATTTCCCTGAAAAAGTTTTTCCTCCCATACAAAGTTTCCGACACTTCACTTTTTCCATCATCAACCACTTCTCCCCTCTTTTCACAGTAACATGCAGAGCCCTTCCCTTCAAACCACTCATCAAGAATCCTAAAGATGATGCAAAAAACATTGTCAAGAAAATCAAGGATGAAGAAAACAACGAAACCAATGAATGAGATGAATTTTCCGGCAGTTTTTCCCAGCCATTTCCCTGAGAAAACTGCCGGAGACATGATGTGAGAGCGTCCACCAGAGTGTAGACAGAGACAGTTATTGAATGAGAATGGGAAGCCATTAAATAGGTAGAATCATGTTCGGTTTGGGAGTGGGTGAAATTGCGATAGATGTTGAGCCACGTTGCGGAATCTGGGAAACCACAAGCATGTCGAAGAGGAAATTGTCGTGTTCTTGACTTTCGTAGTTATGCCAGCTCGAAAACAGAGTTGGTTTGTCCTCGTTTTAGTTTTTTTTTTTTGTTGCTTCAATAATTCCATATTTGACAAAGAGTTGGAGGAAAATTCCTTCGACCCACTACGTAGCAAATAAACCATTCAGGTGTATTTTTAGTCATATAACATTTTTAATGAGTCATGTGACTTTTTTAAATACACATATAAATGATTTACTTGTTTGCCACATAATGGATTAGAGGAGAATTCTTCCAAATCAGATTGAAGAAAAATTATTTCTTCTCATATATCGGTTCGGCAGCTAGAGACAAGTAGGGGAGGCAAAGAGTTAACTTATGCCCATTTCGATTTTGTGGGAGTTTGAATTAAATAAACGCAATCATGGATCAAGCTCACATCTTTATCTTATTCCACATCACATTATTCATATATCCATAAATTATTGACATATGTGCACATTACGTCATGTATTGTGGGTGGTATACCGGTGTGAGACAATGAATTATAGGTAGTGTTCATTTAGCAAAGGTTTCAATGAATTATACTGTCACGGATTACTTACGCAAAAGTTTCCTTGAATTGATTCATTTAACCGTCTATCTAAATAAAAATTTAATGAATTATTTTATTGAATTAAATGTGGGAGATTTAGTTTGTGTTTGGATCCTCTATTTAAAAGTGATTTCACGGATTTTTATTCATAGAATGCATTCTGTAAAAAATCCGAAATATTTGGTTGGGATTTTGAAAAATGCAAAATATTTTGCAAATTCTCATTTCTAGAGCAGAAGTCAGAATCCAAAATATTTTGGATTCTGATTTTAGGTTCTACTTTTAATTTTTGCTAAACTAAATAGGACCCGCTTACAACAGTTTATTACTTGAACAACTCTTTTTTTCCTCACTTAATTTTTTTTTTCTTTTATTTTCCTTCCCCCTCTTTTGTTGCCTACTTTTTCTCTTTTTTTGATGTGTTCCCTATTTCTTTCTTTCTTTTATCTTTGAAAAAGTATTCTCATTTTCTCATTTTGTATTAAAGAACTAGGGAGCTCTGGTGAAAATTTATTTAGAGGATGTCTATGATATTTTTTATCATAAATGGTTTGTGTATATCTCTATTGCACACACAATACACATTTCTCTATATTTTTTTTATTACATTGTTCAAATTTTATAAAAATGTGTGCAAGGAGATATGCACAAATCATGACCTATTTTTTTTTATTAGTAAACATTAATTTAAATCACAACGTAATACCTTATTTCTTTATTACATTGTTAATTTTGTATTGGTAGTAAATGTATTTTTAGCCTTATATTGAGATATTTAAAATAAATAAAAAATGTTGATTACATAATGTATGCTAATAATATATTATTTAATAGGAAGAATGTATTCTTTAAAATACTAACCAAATACAATTCCTTTCAGCATAATCATTTCTTATAAATAATTTCAATATTTTACCAAACGAACTATTTTCAGCAAAATGCATTCTAGAGAATTCATTATCGAGAATGCATTCTAGCAATGCATTCCCAAAATAGAGGATCCAAACACAGGCTTAGGGTAATTATCATATGATTGTTTCATTTTTTTATTTTATCTTGGACTTTTTTTCTTTTTTTTTTTTCATTAAATGAAAACTTTGCACTTCAAGAAAGGTTCATTCCCCTACCATATAGAATTATTTATATATATTGGTTTCCTTATGTTGAAAAATTAATCATCCATAATTTCTTTAGCAATATTTTGGTTTCTCTTTACGAGAGGTATGTTAAATTTTAATATAATCTTTTGTTAAATTCCAAAAAAAAAATTGTTGCTTTGAAATGGTTTGGGTAGATGTAATATCACCCAGCTTTGCTAATATACATTTTGTTTGTGAAAAGTACTCAACGGAAAAAGAGAGGAGAAAGTGTTGCTTTGTTCATCCACAATAACATAATAGAAAGTTTCCAAAATGTATTTCAATTAGCTTTGGGAGAGTCTCTTTTAGAGCTCTCGGTTACTAAGTCTATTTATGGCACTTGAACACCGTCTTTACTAAGTCTTTTAGAGCTCTCAGTTAAGCAATTTATTATTTATGGAGTTAGCAGTAGCAAAAAATATTTAGTCAAGTTTCCCAGCCCAAGACACTTGATCAATATTACATATCTCAAACGTCAAAATTCTTATTCACATTGTAATAGAATGTTTGGAAGGTTGGTTTCTTTTAATTTAAAATTAATTGATGAACACAATTTGGCAGCATAAGTAATTATCTCACTTTCAACAACAAAAAATCATACAAAAATTCCATGCGTTTCTTCAGCTACTGTCATTTTCCTTTTTCACGGGATCAGAGCTCACGGTTGGTAGATTTCTTCTGTACTGAGGAGATGTCAACCTCCTCTCCAATGGCGTTTTCCTCTTACTCACCACAAACCTGTTCACACCCTTCCGCATCGGCATAATTGATGGGAAATCCTCATCAGGTATCTGACTCAGCTCTGAGATGTCCTTAATCTGAGCAACACGCCGAAACCACCTCTCCGCCTTGGCCTCCTCTGACATGTCCAGAGGATTTGGTTCCTTCACCAATGACCCCTCCAAGCTCTTTCCTGTCCAGCTCTCTCTAGTGTTCCGGCTTTCAGATGGCTGAGATGAATTTGTCAAACGTGGTGCCTTAACTGTATTCTCCTTCACACTGTCCTTGCTATTAGACTGGGAATTGACAAAAGTATGTGTTGAATTTCCAGTGGTTCGTTCCCTGTAAACAGCACTTGTCTTGCTCTCACTCAAGTTCTCTCCGGAAGCTTTTGCGTTCCATCTCTCCAAACTGATGTGTTGATTTCCTGTCTGCTGAACATTATCTCCATCAAGCACCTTGGGTCTAGCATCATATGACTTCTCTGCCATGGCAGAAACTGAAGAAGTTTCCTCACCAGCATTATTAGCCGAATCTGCCCCATCCGGTTGTGGTTTGTCCTTTTTAGCAAAGTAGTCAGGTGGGAACGGTGCAAAGGGGACAAAATTGGTACTGCTACCTTGCTCCATGGCCATACGTCTCTTGTAAGCTGGAGAAGTTAAAGAACGATCTTTCTTCTTGCTGACTACAAATCGGTTCTCTCCTTTACGCATTGGCATGATCTCAGGGAAGTCTTCATCTGAAATTGCACTAGCTAGATCTGTAACATTATGCAGCTCTGCTACCTTCTTGAACCATCTTTCAGATTTTTCATCTTGTTCTTTCTCCTTATCATTGCTCTCACTCTGCCTCACTGCGTTCTCAGCGTGCTGTGACCTGCCTCCTGATTTATTGGGCATATTGCTCCCAAACACATTGCCTGTCCATTCAATAGTGTTTGAAGCAACAGAATTCTGGTTGTCTGTCACCGCCTTCTCACTCCCCTCTGCTTTTGAATTTTCAGGCTTCTTGGCAAACATATCTGCAGGCAATGGCACAAATGGAACAAAATTGGAATTGCTTGTTCTGGGGGATCCATACTGTGAAGTTGAACCAGAGACATACTGGGGACTATCTGATCCAGGATTTTGTCCAACAGTTATACTATTATTATTAAATTCAGAAGCATCAGGTGTACGGCCGAGAATCTCATCTAAATTGCGATTGGTTGTCATGTTCGCACCTGCACCTTGGGAATCATTACCCTCAGGAGTGCCATCATTACCCAAGTTTCTTCGTTGCTGAGCATTGGCCAGCCGCCTCTCCAAAGGTGTCTTCCTTGTGCTCACAACGAATCTGTTAACCCCTTTTCTCAATGGCATTATTTCAGGGAAATCTTCATCTGTTATGGCACTGCTCATGTCAGAAGTACTATCCAGCTGAGAAACCTTACTGAACCACCGCTGTGCCTTCTCTTCATTAGCAGCCAACCTGCTATCAATGTCAACCTTATTGGTATTCTTCCCATTTCCATACCCTATTCCTGAAGTGGTGTTGGTGGTACCAAAAGAGACTTCTCCAGGCCGCTTACAGTCACACCTTAAGCATACCATGTTCCTCCCATAATTATAGAAATCACATCTGAAAAGAAAGTAAATATTGAAGTTCATCATTTGTCATTCAGAACAGATGGCAATCAAGGCAGAGGAGAAACTAAATAAGAGGTGATACTCACTGAGGACACTCCCACTCCCCACCAGTCAACTCTCTCTTTGGTCGTGTCTCCTCACATTCAAGACATTTCATGTTTCTTGCAAAGTTCATGAAACTACACCTGTTCAATAAAGATAATAAAAGTGATACTTATTAAAGAGGATGGCATATTATAATTAAAACAACTCAGAATATACACATTCTCCCATCAATTCACAAAAATACCAGTAAATTAACTAGGAAACAACTTTCCTCAATTCAAATGAACTTTAGGCCATAATAAAAAGGACTCTACCTCGTGCAAATCCAATCGCCTCTTTTCATTTCAATTTTTTGCCCTACAGGCCTCAATGTTTGTCCAAATCTGTCAGGTGACTGATTTTGCAGTGACCCAAAAGAGTTTGATTCTGAAGTGCTATAGCTCAACTTAGTGAATTCGCTCAACAGACTCCGGATGGATGATTCAACAAGTTCTTTATTGTCAGAATTGTTTCTCTCTGAAGTAACAGATGGATTGCTGGCATAACTCAATATAAATTTCATCAAATCAACAGTATGCGCTATATCTGTATCCAATACCTATAAATTGGAAAACAATTGGAGAGGAGGGAGAAAAATTACTTTAGCAGTTGTAACTTTCAAATACTGAAGAGAACTGATGTTTAAGTATTAGTGTCCAAAACCTAAAATTAGAAGATAATTAAGAGTGGAAAATTTCAAATTAGTGAGTTTTTAAATAAGAGATGAAAGAATATCACAATATATGTACAACACATAATATCCATATTTTTTCCCAATAATCAAGATGCAACATTATTTTTTATTTTTTATTTTTTTCAAAAAGTGGTGCACAGGCCCTCGGCAAGGAGTTTCCCGCAAGTGCAACCGGGTAATTCAAGATGCAACATTATAAATGCACAAAAGTATAGATTTGAACAGAGATAACTGTAGAACACCCATTTGAGCTGCAACTCATTGGCTACTTTGGGTTATTCTTTGAATCTGTCAATGTATGCTTGCTGCACTTTCTTTTCACTTGATATTAAGGTTCACTTAGTGTTTGAAACTTTGATGAAGCAGCACCAGCTGATCTTCTAAGAAATGGCAAATTACAGTTGTCATGGCCAACAAAATTTGTAGTGATGACAGAGCTCATGGAGTATAAGGATATAAAAATGGGGAAGTATGTTCATGATTAATTTGTGGGGCAGAGAGGTTTTTTGGGCAGCTAATTCACTTCCAACGGGCTGATATATTTTAATATGTAAATAATAATTCTTGACATAAACTTCCTCATACTGTAGCTAATAGGAAGCCTTAAGGAGTCTAAACACATGCTTTACTCAAATCTGCGAAACAATTATGTTGAAATTTGAAGGTATTCATAATCAAAATCAAGAACAATTTATTGCTTCACTCTCCACCGGCTTTTGTCTCATATAAATTGGTTTACCATCAGATGTTTCATCTCAAAAAATTACCTTAAAAAAGCATTAGCCTCCAAAATCATCAAATTAAACGAAACTGGGCATGCTTTCCCTAAACCAGGTAAGACTAATGTTTATAGCATATACAGAGAGAATCAAATCTCTTCTCTACTGGTTGTTCTTTGGACCCAAATCCCACAAAGTGTTGCACATTGAATTTTTAGTGTTGCATTAATGCATAGACACTCAATGTAAGTTAACAGCATTTGCATTAACTTTATTACACTTTGTGTACATGCATTTTATTAGATCGAATAGACACTACAACACTGCTATTTTAGTCCCCCACAAACTTAAATAACTATGAAGTGAGCATTCAGATTTTAGTTTGGTCAATTCATCTAAGGGATAAATGCAAACTTTATTAGGCACGAACATGTCTTTATAAACCTAAACAAAATAAAAAAAAAAGACAGAAAGTTTTGGAACACTCACATTGGTTTGACGGTTGCCCAAAAACGATCTCATCCTCCTGACCGAATCCTCACCCTTCTTGAACAGAAATGGTTGCCCATTCTCAACCACCACCTCAATATCCCTCTTGGAAAGCAACCTGTACAAGTCAAGCAGAAAGACTATATTATAAAAACTAACCAACAGTGCTACAAACACGACAAATTTCACAACATCACTTTGTTGGGTATAAAAAGGTAACAAACCCCAAGATGTTGGGTTGCTGACGTGCGAAAGCCAAGCAGGCAGTGGCAGCGTGCATGAAGTGGTCGGGCAAATGAAGCGGCGTGTTGAACTCATCGTCGGCGGCAATAATTGGATTAGAATTGAAATGGGAAGAGAGGGAGAGGTGGTGGAGGAGGGTGGACCACTCGGGCCATGGGTGGGAGTGGGAGTTCCAATTGGAAGAGTGGTCGTCTCTGAGGGCGGCGGTGCGAGTGTGGAGTTGTGGGTGGTGGGAGGGTTTGATTGGGGGAGAGGGAGAGAGGGTGAGTGGGTGGTAGTGGCGGCGGAGGAGTTTGTGGTGGCGGAGGAGGAGGAGGGAAGGGCAGCGGTGGTGGTGGTGGTGGTGGAGGAAGAGGAGTAGAGGGAAATGGTTGGTGGTTGTGTTGAGAAGTGTGAGGAACCTGGTGGCGCCACCACTCATTTTTATTTATGATTTAATTCTAAGGCCGGAAATGCATGGTTAAACCCTAGTGGATGGGGATTTGGATACGGGGATGGATATCTGCTGAAGTCACTTAAGAAATTTCTAAGGTAGGAAATATCTTGAGGGATTTTGTCAAAAAAATGCTGTTTTAATATTAATTTATTAAAATGTTATTGTTTTGAAATAATTGAGCAAAGTAGCCTTTTTTTAAATCGTGTCTTGACAATAATATTTTACATAATTAATATTAAAATAATATTATTTAACAAAAAAAATGGAAATATCTTTCACTCCAAATTAAAGCAAAAGCTAGAGCCCAACACAAAATTTTTTTATTTTTGGGAGAATTAGAATTTAAACCTTATAATTTAAAGGTGTAATAAATTAAGTCATATAGTTTTGAAAGAAGCAAATTAAACCCCATATTATCAAAAGTAACAAATTAAACTCTTCTTTTATTTATATGGATTGAGGTTTAAATTATTATTTTTTAAAACTTTAAGGTTTAATTTGTTATTTTTTAAAACTCTAAGGTTTAATTTGTTACTTTAAAAATTATAGGATTTAATTTGTTAACAGTCCTAAACGATAATGTTTCAAATGTTATTTATCCTTTCTTTTTTTAGTAGGGGATTGGTGATTTGAACACTAAAATGTCTCATTTGAGAACATCAAAAAATACCAACTAATTAAGCTAAAAAACTCTTGGCTCCAAACACATATTGAGGCCAACCAAAGAGAAGTCAAATTCTCTAGGAAAATTTGAAATTTCCAATTTATTTTTTTTTAATTACATTATCCCATTAGATATTCAAAATCATGTCCTCATATTATTACTTTCTTAATGAAATATTCTTTTTTGTACTAAAATATATTTTTGATGCGATCATCACCAATTTGTTTGAAAGAAACAAATAACTTTACTCGAAGACTTTTTATAAGTTTTGAATTAATTAATTATCCAACTTCTATGTAAAAAGAAAAAAGATTCGAATTTGTCTTAATCAAGAGAACTTTTTGTGATTAATGCCAAATAAAGTAAAGAGGATAAAAGTAAATACAATTGGTAAGCAATGGTACTTGCCCAAAGTAAAGGTTTAAATCTTTTCAATAGCCATTGATATTTGGAAGTAAGTACACCGTAAAGCAAAAGAAGCTCGAAGTGAATGAAAGTGATTATAAATTTAAGTTATTCTTAGTAACATCAAACAAGCTCGAAGTAGACAACAAGATGGATTGAATAGTGAAAATAACTAAATACTTGCATTAAAGTTTACAAAGAAAAGATCATAGTAATGACAATGGTAAACACTTACAAATATGAAGCTCTTGAAACTAAAAACTAAGGAACAAATCGCCTAAGAAAATGATCGCCTAAATTAAATTACACTATTGGTCTCTTGAATATAATCTAAACTATCTAAGATCTCTTTTGTTCTCAAGTTCTCTCGGATGTTTGTTGGTTCCCTTTTTGGAGAATAAACCTTGTATTTATACTTGAGAGTCCAACAGTTGATGTAAATTTTGTCAATCCATGTATTCTTCAAAGAAAAGACTTGAATAATTTGGTTAAAGGGCTTGGACAACACATGTTCTTGTTTTGGATCAAATTTGCCAATTGTTAGGAATTGTTTCTTCATTCTAGAATCGTTGGAAACTGCTCACTAAAAATTTAAATAACCGCTTGAAGTAATTGTTATGGTCTGTTTTGACTTGGTTTAGTTCGGATTGAGATCTCATGCAATTGGTATTGCATGCAATACCAATTGAGTGGTTGAGATTTCAACCACTTAATAAAAAATTGTTAAACAATTCAAAAAGCAAAAAGTGAAAAAGTAAAAAATTTGTGAGAGGAAAAAAGGAATTGCACCCATGCAATACTTTTTGAGTATTGCATGGATTCTTAATCCATTTAGTTCTAAGTAAAATACTTGATTGGGTGAAGTGTTAAAAACCTTATTGGGGATGATAATTTTTTAAATAGTGCCAACATATGTTTAAGACGCCAAATTTTGACCCTTGGACTTCATTCTTTAAACACTTTACCAAAATTTCTCTAATTCAAGCCTACTTCTCTAGTTTTTGAGTTTTCCAAGTCCAAGTCCCAAAGCTATTTGGGCATTCGGTCCAGTGGTAATCCCCTTCTCCAAAAAGTCTCACCCCTCTATGAGGGCGTGGGTTTGATTCCTGAGATCTTCAAAATATATGTGTGTGTGAGTTTAGATTAGAATTTCTTTCGTATAAAAAAAAAAAAGTCCCAAAACTTTTATTGATGACTCGATCATAGAAAGTTGTTGAACAATCCTACGAATAAAAGAGGAAGAAGGAGATGAATGGTGATCGTACAGAAATCCTCAAGATTCTGAATGAGTTGCCTAGTAAGAGTATAACCCTAAACTCCTTTATTTCTTTACGTGAAAACCCAGGTGAATCCTCCTCAGGTTCCTCACCCAGGTGAACTTCTCTAGTATTTATAGAACCTTGCCCTCAATAAGGACGAAATAAAGGTATATATATCTAATGGGGGGGCTTAAATTCCAATTAAAAAATAAACTCCATCAGGCCCACATAGCAAGTTCAATCCATTTAAAAACCCACTCCTATAAATAAACTCATAAACCCAACAAGCCCAATTCAGAAATCACTCCAAATAAACTCAAACACACTTCAGATTTAAATAAAGCCCAAACACTCAATTATAAATCTCATGCACTCAAGTCCACTAGGCTCAAACTTAAAATCTCACATCAAATCAAGTCAGCTCAATCTCAAAAGTCAAAACATTAAATAAAATCTAATATCTCACTTAAGCCCACTCCATAATTAAAATCCAAAAATAAACATAAACAAAATAATTAAACCCGTCAATTTAAATCCAAGACAAAACCCCTCACAATATATAAACTTTTCAGAAATTATACTTTGATCCCCAAAAACTTCCAAAATCACATTTTAACCCCTAAACTCTCAAAATTTGCACAAAAACCCTCTAACATCCGAAAATCACCAAATCAACCAAAAATTGCACCAAAACTCTTTTTACTTATTTCTCGCTTTATGCCTAGCTTAGCTTAGTAAAAATAAATTGCTTGCATGGCTTGTATGTTGGGATGAATTATATTGCTTAAATGAATGGGAGTTTAATTATTTGTAATTAGCATGTCAATTGTGGGGTTTTGGTTTTAAGTATGTTCTTATACTGTTCAAGCGTGATGTGTATACATTAGGCTAATGAGTGGTTATATTCAAATTTATATATCAATACCCATGAAATAATATATCTTTGTAACTATAATTATGTAGAAATTTAGATTATGTATGTAAGCAATATATCTATGCCATGAGAATAATGAATATACATGAATGTGACAAATATATGCGTAGATGTTTAGATATATACATGATTTAAATTCTAGTCTTTGATTATATTCACTTTTTTTTTTTTTTTTAATAATATTATATTCACTTGAGTCATATTATCGCCACCCCAAGGTAAGGGTTTACACACCAATTTCCATAGTTAGTGTGGTAAACTCACATTACCATATATCAAAATGGTTTGAATAAACTGGGCACTTCCCAAAAACACTCTCTTTTTCAAAAATACTCTAAAAACCCACGAGATTATTTATTTATTTTTTAAACAAGACATGGAATTTTCTTTAAAACAATATTTTTCCAAATAAATTAGGGTATTTACATAAACTCTCCTATCTTCACAAAGCCAAAAATTGGTTTTATTCCAAGAAATTCCAAAAAAATATAAATATGTATTTAAAAATCTCTTTTCTCAAAAAGGTATTCTTTTCCAAAAAAAATCCTTTACCAAAATGATTTCCAAATAATTTTTGGTCCATGACATAAATAAATTAAGATTTTGGACTTCCAAAAATCAAGCCAACAAAACCCCCTCCCCAAAAACTAACTTTTGTTTCTTTGTGATCTATTGCATGAGAATATTTGGTGATAGGCTAGGCTAAGGAGAAATGTTAGCATATTTACTTACAAGCAAGTTTTTTCATCAAAGCATATTTAAATTAGTTTATTTTCAAAATATCCAAGCATGTATCCTAATTTTTTCAAATATAAACTCTCTAAAAAGCTAAATTTCAAATTACTCTAGTTACTTCTTGAACTTTAGGACTTTTAGGATAAATTCAAAATAAGGTACCATTATAAGATGGATGGTGTGGGGTGCCTAATACATTCCCACACAAAATAGAACTTTCGAATTCATGATCTTTGGTTCAAGACAAATTTTTTTAAACCCTAAATTAGGATAGGTAACCTTAGGGTAATATCTAGCTTAAACTAGGATTTAACCAAAATAGATATAGGTGTCCAGTCACACCTAGAAAAATCAATGGTTGGTGGTGGCTCCCTTAAACAAATGAATTTGATGTGCACATACCTCACACTTACAAAACATGATAAATACTAAAAAAATAAAATAAAATAAAATAAGTGACATTTTGGGAAGCCGGGCGCAATAATACCGAGTACGAATGCGTGTATCTCAAATCGCATGTTCGTGTCTTCACTGAAATCTGGTGTTGACAGCTTGGCGACTCTATTGGGGATGGTTAGAGAGTTCATGCCTAGGAATTTTGAATGCTTCCTCAAAATTAATTTAAGATTAGTTACTTCAAAGAATTGACATTTGTCCTTTGAGAGTTGAATTTTTCTTTGCTTGCATGTATATTTATCTTTCAATAAAAACATGCTTATACATGATTGCCTTTCAATAATCACATCCTCTTTTATTAGGAAGGATCGAGGTCATTAAATTCAAGTAAACAACCTTGCTTTTTTACTTTGAGCATTATGAGATTGAATCCTTAAAGACAATCAAAGAATGTGCATGATAGTGCTTGAAGAATTGAAGGTATTCACTAAGAATAATCAAGGGGAATGCCTCTAATTTACGAATTCTTTTCATTTGAGATTAAACAAGGGGAGTGCCCCTAGTTTGAGAATTTTCATTTGAGGACAAATAAGGGGAGTGCCCCTAATTTGAGGATTTTCCTTTTTAAGATCTTTTGCCAGTAGCGCTTGACTACCTCGGGCTTTCTTTCTTTTCAATCTAAGATAAATTATCACAAGAGTTGTGCCTAAAAACTTCCAAGACTTCAAGGAGGTCTTTATTCATAGGTTGTAATGTAGGCCAGGTTCAGGTATTTGAAATGAAGGATATATAAAAGGCTCAAAATCCCATTTTTTATATTTTCCCTAAGTGTGTGTTACTTAAAACCAAGACATTAATGGAGCTTTCTCCCTTTTCATTAGTGCTTGCTTTTGAATTGGCTTCTTGAAAGTCTCTTCTCACTTGTCTCTCTTCATTTCATTCAGGTTGTTCCTTTGTGTGAACTCATTCTTTTTGTTCAATTCTCTTATTTAGTTCTTCTGCTTTGATGGACTCTCATTTTTGGTTTTGAAGGAATATCACATCTCTTTCTCTCTTCAAGCTTTCATCTTTTTTTTTTTTTTTTTTTTTTGAAAGAAACCCTAACTTTTACCTAGGCTGCCTTTTCTGGTTTTCAACCTAGTGGGTTACCCTATTTTTTGCCTAGGTTGCCATTTCGGGTTTTCAACCTAGCAGGTCTCTCTTCTTCTTTTTTGAACTTTTCTTTCACAGGTATTTACTTTCTCATACTTTCATGTCACTTCTTGTCAAAATAGTTTGTAGGACTCTCATGTGAGCTTAACATGAATCTTTCCTAGTAAATGTGAATAAGGATTTCATTTTGACCTTTCTTCAAGGTGGGTTTCGAGCATGCCCCTAATCACCACACTTTCTTTTCAATCTTTGGTACATTTGTACCTCCTTTGTTGGTTCTTTTGCAGACAAGCATTGGGTTTGACTCCTCTTTAGAATGAGTTTTGAGTATGTGCACACTTGATTTTTCCCACCCTTGGGTTCAATTTTTTATTATTGGTTCTTGAAAAGAAGGCGAGCTGTATAGGCTCAAATGGGCTAGCAATGGATTAATTTGTGACAGGTTAATTCTAGGCTGATGTGGTCTAGCCAAAGATGGCCTCCTATCCCTAGTAATGCTAGTTTATCGGCACAAAGATATGACATTTCTTGATAGACTCCTCTTAGAGTAAAAAGAAGTAACAACCCAATGTTATGACACCTAAATTTCTCAAAGCAAGATTTTGAACTTTAATCAAATGACATATGATTTTTCCCTTGATTGCATTTAGGATCTCTTTCTCTTTTGTTCTAAATTGTGAGCAAAGATCCTTACATGAATTAAATGAAGTTAATCCCTTCTTTATGCAAACTGATCGGTAAGGCTATGGAATCTCATAATTTGCAAAAATATTTTATCAAAGATATTTCCTTATGCACAATTTGAAAATGAGTTTTGAAAATTTTGAATTTTACTCACTCTAGAAGAAGAGCGATTCTTGATCTTGAAAGAACACCTTCTTTTGAAAAACAATCCACAAGATTTTTTTTTTTTCTTTTTGAATATGCATATTTTGAAAACCAGTAGCATTTAGAGATCATGCCCATTGAGCATTGGATGAATGGATGGACTCTTAGGCCTTGGGCCTTGAGGAAATTGGGAGTCATTAAGGGCCCATGCCCTTGGTTCGGGACTCTTCATAGAAGGCAACTTAAGGGCCCATGCCCTTAGTTGGAGAGATTTTTTTATTTTTTATTTATTTATTTATTTATTTTTGAAGTGAAAAATGTAAACAATAAATTCAAACAAACATTCCTATGATAAGTTCAGAATCAAGACCTAAGCAACATGTTCCTAAGAATTCAAATGAGCAAACATAATGAACTTAAAAAAAAGAAAGATAGAAAAACCCCATGGATGAGATCTTGGCTTGGGAGCTTGTGGAGTGATCACTTGGCTCAAGAGAGGTTGAATTAGATGCCTTGTGAAGATGGATCAATGATCTTTTGGTCAATGAGGTCTCGGATGGCATGATTGGTCCCTTGAGTTCTTCATGGCATTGTTGGAGTCTTCTTGGCCCATTAAGAAATCTGGTGATGAACAAACTAGGCTGGGCTTTCTTCAAATTGATCCTTCAACTGTCAAACTTGATTCTTGTGGGCCTTGGAGCAATGATGTTGGGCTTTTGACTTTTCTTATTAAGTGAATCCATTTGTCAATTTTGTACATGATCTGAACCTTTACATTGTATGCACTTAGACCCATTAGCTAAATGGATCGTGAGTATCAAACTTGGATTTTCTTTCACAAAGTCTCACGGGTGGACCATTAGATTTGAGCTTTCATTCATTTGGTTCCGAACAAAAATCATGAGGGCTTCAATCATTAAACTCTGGGCTTTAATCCAACAGGATCATGTGAACCTCAAGCATCGGGTTTAGGCCTTTTTGTTTTGCAAAATGATTGAATGGGTTCCAAGAGTTAGACTTAGGTTTTGAATTTATTAAAGTCATTTGGGTCTCAAATATTGGACTTGGACTTTCACTTTTCATGTTATTTTGGATTCCTAAACCATTCTTTAAGCATAGGCCTAAGAGTATGACTTGAACTTTTTCTCTGAAAACGACCAAGTGGGCCTCAAGTACAGGACTTAGGCTATTTTTTTTTCAACATGACTAGATGGATTCTAAGTTTTTGAATTTTTTTTTTTTTTAGAATCATGTGACTTTTAATCTCCTTAAAACCATATGGACCTGAAAACATTGGACTTGATTGATTTTTGCCTTCAAAAAGTAATTAGTTAAGAAACTTTTCTCTTTTGGGCTTTTTATTCACTTCAATGATGGGTTTTAATTCCTTTAAGTTCATGTGGGCTTCAAGCATTGGACTTGAGCCAGAGTTCAAACAACATCCAAGTGGGTCTCAAGCATTGGACTTGGGCTTAGGTTCAAACAAGAGCAAACAAGGCCTCAAGCATAGAACTTGGGCCTAGGTTCAAACAAAGGCAATCATGAATGCATGCTTTATTGGGTTGGGCCATCCTAGAGGAAAGATCTAAATGGGCTTTTAAATGAGGGTAGAGGGTAGGTTAAAAAGGTTTCCCATTACTTGGGCTCAACATACCCACCAATGCATGCGAGGTGCATCAAAGACTCACAATATGTTTCACCACTATATACTTGCTCGAGAGGGTCGAGAGTACATATTCATGGGGTGGTAGGTTGGCCAAGGGTATCCACATCTGGGGGGGATCGTGATCCAAGGCTATTAATACGTGGCTTCCGGGCTAACCAACACACAATACAAAATCACATGTGCAATGCATGACATACAAAATTACAATTATCAAAGCGAGTAACAAACAATAGCAAACAACTTATGAACTGTAAACTAAGAATCCTATACTAGAGTTTAGCCCTCTAAGTCCCCAGTGGAGTCGCCACTATGAGAACCACAACCCTTAACCAATACAAGTCTAAACATGATTCCCAAAAATAGTAAATTACACTGTTTTCCATCCTAATCTTTAGAGGAATTTATAATGGAGTCGCCACCTAACTTTTATAACAAAAAGCAAAGAAAAATGTACTATCTTTTATTAATCAAATAAATGATGCAATATTTTGAAAAAAATAAATAAATTACATGGTTTTTCCCTAGATACAATCTAAGGAAAAATAAAATTACAAGGCTTTATGTCCAAAATACAATTTAGAAAAAAAAGTAAATATGATACATAAACTAATCTAATCTTCCCCTAAGATTAGGATTTGGGGGCTAGGGGATTAGATGGGAAGATGTTAGGCACCCATCCAACCTGATCTAAGTCAGTCTCTAAGGATCCATTAGTCTAAGTTCACAACCTCAAATAAACCATATTCGCATTTGATTCATAGCATCACAACAGTACATGCAATAAAAAATTAAACAGTGATTAATCATCAAGCATTTAAAATCATTTAAGCACGCATCTCACATGAAAAAGATAATTTAAAGTTGCTGTAATTTTAGTACAACATGTTAGAAAAATCAGATTTGCATCATTCACAAAATAGAAATCGAAAACAATGCAATCTAGCAATTGTGCATTAAAAATTAATCAAGCAATTAAAATTAAAACCTAATCATGCATTCTACACAATTAAAGTTGTTGCATTAAATTAAAAAAGAAAGATTGTACCTTTTGGGATGCAACCTCTTGAATGAGTATCCCGAAATGAATTTGATTGTGGTAGGATGCGGCCTCTTGATCGAGAATACCACCGGTCCTGAAAATTGATTCTTAAGAAAAACCGTTAAATTTGGTTAAAAGAGATTAAAAATGGAATTGAAAGATTGGAAATAGAGATTACAAAAAATGGCTTTTGTAATCTCTGGACTTGAATATAAGAACACACTTGTGTTCTTATTCCAAAGTCTAACCCTTTGCAAAAATTCT
>OU015761.1:44898899-44971356 GCA_907173295.1 Fagus sylvatica
CTCTGTTACTTTAGACATTTAAAAATAACATGAACTTCATTAAGAGTAGACACTCATCCTCAAATTACCGTAACAGTCCGCACTGAATATCCTAGAACGGGTTTATCACAAAAAATACATGTTTCAGTGCTATCCTAGCCACATAACTGTAACTTGTTATTACCCATTAAACCTTAAAATTATTTGTTCAATAATATAAGGTTGGGTTCCCATCACAGGTGACTTTTACACAAAAGGTTTCAAACCCATTCCACTAGATGTACTTTTCACTAAATCTCTTGAGAGTCCCTTAGTGAACGGATCCGCCAAGTTTTTACTTGACCGTACAAACACAATGGTAATTATTCCTGTCTACTATCAGCTGTCTGACATATTCATGTCGCAAGCTAATGTGCCTAGACTTTCCATTGTAAACTTTACTATGTGCCTTAGACATAGTAGATTCACTATCACAGTACAAAGAAATGGCTGGCATCGGTTGTGGCCACAACTTTATATCCAATAATAAATTCCTCAGCCATTCTGCCTCTTTGCCTGCTGCTGCCAAGGCTATAAATTCAGATTCCATTGTGGAATGTGAAATACACGTCTGTTTCTTAGAAGCCCATGAAACAGCTCCACCACCAAGGGTAAAAGACCCAGCCAAGACGTTGCCTTGTTATCACTGGCACTAGTGATCCAACTAGCATCAGTATAACCTTCTAGTACTAATGGAAAATTGGTATAATACAGTCCTAATCCAATAGTTAGCTTTAGATATCCAAGGACTCTACCAATTGCTTTCCAATGCTCCGTACTAGGATTGTTTGTATATCTAGAAAGTTTGCAAACAGCAAAGGAAATATCTGGTCTAGTGCCATGCATTGCATACATCAAGCTTCCAATCGCACTAGCATACTCCAATTGAGCAACTGCTCTTCCAGAGTTTTCATTAATTTAACTGTTGAATCATATGGGGTAGTCACTTCTTTAATTCCTAAGTATTGAAATTTAAGAAGTATTTTCTCAATATAATGAGATTGACACAAAGCATAACCCCCACTATGTTTCTTCACTTTAATGCCTAAGATAGTATCAACTTCCTTAAGATCTTTCATCTTAAATCTTGAAGTCAGATACTTCTTAGTTTCAGATATTCCTTCCATATTTGTTCCAAATATAAGCATGTCATCCACATAAAGACAAATAATAACACCATAACAATCAGTGAATTTAGAATAAATGCATTTATCAGCATTGTTATGCTTAAATCCATGAGATAAAATAATAGAATCAAATTTCTCATGCCATTGTTTTGGTGCTTGTTTTAGTCCATATAATGACTTAACTAACTTGCAAACTTTCTTTTCATGTCCATGCATAATAAAACCTTCTGGTTGTTCCATGTACACCTCTTCATCTAAATCACCATTTAGAAAGGCAGTCTTAACATCCATTTGATGTACATACAAATTGAAAATTGAAAATTGAAGCTAGTGCCAATAGCACTCGAATGGATGCTATTCTAGCTACTGGTGCATAGGTATCAAAATAATCTATGCCTTCTTTTTGTCTAAATCCTTTAGCTACCAATCTGGCTTTGAAAGTTTGAAGAGACCCATCAGTATTGTATTTTCTTCTAAACACCCATTTACATCCAATAGGTTTAGATCCCGGAGGCAAATCAACTAATATCCAAGTATTATTTGACAAAATTGAATCCATTTCATCATTAATTGCCTCTTTCCAAAATGCAACATCCCTAGAAAGCCATAGCTTCTTTAAATGTTTTTGGATCTTCCTCTATATTTAATAAAATGAGAATTTTATTAAGAACATTGTCTCTATTTCCTTCCATCAGAAAAACAATAGCTTGAGATGACACAAAATCTAGACCCAAATTCTTTTATTTCCTAACTCTTTGACTTCTCCTAGGTTCAATCGATAAATCATGTATTCTTTTTTTCTTTTCTCGACTTATACTAGGATTTAAGTCATTTGAGTCAATTTTCTTGAGTTGGTGTAGGATTTGCAACAAGTTTGGAATCATTATAGAATTTATCTTCAATAAATTCAACATCCTTTGATTCCACTATGACATTAGAGTCCAAATCCAAAAGCCTATATGCTTTTGAATTTTCTGCATATCCTACAAATACACTCTTTATAGCTCTTGGTCCTAACTTTGTTCTCTTTGGGTCCGTAACCCTATAAAAGGCTAAACAGCCCCATACCCGTAGGTATCCCAGATTTGGTTTTCTACCTTTCCACAACTCATATGGTGAAACTTTAAATTTTCTAGAAGGTATTCTATTATGTACATGGCAGGCTGTAAGCAAAGCCTCTCCCCATAAATTGTAACTCAATTTTGCATTCAAAATCATGGCATTTATCATTTCAACTAGTGTCCTATTTTTTCTTTCTGCAAGACCATTTTGCTGTGGGGTATAGGGTGCACTCTTTTGATGTATAATGCCATTTTTTTCGCAGTATAAGATAAACTCAGTAGGAAAATATTCTCCACTTCTATCACTACAAAGTATCTTTATTTTCTTTTCCATTTGATTCTCAACAACAGATTTGTAGCATATAAACTTGTTAAATGCTTCGTCTTTACTTCTCATTAAATATACATATGTATATCTAGAACAATCATCAATGAAAGTAATGAAATATCTGTTGCCTCCTCTAGTTAAAATTCCATTAAGTTCACAAATATCAGAATGCACAAGTTCCAGCAATTGTGAATTTCTGTTAACTTTAGGAAAAGATTTCTTTGTCATTTTTGCTTGAATGCAAATTTCACATTTAGCACTATGATCATCTTTATATGAAATTAAACCATGCTTGGACATAAACTTTAAAGATCTATAATTCAAATGTGCTAAACGATAATGCCATAAAGAAGAAGACTCAACAATATAAGCAGAATTAGTAATAATCTTATTAATGCTTAGTTTGTACATGCCATCACAAGAATATCCCTTCCCAACAAACACCCCTCCCTTGGACAGAATCAGGTTGTCAGACTCTATAACAGCCTTGACACCTTTCTTACAAAGCAGATTTGCAGATACAAGATTTTTCCTAATTTCAGGAACATAGAGTACATTAATCAGAATAAGTTTCTTTCCAGAAGTAAACTGAAGTTCAACAGTCCCTTTTCCTTCGACTTTTGCAGTGTCGTTATTTCCCATCTGCACTTGCTGTCCAACCATTGCATCTTCTAAACTCTTGAAGTGAGATTTGTTGTTGCAAACATGAACAGTAGCACCAGTATCATACCACCAATCAAGAGACTTTGATTTTGCATCAGCCATATTCAATTCAGAGATCATGCTTATATGCAAATTAGAAACCATGGCTACAATATCAGAATTCTCCTCAACCATATTGGCTTTATTAGGAACTTTATGATCATCCTTCTTTTGCTTCTTCTTGTTTCTGCACTCACGCTTAAAATGTCCCTTCTTTCCACAATTGTAACAAGTTTTATTTTGCTTATTGTTACTATTGTTGGAGGGATTGCTGTCACTAAATTTCCTCTTATTTCCTCCGCCAGAAAGATTTTTAGAATCAACATAATTCACTTTAGAGCTACTCGGTGCAAACATTTTCTTATCACGAATTCGAGTTTCCTCTTCAATTCGTAAATGTTTTTGAATTTGCTCTATAGTGAAATCTTCTGTTGTGTGCATCAGTTTCTTTCTATAATCATTCCAACTAGGAGGAAGTTTGGCAATAATAGCACCAACTTGCAAATTTTCAGCAACAATTACTTTAAGATCTCTAAGTTTATTCACTAGAACTTGCAATTCATGAACTTGATCCATAACAGAAATATTATCAACCATAGCAAACTCAAAATATTTCATTATGAGAAATTTATCCGCACCTTGTTTTTCAGTTTTGTACTTGAATTCCAGAGCCTCCCAGATTTCCTTTGGTGACTTCATTGATGTGAATAGATCATACAAACGATCAGACAGAGTGTTCAGAACATGTCCCCTGCATACCACTTCATCTTCTTCGCGTTTCTTGCGTTCTACCTTAAGTTGATCAGAATCGTTGTCAGTTGGTTCAAGAAGTTTTGACAGATTCGGATCCAAAACATATGCAATCTTCAATGCAGTAAGCAGAAACATCAACTTGTCCTTCCAGCGAGTGAAATTCGTCCCATCAAACCTGTCCAGTTTCACGAAGTCTTGATTCATCATTTTGAAAGTCGCCATCTCAGATTCTGACCCCATTGCGATTATCACCTTAAAATTGTTGAAGATTTTGATAAGATCAGAAAAAACGATGTGACTTTGAGGCGTGATAACACTATCTTTAAGGTGATAATTGCCCCCACTCTAAACGAGTTTTGCTTCCGGGTTAAGGCAATTCACCTCCAGGATACAACAAAGTCACCAATTACAGAAAGCAAATTTCGGTAATCCTTAAAGAGTATTCAAAACGAAACTGTGTATTTGACAGTTAATTAGGCTCCTTAATTTATAGACATTAATTGGCACTGTTTCAGAACAATATAACTGTTCAAAACAAATAATAACTGTCATAAACAGTTATTTCTGTACAAAAATAACTTCTATGGGTTATGATCCAGTGCATCTCATTTAATTTAAATAAATTAAAAGATGACCGTCCGATCTTAATCACACGCGCATGTGCCAAGTGCGCCACAAAGCGACACTAAAACGCCACATTACGCCACGCACGCATGTGCGAATAGTAAAGTCATATGTCCATAACTCCACTTTATCCATTTAAAGTGTTGGAGTGTGTACCACCTTATAAACACCTTCAAGGCTTTGTATGTTTTCAATGTGGGACAAGTGCATAAGCCCCCACTTCTATATCACTATAAACAACCATTTTACAACATAAACTCCTCTTCATAATCCCAAAATCCTATACACACAGACATACTCTCACACTCAAACAATAATCAAATTCTCAACTCTTATGAAATAAAAAAATAAAAAAAAAATTCTCAGCTCTTACTTCCAATTCCTTATACATACAATTATACTCTTACACATAAACTCCAAAAAATTCTCTGACTTTTATTCAACTCATCCATGTAAGCATGTTTCAATCCCAAAAGTAGTAGGCATTTTTAGCTCATATATAACAAAAAAAAAAAGTTAATCTTTTAGCCTAAAAAGATCTACCCATATGGTAGAAGAAAAACAAAAAAACAAAACCCCACTTAGGACGAACCCATTATTTGGACTGAAGCTACGAAAAATTTTCAATAGTGTCAATAAATAATGAGGAAATCCTAAATCTAATAACAATGGACGCAATGGAGAAAGGATTGAGAGAGATAAAGAGAGAGTGAGAATGGATGGAGGCTAGGGTTTTTCACGTGATTCGGCTATGTGAGCCTACGTCCACAGGATGTAGTCAATACGCTACATCATTATTATATTCACTGTATACGATATATTTTGGATGATTACAATGTGTTGTGAGGTATCCTATTTATACATAAGACTACTAACATAACTCTTATATCTAACCAATGTGGGATTCCTTAATATATTCCTTAACATTCCCCCTCAAACTAAGGTGTAATTTTTTTTAATGAAACCATTGAGTTTGGTAACGAAAAACTAGCTCAAATATCTTGGTTCAACTCGGCTTAGCTCATATCTCGGCTCGATGGCTCAGATCTTGGCCCAAAGGCTCGGTGGCTTGGATTTTGGCTTGGGGACTTCAATCTCGGCTTGGCTTGGTTGGATCATGGCTCGATGGCTTGATCGCGACTTAGTGGCTTAGAGGCTTGGATCTTGAAATGGTCTTGGCTCGGGATCTCAGCTCAGTGGCTCGATAGCTTAGCTCGATCTCGGCTCATGAAGATAAAATCAAAAAGTATATCCCACATTTTTTTTTTTTTTGAATTTTGAAATTCAAAATTTTTTTTTTTTTTTTTTTTTTCTGTCACTTGCAGCAGTTTTTTTTTTTTTTTTGCTAAATATGAATTTTCATTAACAGAACACAATACAATAAAATCTCTAAACCAAGCCTCTTCAAGAAGAGCTAGGAGATTCTTAGGGAAATACAAAATAAGGGTACTAGTCGCGAGAGCCAACTTAGCTAGTGTATGAACTACCATATTAGCCTTGCGATTCACCCAGCAAAACTCATAAAAACTAAACTCCAAAGCTAATAACTTAACATTAACACATAAAACTGAAATGTTATACTCACAAATCTGATCTAAAACCAAGGCATCAATACACACCTTAGAGTCACTTTCAATCACAATCTTACTCCAATTCTCTGGTTTGGCAAGAATAACAGCCCAATGAATAGCATGTGCTTCAGCTAGCAGTGGTTCAAAGGTCAAAACATACTTTTCCCAGGCTTTAATTATCATCCCATCTTCATTCCTAGCAATGACAGCAATTCTAGCCGAAAATTGAAGGAGAGCCGCATCAACATTGAGCTTTTTACGTGGTTCGGCTATATAAACTTACGTCCACAAGATTTAGATCTAGCTAATACGCTGCATCTTTATTATATTCACTGTCTACAATATAATTTGGATGATTACAATGTGTTGTGAGGTATTCTATTTATACATAGGACTACTAACATAACTCTCATATCTAACCAATGTGGGATTTCTTAATATATTCCTTAACAAATAAAACCTAAGAAACTTATTATTTAGTGACATTACCCAGAATTAGTAACAATAGATAAGTAACTAACTCAAGATAGCTAGGGATCTGAAATAATTTTTAATAGAGACCAACATATATAATAAAATGTTAATCTTAACATGTCGACAGCATCATTCAATTTCACTCGGTTTGATAAACTTGGAGGTGTGATATATATAGTTGTAAGTGGACAAGAATATCAGATTCAGCAGTTTTTATTTTTGTACGAGTTGAACTATACCATGGGTTGAAGCTCATCAACTTAAAAAAGAATAAGTCTAGCTTGGATCACAATTAATTCCATAACTTTTTACATAATTTAGTGAGATGTTATGTGATGATTGGTGAAAAACAAAGATCGATATGATCAATGTAAATCCTTGTGGATTAATTGTTAACCACTCACAAGTTATCACTTAAGCAAGTTGTGGCAATTTGGCAATAGCTGTAGTCCTAGATGGATTCCTTAAAAAATCACTCATATATATAAAAAGGATTAATATTAGTAAATAAATTAATTAATTTTCACAAGTAATACAAATAAATCTCAGATAAACAGGTCAAAACACACATATATATGACAAATAATTTATTTCTGAAACACAGTCAGCTAGCGAGGTTTGACCGAGCTGAAAAACTAGGTTGATGCTCAAAATGTTAGTAATGCAAACAGTGTCATCTACGTTAATGCTGATTTAACTAATCGAACTTTAATTTGTGCATGATATATTGATATGTGAGAGACTTAACTTTTGTTGGGTTCATAATTTATATGCTGAAACTGCAATGCTTATGAAAGAATGAAATGGAATCACTCTGTAATTATATTTGTTTTGTAAGGATTGATCTTGTATGTTCCTTGAGTTTTTTTATTTTTATTTTTTATTTTATGTTGTGTTTACACATAAAAATAATTTTATTATATAGTGTTATATATATAATATTGACCACCATAATATATTAAATTGATAGTCATATTATATGTGTGAGAAATAAAATTATATGTAATTTTCATTTACATGTGTCATTATTTCCAATATTCATGGAGAAAATTAATAATAGAATGTAATTACCAATAATTTCCATGATGTGGATGACATGTGTCATGATCTCTAAACAATTGGGGATATTTATTTTCTTAAAAATAAATCACCCAAAGTAGTTATTGATGGGTAATTATTTGACGGAAATAACCACCCTTTTGACTATTAATAAGAAGGTTTATTCTTCAAAGAAAAGTCTCTCTACAACTCAACCTTCACAACCTATCTGCAAGAGATCTATTGTGATCTAAAGTGTGTTCAAAGTATGTTCAAAGTGTGTTCTAAAGTGTGTTCAAGTGTTCTTCAAAGTGTATTCAAGTGTGTTCATTAGTGTTTGTAAATTATACTTATTGTACTTGTACTTTGTAAGTTTTCATACAAAGTATTTATATATTTATCTTGTTTGATCTACAATTCTACTTCATCTTTCATACTTTATTTGGTACTATACGAAAAAAGTCCTTATTATTAAAGCATAAACCGAACCAATTACACTCTTTTAAAGTTTGAAGTTAAATTAGCAATTTTAATTCAAAGTTTATAATAAATTTTGAAAAAGTTTGATTTCATATCAAACATATTCCTTGAGTTGAGTCATATTAAAGTTACTAATTTTTTTGCTATAAAGTTAAAGGACACGACAAGCGGGTAATTAAGTATAATACACGTGACATGGTAATTTAGTCACTTTGTAACTCTTTTTTGTAATAAAATTATATCCTTCCAAGCGTTTCTGTAGTTTTCTTTCTAAAATATTTCTCTCTTAGCTCATAATTTAAGCTGGTCATTGAATACAGCTACTAACGAGGAGAAATATGCAAGTTAAGCACAGGCATGTTAGTTGGAACATTTTATATAATTTACATTTTAACATTAATTTGAATTAATATTAATTAACTTAATTGATGAATTAAACGTGAGTTTCATGAGATTGATGAGTTTTAAAATGAAGAATTGGTGTTTTGAAAAAAAACAAACTGAATTAATCTGATATATACGTGGATTATCTAAGAATTGGTGGTAGCTGTTGTACTTCAGTACTTGTATAATATTATATAGAGAAGCAATTAAATCACTAAAAAATACATCATTATGATTATAGCGGATATCATACTTCATACCTTAAATATATATATATATATATAACATATATATATATATATATATATATATATATAATTTTGAAATCATGTATAATTCATCACTTAGATTGTAACCAACTACTTGGAATCTTGAATAGCGAAGGATACAAATTTAAATACTTCTTTTCTTATTACTTTATGACTTTTGTAATATTCATGAAAATTACTTTACTAGGTTTCCTTGTTGTAAATCAAGGTAAATTGAAGAACACCTTATCCGCAATGGAGAGGTCACAACACGAGATAAGACCCAAGGGGCAGGCACCATCAATCACAGCAAACCTAACACAATAAGCAAAAACCGTACCTGCAGTGGTACAAAGCAAGTCAAAAATAAAAAAGTAATATCTGGATAGACCTAAATTCACATATGTTTTCATAATATGTTAAGAAATGTTATGGGTGATAAATGATCATTATTAGTGAAATGTTTGTTTTTCTAAATTTCTTAACTAATCAGAACTTATTTGTTAAAGTATATCAAGACCTAATTTATGGTCAAAACCCAAGTAATACTTAATGAAGAAGCAAAATATATTACTTGTATTACACTCATGTTAATCTTAGTTAATATATAATTAATCTAGGGTTATCCTCCGTAGAAGTAACAATTAAGAACTTTCTTCTATAGATGTAGGGCGTCAGTTGAACCACGTCACTTTTGTGCTATTACTCTTTTTTTATTATCCTTACATACTTTACTTATTATTCTATAATTGTTTGCTATAATTCTACCATGACTTCTGAGTTTTATTTCTCAATATTTAACAAGTATATTATTAAAATAAGTGTGAGTTTGGTCTGTTCCTATACTTAATAATATATTAAAAAAAAACCGCAAAAAATTGACGAAAGTGGTAGCTGGGGACTGAAAACCTGTTGTAAATAGCAAAGCATAGTCGGTTACATGTTTTGTACTTATATAATATTATATAGGGAAGCAAAAAGTGTTCGAGGTTTAAGCCAACCTTTACGACCCCCTACCATCCTCTCGTTTAATATAAAAAGTTACAGAGAAAGGGGGAGGCAGTTCCACTGTAAGCCATGTTTGCTTAACGTCATAACTATTAAATTATTGCACGGTTTCTTGGAGTGTTCCTAATATTTTATAATTTTAAACTTGCTTCTTCCTTTACTGTGACCCAGCTTTCCATGCATACCTTCACATGCATTTGCTCGCCGAAACCCTAGTTTCCTTGTCCACCTTTCACACTTCTTTGCCATTCATCATCTTCTCCTTTTACCATTTTGACCTTTCCTTTCAAACTTTTCCCCATGCAACCTTTACAAACTTTTGGCTACAAAAGGTATCAACAATTTTGAATTTTCCATGCTATAAATATGTACATTTGTGGAGCTAATAAATGATTAATTTAAAACTTTTCCCCATGCAACCTTTACAAACTTTTGGCTACAAAAAGGTATCAACAATTTTGAATTTTCCATGCTATAAATATGTACATTTGTGGAGCTAATAAATGATTAATTTAAAGAAGGAAAAGGGGAGAAAATAAACAACCCAAAAAAAGAAAAAAGAAAAAAATTGTATTATTAGGCCTATTATGAGAAATCACAATAGTGTGCGTAGTATGTTGAAGCACATTGATCACTTTAGTATAAATATTTGGGAGGAGAAAAATCTAAAAGATAAAAACTTTACTTTGAGGCTTGAAGATTTCGGTTCGGGAAAGTAAATTTGAATCTTGGTTTTCCTAAAAAATGAAACCAATAGTACCACTGAGTTACAAAACTCGGATTAAGCTCTTCTAAACTTCTTAGAGTAACTCCACCGTAGAGCTCCTAAAATCATCATATACATTCATTTTAAAATCAATGGATTGGATTTACCACGACATTAATAATTTAAATAGATACTAAAATGGTAATCGTAACTTCATTTCAAATATTAAGGATCTGGTAAAATCTTATTCATTAATTTCAAAATGAATGGATATGATTTTAGAAATTCTACGATGGAGTTACCTTAAAAATTCTAGAAAATCTTAATCCACAAGATTCTTTGCTATATTTTGAGATTCTTTTGTTACTCTCCCATATGCTCATAAATAAAGATTATTTTTCCGTATATGTTGATTTTGTAATTAAGAAACAAGGGCAAATGTAACCAGTTTGGTGCTTTGCATGAAAAACGTGGAATGCATTAATCTACTTAGAAATCCTTGCAAATTAGTATATCTTTGATTGTTTGATGAACAAGCAAGTATAAGGGCACATATATTTTGGTAAATTATATTTTAAACGTTATAGTTGAGAGGTGTAACAAATTAAATCTCATAATTTCTAAAAGAAACAAATTAAATCATATGGTTTCAAACGTATATACAAATGAAACCCTAAGGTTTGAAAAAAAATTAATTAATTAAACTTTTGTGGGTTCTAGTTAGCTCAACTAGTAAATCTAATGGTAATAACAATCAATATAAAGTGAACGCCATAAATTCAAATGCTATCGTTACTATAAAAAAAAAAAAAAAAAGTAATTTTCCTATATATTTTTATGGTACTAGCTAGTTCAAAAGCTCTTATTTTAGGAAATTCATGACTAATTATAAAGTAAGGAGGTTCAAAATAGGTTGTTGAAGGTTAAAAATAGAGTAAACCTAAGAGTCTTTAGGTCAAGTCACTCATCTAAAAATAAAAAATAAACCTATAAAACTATTTTAATTATATGATTTATTTGTAAGAGAAAGAAATTATTTTGGCATGTTTTCATACAAGTTGCAACATAATTAGATACTCTGCAGGAGAAACAATTTTGGGGTAACTTTTGGGAACTGAAAATATGTTTGATAGTTAGAAAACCATTGTGAGACATAGTTGCGGTGGTGGTGACGACAACATAATTGTGTACCTTGATGACATCATTGTATGTGGTTTTGAAAGGTTGTTTCATGGTATAGTGATGGTGGGTATGATAACAGTGTTTGTGACAGTAATGGCAACGATGGACAATATAATTATGATGGTGGTTTTCATCCCCAAAAAAAAAATTAAAATTATGATGATGGCTGCTAAAATGATTGTGGTGATTGAACGGCAGTATTTTTTGATAATCGCAATATTAAGATAGGGATAGTGTTTTGTTTTTTTTTGCTAAAGAAGATAGGGCTATTATGTCGATAGTGATAGTGATAATGATGAGAGGAGTTTGGTATAATTTGTGACTTTGCTTTTGGATTAAGTTGGCACTCTCTAATTGGGGGAGGGGGCAAATTGCTTAGTAGAGTTTGAGTACTCAAGTCGAAGATTTGTAAGAAATGTTTTCAAATTTCAAATTTGACTTGGTTTAGATTCTTCTTGGAGTGACAGGAAAGCTATTCATTGTTAAAAAATTAAATTGATATTCATTATCCATTAAGTATTGTATTGCTTGTTCACATGGAAAGAGATTTTTGAATTAATTTGGGAGACTTTCTATAGAGATTTTGTAATTTTCTGAATGATGCTTCAGTGTGTAATCACTTTGTAATCTCTCTTCTAATATAGTGAATTTATTATTTATTGTTATTGGAGGTACGTCGAAAGCCGAACCAATTGTATTCCTCTTTTATGCGTGGTTGTGTCTTTATTTTTCTAGTTTTCATTCATACTGTTTGTTTGCGATATCTTTCTCAAGTCTATAATAGCATTCACAATAAATCTTGTGTTAGAGTGCTATTCAGAAATTCTTTCACATAACAAACTAGTATCAAGGTTTCAGTTATCACAACAAATTGGTATCAGACCCAAAGGTACAGTACATAGGCATTTAGATTTGTTCTCTTTAGAGATTTTGTTGATTAGTTCATAGATGTGAGTATAAGCAATAAAAATGTCAGATGAATCCACTACAACACCATTGCTAGCGGTTAAGACTATGGCCTTTAATCCAAATAACGAGGTACTTAAATTTGATGGAACGAGCAATTTCAGCATGTGGAATGCAAAGTTATGGATATCATGATCCAACAGTAGTTGGATATTACTTTGTAACACAAACCTATATAGATGTAAAAAATAAAAAATAAAACAAACAATGAGAGAAAATCAATATATAGACTTGTTGCACCATCCTTTTGTGCTTGACCGAGGATCAAAACTACTTTGTTGTTGAGGGAGATATTCCTTTTCAGAAAATTGCAACTATCGATAATCTTGCCACTATGCTTAAGAAGGTAGTCATTGAGGAAAAGTTCTGAAATTACTTGAACTTTATCAATATACATCGTGTTTAAGCACTTTTGGCTACATTTTGCGCGTACTGGGGCATTTGGAGGTAGCTTGAGTGGAGATGTGTTAAAGGATTTTTATTTGGTGGTTCGATTCATACTAAGGTGGAGAGGGGGGATGTGATAAACTTTTGTAGTCTGCAAATTTCGCTAAGGTGGAGACTTGTAGTAGAGTTTGGCTATTGTGACTGTGATGCCCCAAATTCTGATAAGTGTGTGTGTTTGCTGAGTTCCACATCGGGTAATTATTGGGTCGAACTGGGCTTTATTAACAATTGCAAGGAGCCTCAATTGTAACTTGACTAGTCCTTTTGGGGTATAAGCGCAGATGTGGCTAGCGCTTTCCTTGGGTTGTTATAAATGGTATCAGAGACAACCCAGTAATCCCGTGTGGGCTCGGACATATGGGCCCTAACGAGGACGTTAGGGATTTAAGTGGGGGAGATTGTGATGCCCCAAATTCTGATAAGTGTGTGTGTTTGCTGAGTCCCACATCGGGCAATTATTGGGTCAAACTGGGCTTTATTAACAATTGCAAGGAGCCTCAATTGTAACTTGACTAGTCCTTTTGGGGTATAAGCGCAGATGTGGTTAGCGCGTTCCTTGGGTTGTTACAGTGACTCTTGTTTTTTGGATTAATTGGTTGGAAATTATATTCCCTTTTAAAGTGTGGAAATTGTATTCCTTTTTAAAGAAGTGAATTGATATTTCTTATCTAGAAGGTACTCGTTATTCATGATGGAATAATTATTGTAGTCTTATAAATAAACAACACTAAAAGGGTTTGGTAGATTTGGTGAAATTGGTATTGAAAATATACCTTATTCTTTCTTACATTTATATTTGAATTAGTTTGAGAGAGACTATTTTTTTTTTTTTTTGTTATTTGTGAGTGTTATTTGAGTGTTAAACACTCTATAATCTCTATTTAATATATTGAATTCATCATTTGCTGCCCATGAATGTAGGGCTAATACCAAACTATGTAAATTATTCTTAGGGATAAAACTTAGGTACAGTTCCTTAAGTTAGGTATATTAGGTTCCTCAACTGAATTTAAATACATAGTTGCATTAACCAATTAAACATAAATAATATTATCTTTTCAAAAAATATTTAAATTTAATGTATTTAAATTCAATTAGGAACCTAATGTACTTGACATAAGGAACTGTACCTAAGTTTTACCTATTACTTAGTGTTCTTCTCTTGTGTGTGGTTGTCTTTTTTTTTTTTTTTCCCCATTTTTTTCTTTTAAGTTTTTCGCTCCTATTGTTTTGTGTAATTTTTTTTTTCCGCAATTCTATAATAGTGTTTACAATCAATCTTGTAATTAAAAAAGAAAAGAAAATGATTTTGTTAACGAATGCCTAAAGGGTATTTGTTAAGAAATATTAGATACTTTACATTTTACGGGAAATAATGAAATTTTAATATTAAAAAAATAAATAAAATTTAATTTTAAAAACTATTTTTTTATTATTTTAATATTAAAATTTTATAAATACCCATAAGGTGGAAACATTAATACTTTCTCAACGATTGCTAGAAGGATACCCCTTAGCCGGATCCAAAAAAAAAAATGAAGAAGAAGAAGAAGGGCTAATCTGTCAATAATGAAGAATGACGGAGGCAACAAATATGATGGTATCAGTAATGGCAGGGGTGAGTGGTGACAACAAAATTCGTATAGCAGTATCATGATGACAGTACAGTATTTGTAGTAAAAAAAAAATGGTGATTGTGCTTGTAAAAGATTGCAGTGGTAACGGAATTTGATGGTCGTAGTGGGGATAATCTTACCAATTCTTGTTTTTATTTTTCATTTTTTAACAGAAAAATATATATTTACCATGTACCCATTTATAATTAAGTTACTTTTTCTTAAGAAATAAAATTAAAAACAGGAAACCACCCATTCATAATTTTTTTTAATAAAAAAATCAGTTTTTATTTAGAAGAAAGTAATGTTATATGTACAAAGTTTGGCTACAAACTGATTTATTGCCAACTTGCTACAACCCACTACGTGATAGCTTATAAAACTATCCTTGTGTACTTTAGTCACATGACTTAAACTAGTTTATTGCCAGCTTGCTACAACCCACTACGTGACAATTTATAAGACTATTTTTATATACTTTAGTCACAGGACCTATTAAATTACCATGTAGTGGGTTGTAGAAAACTAGCTACAAACTGGTTTGTAACCCAACCTTGTCCATGTTATGTCAACTAACAAATTATATAAAAATAAATAATTAGGTGGCTCACTTTTCACTAAATCGATAAAGAGGAAGTCCATTGATGTATGCATTTGACATACAATATAATTTTATTAGATGAAATTAGATATTTAATATTAAGTTAGAAATTTGGCAAGATGGTTTAGAATCTAAAGGCTTTTAATTAAGTAGGAATAAACCATAGTACATAGTGTAAGTTTAGTAAAATAGAAATAGAGATGAAAGAGTTGTAAGACTTAATGGTCAAAAGATATCAAAGAGCGAGAGTTTTTGATATGTCGTATTCAATAATTCATAAAAATGGACAGATTGAAGATGATGTGAATAATAGGATAAGAGTAGGGTGGATGAAGTGGAGAAGCGCATAAAATGTATTGTGTGATTGTAAAATACCTATTAAGTTAAAGGAAAAATGTCATAAGACTGATGTGATGTCCAAAATTCAGATAAGCTAGTGTGTATTGTGTGGATGTGTCCTAAGTCTCACATCAAGCATATATTGGGTGGAATTAAGCTTAATTAACAACTACAAGCTAGGAGTCCCAATAGCAACTTGATTAATCCTTTTGGGCTTAAGCTGGGTTGTTACAAATGGTATTAGAGTCAACCCAATAACCACGTGTGGTCTTAGACACAATATGAGCCTCGATGAGGACATAAGCCCATATGTGGCTAGGGTTTTCTTTATGTTGTTAGAAATTGTATAAGAGCCAACCCAGTTACAACTGTTATAAGACTAATTATGTTTTTATGATACTGAATGTTGGACAATGTAATAAGAAAATGAGTGTAGCTGAAATGAAAATGTTAAAAAAGATAAATAAAAATACAAACAACGACAAGATTTGAAATGAAGAACTCCCCTTAAAGATAGGACTGACCCTTATTGATTGAAAAATGAGAGAGAATATCTTGAGATGGTTCGGTCATCTTCATACGAAAGCAATCAATAAACTAGTGAAAAAGAGTGCACTGATGTGTGTAAATTATGTGTATGTGAGAAAGATAAAGAATTATATATAAATAAATAATGAGGCCACTTGCTTATCACATCAAATACAAAAATTACACACACAAACACACACACACATATATATATAGTGTCAGTGTTTTAAGAATAAAATTTATATAATTTTGTATGGGAATTTTGTAATAATTATTTGTATAAAAATGCATTTCTCGTTTGAAAATGACTTGCGGCCATTAGTACTTATTTTTCAAAATGACCATCTGCGAACCACCAACACTTTAGGTTAGTTCTATATATTCTTGAACAACAAATATCATCAATTTATTCTTCATGCAATTGCTAGGGTTCAAACGCTAGGAGTATTGTTGAAATCGGTGATGAATTTAGGAATTCTACTCTATATATATAGACTAAAGGTAAAGGTAGAGAATCTATAAAAAAATAAAATAAAAAATTCAAGTGTTCTTACCTAACTCAGAATCTATATACTTTGAACGGTTTATTTATTATTAAAAAATATATATTAAATCAAAACAATATCCTATATTAACGATAATTCAAGTGTTCTCACTTAAATCGAATCGAATGTTTTATATCATAATATCTATTTACCTAATTTTAACGGTACATTTATTATTATTAAAATATATATTAAATCAAAACAATATCTTATATTAACCGTAATTCAAGTGTTCTCACTTAAATCGAATCGAATGTTTTATATCATAATTCCTATCTATCTAATTTTAACGGTTCAATTATTATTATAAAAATATATATATTAAATCAAAAAAATATATTATATTAACAGTAATTCAGGTGTTCTCACCTAAATCGAATCGAGTGTTTTATATCACAATAACTATCTACCTAATTTTAACGGTTCATTTATTATTATAAAAATATATATTAAATCAAAACAATATCCTATATTAATGGTAAAGATTATGCAAATATAGTATATAAACCAAAAAAAAAAAAAAAAGTAATTCCCTTGTACAACATAATTACATAAAATGTTCTAAAGTATGAATTTAAAACCTTTTTCCACAACTAATGGTTTGTGTGTTAAAACAAACAGTGTCTTAAGGTATTGAAGTATTTTGGTTCTATAGAGTGAAATGAAGAAAAAAAAAATCATTAAATTAAGGGTGAGCTTGTACTTTCAGTCAGATCAAAATTAATCTATTCCCTCCGGGCCTTTATATATATCTTCACCCCTCCCTTTAAAGCGGTTATGATTTTTCTGGAGACTTAGATATTTGGTTGAAGAACCATTTTTCCTTTTTGTTTTTCTTGTTGTTGTTGGAAAGTAATGGAAGATCAAGATCAAGGGCAAGAGGCAAACAGTCCAATAAGCCAAAGCACAGAGAGAAATGAACCAGTGAGGTCAAGGTGGACTCCAAAGCCAGAGCAAATCCTTATACTTGAGTCTATCTTCAACAGTGGGATGGTTAATCCCCCAAAAGATGAAACAGTGAGAATAAGAAAACTTCTTGAGAAATTCGGTTCAGTTGGTGATGCAAACGTTTTCTACTGGTTCCAGAACAGACGGTCAAGATCTCGTCGCCGACAACGCCAGATGCAAGCTAGTCTTGAACAAAGAAATCAACAACAACAACATCAACAACCACAAGTACCACAACTAGTCACTACTAGTACTGCTTCAGCTTGTGGTGCAACTCAGTCTCAGTCTGGTTTATTGGCTTTTGGGCCATGTTTTGGTTCTTATAATCATTTGGGTTCTTCGTCTTCATGTGGAGCTATGGCCAACGATGTTGTTGACCACTGTCTCTTTTCAGTCAATCCTCAAATGGGTTTTCCAGAAATCGAACAAAGCTCAGCTGTAACGCCTGCTTTATGCTCTTCAGATACTTCAAATTTGCAGTACCAATCTGGTAAGTGCATGGCTGATTTGCTCACTGTTTCTCACATACTTAACGTTTTTCATAAGAAAAAATAATATAAAACTTTTTTTTTTTTTTTTTTATGTAATTGTTTTCACCTTGCTGGAAATCCCTTTTTTCCTTTTCCCAAGTTAATTTAGTCAAGGTAATTATCTTATTTTTCCTCAATTTGGTGTTTATTAGGATGAGTGTTGAAGAATAAAGTAGCAACTTTTCATTGATATGACAGTTCTTGTGTTTGATTAGAAGTATGAAGGTCGCACTTTCCCGTAAAAACATGAGGGCTTTTTTCCTTGCACTCCTTTTTCATTTTCTTGTACTTTATAGTCCTCCCTAATTTCATTCTATTTTAAGAACAAAATTCATGATCTGAGAACTAGTAATTGATAAGTTAATTAATTCTAAAAGCTCCACTTGTTTTTTTCACCCTTAACTGGGTTTTCTTTTCTTTGTACAGGATTCATCACTGTTTTTATTAATGGAATTCCAACAGAACTTCCAAGGGGGCCACTTGACATGAAAGCAATGTTTGGTCACGATGTAGTTTTAGTCCATCCTTCTGGAGTTCCAGTACCTGTCAATGAATTTGGCTTCTTAATCCAGGGCTTGCAGCATGGTGAAAGCTATTTCCTGGTAAACACTTCAACAAATTAATTTCTTGAAACACTTGGTACAAAATTCACAACACCACAACCCTGAACTTTCCCTCTCTCTTTCCATATGTGTGTGTCTGTTTATTTGGAGAGAGAAAGGGAGAATGAAGGACATGAAAATAAGTGTTAGAATAATAATTAAAGGATTATATTAATCTAAAAACTTAAATATTTGAAATAATCGATAATTTATCAGGTCCTCAACTCCTCTTCAGCTATTTTGTTCAATTGTAATAATAAATTCAGTTAGTATTGGAATTCAGTGACTTCTCTCTCTCCCTCTATGGTCAGACTCCATATTATGTAATTTCAAGTATTGTAAAATCATGTCCTCATAGTTTAATCAGTTCAAGATTCCGAAAGTGGAATTCTACTATTATAATTTACAATTCCTCTTATCATTTTTTTATGAGTATTTGATGTTTCTAAGTACAATCTGGTGGTTGTTTTAAGGAGTAATTATTATTAATTTATGGGTTCTAATTAATTTATCTCTCTTTATTTCTCTACTTAATTATTTATTTTATGGTGATGTCTTGGCACAGTTCAAGAAATCCAAAAAAGCTGCTCATTAAAGATACTTAAAATTTTGGTCACAGGTTTCAAGATCAACATAGGTAATAAAGCTGCACCAACCAGTTGGAGCTTCGAACATCTTTCCCTTCTTCTTCTTCTTCTATAACATCTTTCTTTTCTTTTTCTGTTGTGTCTACTGTCTAGGCTTTATCTATGTGGTTCTGGGATACTTATAAATTAAAGTGTTATTTTGTGATTACTATACACAATTCTATATTCTATTGCATTCTATTTTTTCTTCAGTTATTTCTATACTTCTATTAATAGGGTAAATTATGATATTCATTCTTAAACATATGTTAGAATTTCAATTTCGTACAAATGGCATCAATTTACTCAACTTTCCTTTTAAAAATACAGTGATTTGCATGAAATTGCTTTGTAATGGAGTGATTTGCATGAAATAATTGCTTTAAAAATACATTGTTTAGGTTTGATTCTTACTAATACAAAGAAGAGGGCAAAAAATTGTACGATTTTGGCAATTAAATTTAGCAGCAAGTGAGGTCAAAGATAACATTGAACTCTTTTGAAAACTTTAGGGACTAAACTGACATAATTGATAACTGAAGAACAAAATTGAAGTATGCATGGTTCAATGATAAAAAAGTGCCTACTGGGTAGGAGGATAAACTGCCTAGGCCGTCGGGGGTGTCGGAAGGTGGGGAGTATTCCCAACCTCCAATGAAGCCATCGGATTACCTTGTGGGACCAGCCTGGCAGCTGGGTTGGCGCCCATCGGAGGTTTTACGGACTAATGGTGAGTCCTAAGGGCTCTTCGTTAGGATGGTTCCTCCGTATAAAAAATAAAAAAAAAAAAAAAAAAAAAAAAAAAAAAAAAATGATAAAAAAGTAGTTATCGAGAGTTTTATAATTCAACTGGTTGACATCTTTTGATGTTCTTCAAATGAGATATTCAAAGTTCAAATCACTCCTATCCTAAATATTAAATTAAAAATAACAAACATAAAAGGAAAAAAAAAAAAAAAAAGAAAAAAAGAAAAAAGAAAAAAGAAAAAAGAGAGTAGTTTGGCCTCCTTATTTTTCCGTGGACTTATGTTAAAAGGTAGCAATTCTCAAATTACCTAATTTATGGGTAGCCTAAATAAAAGAGAATATTTTGGTTGCTCAGGACTCGAAACTTTAGTGAAAGAATCATATATTTTCGCATTTCCTGCAGTCAATAAATATATATTTTTCCTATTATTGGCCATTTGTACGTGTTGCACAAGAAAAGCTAAGGCTTTTTCATTGGAAATTTCCCTTTAATAAAGGAGAGTGAAGATTTAAAAGGGTCTCTCTAAGGTCCAGTATATTCTCTCATTTTCTTTTCTTTTTTCTCCGTAATTCAATAGTTGGGGAGGAGAGTTTTGAAATGTGGATCTATTCTTTGAGTTATAAAACAATGCCAATTAGTTGAGTTACTAGGCTCTTGACCCCATTTAGCATATTCAAGTTAAGAAAAATTGTAAAACCTTTTATATCTCTTGTATTTAGATTCTTAGCATTTTTTGAATTATAATTTTATCGACCTAAATTTCTATAATATATTTTAAAATCTATAAAAAGAATGCATAAAACACGTGGTAAGTTGTAATTGATAGAATATAGAGTAAAATACAAAAAGTAGAATAATAGATTTGTGTATTCCTCAACAAGAATACTGCAGTCATAATCAACAAGAATACTGCAGTCATAATCTACATCCTTAGAAACTCCTACTTCTCCCTTTCGTGATCAACTTCCCTTTATTACTGAATCACTCTTTTTTGTTCATCAATTCTATAAAAATTACGTGGTTTCTTCGAATTTCTTCATTTTTTTTTTTCTTAAGGAACAACTCCCCAGGAAAACACTTCTTTGAGGGGAGAATGTGTCAAGCCTCACAACTACAAGTTCACCTGTGTCCACCCCTCCTCCCCTATTGCTTATTTGTCCAAATGTGTTGGCTCCACATGTTTGCATCTTTCACCTTGGTCTCCCAATGAATATGTTTTGCATCAAATTCTTGTCACCAATAAGCTCGAGTGTTCTTCCGATAAATTGAAAACTTTGCGTCATGTGTGTCAATTGGGGAAATCATGTCGTCTGTGTTTACCTATAATGAACACTGTTAGTTCTACTGCTTTAGATTTAATTTTTAGTGATGTATATATGGGGTCTCTCCCCGATCCCATCTAATGAAGGTCATTGAAATTTTGTGTTATTACTTTAATGTTGGTCCATTCAATGACATTTGCTTGTAATTTTCAAGTTTCTCGATGTAATAGCATTAAAATCCATTATGGAAGAGTCTTGAAATGTTGTCAATTGCAGAATCTCACTCGAGCGAGGATGATGCTTGCTCAAGAGAGTTGGTAACCGCACTCAAGTGAAATGTGAAACCTACACAAGTGAAATAGTAACAATTTGAGAGTTTGCATGTCCCTCACTCAAGTAAGCTTAGAGTGAGGTCGCGTGAAACTGTTTTCCTAGATTCTGTTTAACCTAGTTCTTGAGCCACCACTTAAACCCTCTTTTGTGCACCTATAAATCACTTGTTGACAAATTTCAGAGACAATAAAAGATGATATACCAAATAAAAATGAAAATAAATTTGTTCATTTCTTCCTAAGCTTAAAGAGAGAGAAATCATCCTTGTGCTTAGAGTAAAAACAAGAAAAAAACCTTTGTGTGTTCCTATACACCTTTCTAAACTGTTTTTAAAACTACAGAGATCTTTTTCAATGAGTTCACTACAGCAAATGTAGATGGAGCCCAAATTGTTGTTCCAATAATCATATTGTATTCCAAATTAATTTTCATCCCTGTGTATGTTAGATATCATTGTCACCAGCAATACAGCACACCGTGTCACATCTCTCATCTCCACCTTAAAGTGTAAATTTTCCTTCAAAGATCTTGTACAACTACAAGTATTGAGGCCACACACCTGTCCTAGCGCAAGTATATCTCTAACATACTTGATTTCATGACCAAATGGCCAACGACAAGTCAATTCTCACTCCTTAATTTCTCGACCACAAGCAAGCTCTCCAAACATGGTGGCAAACCATTTTCATAATCCTATCTTCTACAAGGAAATTGTGGGAGCCTTACAATATATGACACTCACTCGACCCAATATTGCCTTTACCCTCAACAAGGTATGCCAATTCATGCACGACCCCATAGATGACCCAATATAATGAAAAAGTTGCACATCATGCACTGCAAGTCCAATTCATCTAGACCATAGATCAATTGGTTGATTTATTGACCAAATGGCTCTCTTCACCTAGATTTATTTTCATACTGATAAGTTGAAACTCTCATCACAAGATCCTTACTTGTGGGGTAAATTGAACAAAACTTAGCTCTTGTATTTAGATCCTAAGCATTTATTGAATTATTGTTTTGTGTATCCACCAAAAGTCTTATCTTATATTCTAAAATCTATAAATATAATGCATAAAGCACTCCAAGCATGTGAGTGACAATTCATTTTAATAAACTTTTTGTGTCAATTTGGAACAAAAGGAAGTTCACTTAATCACGCTGACATGTAAGTATTATATGAGTTTACTTTTCATGAAGTTCGGCAAACATGCAGGACTTTTTAGTTCAACTAATGATGTTTTGGTCCCCTATAATGAAATTGAATCAATTACAATGCAACATTGACTATTCTATTCTTCAGAGAAAATGGAAGTTTGCATCTTCACCATCTGACCAGCTCCGCCAGAGTGGGATTTTGATTCTGTTTTTCTTTTCTTTTTTCCCATCTTTCAACAGTGGTACTAGAAATGAGCTAGATACATATGTATTATGGCGCACCTATGAATTGCTTTTTTGTTGTCTTCATTATACTCAATTCTTTCTTTGGAGCTAACTGGTCAAATGATGGGAGATGGGGCAAACTGATAGTACGTAGTGTACTTAATTTTATACTTGATGCATTTTATACTCAATTATTTTGTAATGTTCAAAAGAAAAAAACAAAGTTCTTTCATTTTTAAGCTCAGAATTTTTTGTTATTTTCTATTTTTTATTTTTATGGATTAAAGGTGAGCGTAATTCTTTATCCTTCCATTATACTAGAGATAATTTATTTTCCTTTGGGTATCTAATTATTAATAAGCTCCTTTTCATTATTTCCTAGGCTCTCATCTTTTTTTGATTGTTATGATAATATTTGAATCTATAATGTCCGCTTCATGAAAATTGTTCTTATCATCAGACCAAGACATTAATTGGATTTTGGTGTAGGCGAGATTCGATCCTAATTCCCTTATTTGACAACAAGAGACTTCACCAGTTGTGAGAACCACGACCCTTAACCAAAAAAGGTCTAAACATGATTCTCAATTTTTTTGTGGGGAGCTTTACTATTTTCCATCCTAATCACTCAGGGAAGTTACAATGGAGTCGCCACTTAGTTTTTACATAAAAACTAAGGAAAAAAAAAAAATAAAAAATACTTCTTGTTTATTGATTGAATAAATAAATATACAAAGTTTTTGGAAAATTAAATAAATTACAATGTTTTGCCCTAGATACAATCTAAGTAAAATAAAAATTACATTGTTTTAAACCTAAATACAATCTAAGAAAAAACAAAGTACAAGGATTTGTGTCTTAGTGTACAATCTAAAAAAAAAGAACAAATAGACAAACAAACTAATCTACTTCCCCTAAAGATTGGGGTTCTACTAAAAAAAAAAAAAGATTGGGGTTCGGGGGCTAGAGGATTGAGTAGGAATGTGTTAAGCATCCACTCAATCTGACCTAAGTCTATCTCTACAAAACACTTAACCTATAGTTCACGACTCGATGCATACAAACTAGACTCGCATTGATGTGACATCATATATGATACATGCAAAACATAATGAATAAATGTGATTAATCACCTAGCAATTGAAAGTATTCATGCAAATATCCCTACCCATACATCTAGACAAACAAATATAACATGTTAAGATCAAGACCAATCAAAAACATACATGATAGAATCAATGAGAAAGTATTTTCTATACAAAAATTTGTAAATCATGATAAAATTCAAATCGGTACTTAGAAGGACCAGATCAGGTCCAACCTAGGCCAAATCAGTGCCCAGGTAAAAAACTTGGACTCGATCAGTTTTAATCTAAGAGTTTAATTACTGACTCTCCCAAAAACTAATTCTTATGTCATTTTTAACATTTTTAAAGCTATGGTTTTCATCCTAACATGTTTCTAATCCATCAAGAAAATTAATCAAAGAAATTGCATGTGAAAAAGAATTAAAAACTATCCTAAAACAAGCATACACAACTAATCATACAATCATGTTTTAAAGTGATAAATAGTCAAAAGAATAAGGAAAAGAAGTACTTGCATGTGTTGTGGAGGAAGCTCCTTGATTTTATTTGATCGGATCCAACCAGATTGATTTCTTGTAATCTCTAGGCTCTAATATAAGAATAGTTTGTATTCTTATTAGCAAGCCTAATCCCTCACAAAAATTCTCTTGAATTTTGTTTGGGATTGTGAGCAATGAAAATTCCAACCTCTCGTTAAAAATGAGAATATTTTCTATTTATATTTGAGGAAAAAAGTGAACCTACTCACGTTATGGACTTGTGGGAGTGCATTAGGGTTTTGGAAATCGGATATGTTTCATGAAAATCCCAAAATTGCAATTGATTTTTAGGCCCTGATTAAGGGCCCGATTTGACCTTCTAAAAACTCGAATTTGGACATCATCATGAAATACATAGTTGTAGCTTATCATGTCATATTTCACACCTAACTTGAATCAACGCAATCAGATCATCGAGAAGAAATTTATGGTCAAAATACCAAGCAGTGCACGTGCTGGAATCTAACTCTAAATTTGGTTTGGATAAATCTGGGGTTTTTCACCTTTGGTTGACTTCTAGTGGATTTAGAAGTCCTTCCTTGGCTGAATTCAAGATTCTTTGATTTTAATCAATTTATTAATAATTATTATGATAATTATTGATCAAAATAATTATCCTATTAGTTAAAAATAAATCAATTTGAAAATTATATTTTGGTGAATATCTTGTGAATGAATACTTATCATTTTAGGGTGCTCTAAACCAATAGGAATTATTTATTAATTGACTTTAATTTAATCTTTTAGAGGATCAATCAAATTAATTAACAAATAATCCTATACATGTGAGCTTATGGTAAATATTATTTCAACCAATCAATTTTATTTCTTTAATAAAATCTTGATTTTTGACCCGATTTCAAATCCGAAAAATGCACTCTCATCATTAATTCAATTTTTATCACTTAAGATATGATTTTTAAAATTGTGGACAAACTTTTAATTTTCAGGTCTGTGAAATTATCATTTTACCCTTTATGCACTAAAGTGTAAAAATAGTAAATTAATGATTGCAAAATGGGATGTCAACACCATTCGAACTAACTGAAACCCACTCCTAGGCTCTCCTCTAGTACCAGTAAAAAGCTACTTTTCACGTTATGCTTTTCTTTTAGTTTTCTTAGCTTATTGTTTAGATACAATTTCTTAAAGTTGTATTTTTCTAATTACAAGTATAATTTAGCCAACTTTCAACAAAAAATTGCATCCAAAGTCCAAGCACACTTAATGCAATGATTCTTTTACCCTAAAATAAATTACTTAACATGGAGATGGGTCTTGGTCAAATGAAGATTAGCTTAATTTTTACACTTTGCAAAGCTGCATTTGTTATAAATTGTTTCAAATTGTTAATTTAACTTGGTTTGTTTGTTTTATTAGAGTGGAAGAAAATTATATTTCTTTTTAAAAAAGTAAATTGGTATCATTTTTCCACTAAAGAATAAATCCATTTCCAACCAAAAAAATAGGTATTAAAATCTTATAAATAGAAAATATCAAAAAGAGCTTGGTGGCTTTGGCCAAACGGTCCTCCTACATGGGGAGTGGAGAAAACTCTTATAACAACATGGGGTGATCTTTGTTGAAGAGTAATTTGAGTGTTTGTCTATTATTTGAGTGAGAAAGCACCATTGGGTTTATTGGGTTTTGGGTGCTATTAAATTAGTTTGAAAGAGCTCTAAAGAGATTTTGTTATTTGTGAGTACTCTTTGAGTGTATAAACACTTTGTAATCTCTCTTTAATATAGTGAATACATCACACGCTCCTCGTAAATGTAGGCTTGAAGATGAACCATATCAATGCTTGGTGTTTTTCTATTGTGTGTGGTTCTCTTTCTTTTATTTATAATTTTTTTTTTGTCCATTTTTTTTTTTTTTTTTTTCAAATCTTTCAGAAGCCCATAGTTTTTTCTTCCATATTCACTATCAATCTTCTGTGAGAGTGCTTTTCAGAGGCTCTTTCTCGTAAAATTAAGGCTGGTATAAGAGCTTTTGTTATCACAATAAACTTGTATGAGATCCAATGCTCTCTATCTAGGCATTTGGATTTGATCTCTTTGGACATTTTGTCAATTGGTTTGTGGATTTGAGTATTGGGAAGAAATTTTTTTGGTGAATCCTTTACCAAATTATTGCCAACAGTTAAGACTATGTTCTGTAATGCCATATTTGAGGTAGATAAGTTTGATGGAATAAACTACTTCCATATGTGGCAATGCGCTATTATGGACGTCCTAATCCAACAAGAGCTTGATATTACTTTAGAAGACAAACTCGTAGAGATGTCAAAGAAAGACTGAGACAAGTTCAATAGACACCCTTGCGGCACCATCTGGTAATGTTTGGCCAAGGACCATAAGTACTATTTTTATTAGGGAGATATTCTTATTAAGAAAATTTAAATGTCCATAGTCTTGCTAATTTGCTTAGAAAAGGTAGTCACTAGAGTCAACTTCCAACACTTCTTGGATTTGATTAATATTTATTGTGTTTGAGTACCTACGGATCTATTTGGCACCTATTGGACGATGGCTAGTTTAAGATGATTTTCAGTTTGTTATTTTTGCTCTAATTTTGGTTTGCACTTTAGGAATTTTTGTCTTGACTGAATTCTTGCCAATGTAGGGATATGTTAAGGATTTGTATTTGGTGGCTCGATTCTTGCCAAGATTGAGAGACGAAATTGATGAATTTTGGTGGTGCAAAAGTTTTGCCAAGGTAAATAATTATTGTAAAGTTTTGCTCAATTTGTAACTCTTTGTAAAGATTTCTTGGAATTAAGATGAAGATATGTTGGAAATTGCCTCAAATTCCTAATTTGACTTGGTTTTGGTTTTTTCATGGAATGTTGTTAAAAAAAGTAGTTTGATCTTCATTATCCACTATAAGGAAGGTATTCTTAGACCACAAAGAAATTGTTATTGAAGTTTAATAAATAGAAAATACTAAAAAGGGTTAAGTGGCTTTAGCTCAAGAGTCCTTCCACATGGGAAAAGAAGAAGACTCTTAGAACAATATGGAGTTAGTCTATTGAATTAGTTTGAGAGAGCTCTATTAGATACAAAGATAAAACCAAGAAGGGACCAGTGGGGGCTATGGCCACCACCATTTTTTTGAAAAAAAATTGATGATATATAAATTTAAAATTGGGGTCCAAAATAGATATACTTGACCTCCTTCCTAAAAAAATTGCAAATTGGTCCATAAAACCCAAAATATAATTACTAATCTAGCCCAGCATGTCTCAAAGAAAATAGTAAAAAAGCTTTTAGGCTAACCAAAATAAACCCTTAACATTACAAATCTCTAACATTAATTTTATTGTGTATTGTTTTGCTAATAGATTATAAGAAATACCTCTTTTTTATTTTTTTTTGGTGGTTTGTGGAACTGTGAGACATTTTGTTATTTCTTTTTTTAAATAGAAAAATTAATGACTATTAGACATATAATTAAATAATTATATAACTTTTATTTGATTTGTAGATCGTAAGAAAGTCAATTAAAATTTTGGAATTTTTCAAAAGAAAAAATACAAATAATTCAGAATCAAATACTAATGATGTATCGTTGCAAATCTTTAGTGTTGATATCCCTTTGTTTCCTGCACGCGTTGACATTATTTCCACCTTTTTATGAAAGACATTGTAGTTGTCAGATTGCAATTACCAGCATTGATAATTTTGCACAGGATTGCATTTATATATATATAAATAATTAATACATTATTTATTTTCCTCTTAGTACTCATATGTCATAGGTAACTCATTAAATCAAAATGTATTTAAGATATATTTTTCCAAAATAGACAACTTTATATAAATGATTAATACTTTTTTCTCTTACTAGTCTTATATCATATGTAACTCATTAAACTAAATCATATTCAAGATATATTTTAAAAAAAGATAAGTAAATCTCTTTACTAAAACCATTAGTTTTTTTTTTTTTTAATATTTATTTTGCAGTGGGAGAAATAAAATTATTGACACTATGTTTTTGTTTTTTATTTTATGAGGACGATTGCGGATTTCATGATGATTAGGAATTAGAGATCTTTATTGCATTTTTCAACTATTTTATTTTATTTATATTGGCTTGTATATATTCAAGTCTAGTGACGTTTATTATTTAAATTATTTAAGATTGATTAAATTTTACATGGTTCATATTTTGTTTTTAAATTTTAATATATTCTATTAGTGTCATCTTTATATTAATTAACGAAAAATCTTGATTTAAAATATTTAATGAATATTAATTATGGTCGATATGATTTAAAAGGTATTTCAAAGTTTACAAATAGATTATATGAAAAAAAAATTGAGGTATGTAAATATTTTTGTTATAGATGAGAAATAACATATGTTAAATCATATATATATAAAAGACACAAATGACAATAAATGCCACTCATGTGAATACTAAGTGGAATTTTAACAATGATTAGAAACATTTAGAAAAGATGGCATGTCTATTATATTGCCTTTATTTATTAGGCTTTTAACATAGGAATATGTCATATTGTAATTTTTTTTTTTATATTCGAAATTTCACTCATAATTATCATTTAATAAATTTGGCTTCTTTATTTTTCCTTATATATTTATCCTTGTTTTTTGTTTATAACTTTTAAACTTAAAAAACATTGATAAAATAATTTTTTATCCTTGTCTTTTTATTTTTTATTTTTCCAACAAATCTTGTTATACAAATGAGAGTTTATATATATATATATATATATATATATATATAAAGTATGAGATTAAAAGGGGGAATTACCGGCTCCACCTTGTATGCAAGTTACATATAGTTTATATATACATTATATTATATAATAATAAAAGGGTTAATTAATATATACTTATATTATATAATATAGTTTATTCTACATAGTTGCTTTCTTATATCATTTCTTGAGTACTCCCATATAGAACTTGTTTTCTATGATTTTAGAAGTTGATGAAACTGCATGGCCAGTACGTGGATTCCTCCTTGAATGGAAACTTCAAAGTCCAAGAAAAATATCAGCAACTTGGCCTCCACACCGACCAATATAACCAATACAAAGAAGGCGGATGTTTGTTAGAGGTTTCTTTATTTTAACCTCATAACATTGTGGCACATTTAATGAGAAATAGCATGTGAATGAAATTTTACAATTTTTATTGGTTGGCATGTCCATAAAAAAAAAATAGTTTTTTCGTTAGATTCTGTAGTTCTAATTTGGCAAATGCCATATTTTCACTGTTTTATAATATGCTAGTGAATTTCAGATTTGTTGACCAGGAAACAGCTCATTCAACCTGTTGGAGAATTCCAAGGTGGTAAAAATTTAGTCATGCTCATGATTAATTTGAAGGTATGCAAAACGGTCATATTGCTCACAAAACCAGCAGGGTTTCCCTAGATCAATGTAAACTTTACCTGGATTCAACTATAATAGATTTTGTATTTGCGTGTGTGCTATTTTACTGCTTTGTTAATTTTTTGATTGGATACTACTTATTACCCCCTTAGCTCCAAAGTAGTAGTATTGGTATTTTTTTTTTTCTTTTTTCCGGAAAAATGTTCTTCACAAACTGGCATGTGGCCAGGATAGTTCAAAAGTTTGGTTAGGGGTATGTCCCCCAAACGTTCTTGATATTGTAACCGATGACTCTTTGGTTTCATGAATAAAATCTTCTATCGCGTTTAATAAAAAAAAAAAAGAAGTGAAAAGGGGTAAGTGATTTTCAAAATTAAAAAGACTTTTTTTTTTTTAATTTAATTTTATTTGTTTTTAATAATAACGTATTGGTTTGAATATGGTTTTTTTAGGTTAGTTATATAGTTACTCACAAGATAGAACAAAGGAAAAGGTTTTATAAAATTCAACCTATGACAATACTCTTTAGAAATATATAGTCTTTTGTACCAACAAATACATGCATACGAGAAGAATTGTGATAGGATCCTCAAGATTCTATCTCAATTTCCTTTCTAATTACTCTCACTCAATTCAATTGTAACAATCAAACAAGGAATTGCTAAAGAAAATTATACTAAGGGATTAACTAGAAAGAATACTAAGCTTTAGATTTCAATGGATGAAAAATGCAAGAACCAAAGGGAATAGGGTTTATAGACTCGGGTTGCATGGCCAATTGGCAAGCCTCCTATTGGATGATCTAGATAAAGCCTCCTATTGGTGGATCTAGATCATACGATGTACAACACCCCTAGAACACTAACAACTAAGTACCACCGAGAGTAGCATAGTCCTAACAAACTATGTACAACTCTCCAAAGCACCTAATAACTAACTTAGCTTGTACCTCAATACCAAAGAAATGTATTTCAAAATACAAGTAAATGCATGAAAATAAAAGATAACTACCCTAATTTGAGGCCATGTAAGGCTAAAGACAAGGGTTAGAGGTAGGGTCTTAACATTGCGCCCCCCCACCCCCCAAAAAAAAAAATAACCTTGCCCACAAGGTGAGGGTAATGGTGCTACACCTTGAAAAGGAGCTCCCAAGTTGCATCTTCCTGTGTTGCTCCATTCCATTGGACTAAGACTTCAATGTCAGACCCATGTCTTCTCTTCTTACTAGGGATGTAGTCAAGAATAGTTGGAGGTGCATAGCCATACAAATCTTCAAATGGAGTCATTTTGGTGGAGTATGATAATTGGTGTTAAACCAAAATTCTGCCAATGATAACCTATGCACCCAAAGACTTGGCTTGTCATCAACAAAAACTCTTAAATACTGCTCCAAGCTCCTATTAACCATTTCTATTTGGCCATCTGTTTAAGGGTGGTAGGAAGAGCTCATAACTAAATCCACTTCTTGGACTTTGAAGAGTTCTTGCTAGAAAGTTGTTGTAAAAGTTGTGTCCCTATCACTCACTATAGAAGATGGCATGCCATGTAATTTGAAGATATACTTCTTGAATAGGTCTCCTACTTTGGCTGTAGTGTAAGGATGAGCTAATGCCATGAAGTGCACATATTTGGTTAATCTGTCAACTACAACCAAGATGACATTTTGTTTGTTGGATGTTGGTAACCCTTCAATGAAATCCATACTAATAGAATGCCAAGGTTTTGGAGGTATGGGCAGGGGCTATAATAAACCAGTAAGGCTGCTTGTCTTTAATTTGATATCACACTCCTTGACATAAGTTTTGATGTCATTCTTCATCCCTTGCCAAAACCAATCTTTCTTGGCTCTTTGGTAAGTCTTAAGGTAGCTAGAATGCTATCCCAAAGAACTATCATGTAGTAAAGCTAACACCTTCTGTTTTAACTTACAATTTTTACCCAAATAAATCATGCCCTTGTACAACAAAGTCCATTCTTGTATGTTATGGATCTTATTGTACCTTGAGCAGTAGAGGCAGAATCAATAAGCTCCTTGGTAACAGGATCCTTTTGGTAGCTATCATTGAGCTCAGCTAACACCAAGTTGGGGATGGGAAAGAAATAGCATATAAACTGTTGTCTTGATCAAGCTGTTTGGTTACTGCTTGTGCATGTATATCAACTATCTCCTTTTCTACTTTTGTCATCGAATTTGTATCCATTTGCTTGGATAGTGCATCAGCCACCAAATTCTCCTTGCCCCTCTTGAATTCTACTACAAAGTGATAGCTTAGCAGCTTAAAAACCCATTTTTGTTTCATTGGAGTACCAATCCTTTGCTCCAGCAGGTGTTTCAGACTCTGTTGGTCAGTCTTAATCACAAAAGTATTGCCAAACAGATAAGGTCTCCATTTCTTTACTAAAAGTACAAGTTCCATAAGCTCATTTTCATAGGTGGATAGAAATAATGCTTTTCCCTTAAGAGCTTGGCTATAGAAAGCCAAAGGTCTTCCTCCCTGCATTAGAATAGCTCCCACTCCATAGCCACTAGCATCACATTCCACCACAAAGATTTTGGAAAAATCTAATAGTGCTAAGCATGGAGGTTGACTGCATGCCTCCTTAAGTTTCTCAAAGGCCAATTCTGCTTTTTCATTCCATTTGAAAGCATCCTTCTTCAATGAATCTGTCAAAGGTGAAGCGATTTGTCCATAAGCTCTAATAAACTTTCTGTAGTAACCTGTCAGGCCTAAGAAACCTCTTAAAGCCTTCAAGGTTTGAGGTTTTGGCCCAGATATTATACTTCCTTAGCAACAAAGACACACTTACTTCTTTTGTCATACAATTGGTGATCAACCAATACTTGTAACACTACCTTGAGATGGTCCTTGTGTTCCTCTACATTCTGACTATAGATCAGAATTTTATCAAAGAGGACTAACATAAATTTTCTCAGAAAAGGTTTGAATACATCATTCATAAGGGCTTGAAATGTAGATAGTGCATTAGTCAACCCAAATGGCATTACCAGGAACTCATAATGACCTTCATGTGTTCTAAAGGTTGTTTTTTCAATATCTGCTTCCTTCATTCTTATCTAGTGATAACCAGATCTTAAATCAAGTTTGGAGAAGATTCTAGCTCCCTGTAATTCATCAAGTAATTCATCCACAACAGTAATTGAGAACTTGTCCTTGACTATGTCCTTGTTTAGCCCCTATAATCAATGCAAATCCTCCAACTTCCATATGCTTTCCTTACTAGCAACACAGAAGATGCAAAAGGAGACAAACTTGGCCTTATACACCCAGATTCTAGGAGATCTTTTACAATCTTTTCAATCTCACTTTTTTGGTAAAATGGATACCTATAGGGTCTTTGACTTGTAAGTTTGGCTCCCTCCTTGAGTAGAATTTGGTGCTCATGTCTCTCTTGGGTGGTAGCCCTTGTGGTTCTTCAAAAACAGAAGGGAACTCCTCCAAAAATCCATGCATATCAACTTCTGGCACTTCAATTTCTTGACAAGGGCTGCATTGCATGATTTGCAAAAGTAAACCTTGAGCAGTAGCCCCCTTGCCAAATTGTTTGCTTTCTTGCAACCCAAGCTTGGAATTCTTCAACCCCTTAAGCAATATTTGTTTTCCTTGGTATAGAACACCCATTAGCAACTTGCTTAAATCCCAACTGATCATCCCTAAAGTGCTTAACCATTGGGTTCCCAAAATAATGTCATAACCTCCTAAGCTCAATAAATTGAAGTTAACTTTCAACTCCAACCCTTGCATTTTGAACTGGATGGCCTTGCATTCTCCCCTAATCCTGATTACTTCACTATTGGCTACCTTAACCCCAAAACAACTTGTAGAGTCAATGACAAGCTTCATTGACTTGGCCAAATTACTGTCAAGCAAATTGTGTGTGCTGCCAGTATCAATAAGCACAACTGCTTTCTTCCCATTGATGCATGCTACTACTCTCATAATTGATGGAGATGTACTGTTGCCAGTATTAATAAACACAACTGCTTTCTTCCCATTGATGCATGCTACTACTCTCATAGTTGATGGAGATGTACTGCTGTTGACATCCTATTTTGCAACCATTAATTTTATTTTTTTACACTTTAGTGCATAAAGGGTAAAATGGTAATTTCACAAGCTTGAAAATTCAAAGTTGGTCCATAAATTTAAAATCATATTTTAAGTGATCAAAATTGAATTAAGAATGAGAGTACATTTTTCGAATTGGAAATTGGATAAAAAACCAAGATTTTATTAAGGAAATAAATTTGATTAGTTGAAATGATATTTACCATAAACTCACATGCATAGGATTACTTGTTAATTAATTTGATTGGTCCTCTAAAAGATTAAATTAAAATTAGTTAATAAATAATTCCTATTGGTTTAGAACACCTTAAAATGGTAAGTATTCATGCACAAGATATTCATCAAAGGATAATTCTTAAATTGATTTATTTTTAACTAATGGGATAATTATTTTGACCAATAATTATCATATTAATTATTAATAAATTGATTAAAATTAAGAAATCTCGAATTCAGCCAAATAAAGACTTCTAAATCCACTAGAAGTTGACCAAAGGTGAAAAAACCCGGAATTATCCAAAACCCAATTCGGATTTGGATTCCAGCCCATACACAGATCGGTATTTCGACCATAACTTTTGACTCAATTATTCGATTGAGTTGATTCAAATTGGGATGGAAAGCTGACATGATAGGATACAAATATGTGTCTAATGACCATCTCCAAATTCGGATGTTTAGAAGGTCACAACAGGCCTGCAATCAGAGCCTAAAAATTCAGAATTTCAGGATTTTCATGAAGTATATCCAATTTTCAAAACCCTAATGCACTCCCATGAGATCCAAAACGTGGGTAGGTTCATTTTAGGGCTGCCATATAAATAGAAAATATTCTCATTTTAACAGGGGTTGGAAAAATTAGTCAGAGCAATCCTAATTAAAATTCAAGAGAATTTTTGCAAAGGGTTAGACTTTGGAATAAGAACACAAGTGTGTTCTTATATTCAAGTCCAGAGATTACAAAAGCCATTTTTTGTAATCTCTATTTCCAATCTTTCAATTCCATTTTTAATCTCTTTTAACCAAATTTAACGGTTTTTCTTAAGAATCAATTTTCAGGACCGGTGGTATTCTCGATCAAGAGGCTGCATCCTACCACAATCAAATTTATTTTGGGATACTCATTCAAGAGGTTTCATCCCTAAAGGTACAATGCTTTCCTTTTTAATTTAATGCAGCAACTTTAATTGTGTAGAATGCATGATTAGGTATTAATTTTTATTGCTTGATTAATTTTTAATGCACAATTGCTAGATTGCATTGTTTTCGATTTCTATTTTGTGAATGATGCAAATCTGATTTTTCTAACATGTTGTACTAAAATTACAGCAACTTTAAATTATCTTTTTCATGTGAGATGCGTGCTTAAATGGTTTTAAATGCTTGATGATTAATCACTGTTTATTTATTTTTATTTTTATTTTAAATTTTATGTATTGTTGTGATGTTATGAATCAAATGCGAATATGGTTTATTTGAGGTTATGAACTTAGACTAATGGATCCTTAGAGACTGACTTAGATCAGGTTGAATGGGTGCCTAACACCTTCCCATCTAATCCCATAGCCCCCAAATTCTAATCTTAGGGGAAGATTAGATTAGTTTATGTATCATATTTACTTTTGTTTCTAAATTGTATTTAGGACATAAAGCCTTGTAGTTTTATTTTTCCTTAGATTGTATCTAGGGAAAAACCACGTAATTTATTTACTTTTTTCAAAATATTGCATCATTTATTCGATTAATAAAAGATAGTATATTTTTCTTAGCTTTTTGTTATAAAAGTTAGATGGTGATTTCATTGTAAATTCCCCTAAAGATTAGGATGGAAAACAGTGTAATTTACCATTTTTGGGAATCATGTTTAGACCTGTATTGGTTAAGGGTCGTGGTTCTCACAGTGGCGACTCCACTGGGGACTTAAAGGGCTAAACTCTAGTATAGGATTCTTAGTTTACAGTTCACAAGTTGTTTGCTATTGTTTGTTACTCGCTTTGATAATTGTCATTTTGTATGTCATGCATTGCACGTGTGATTTTGCATTATGTGTTGGTTAGCCCGAAAGCCACGTATTAGTAGCCTTGGATCACAATTCCCCTCAGATGTGGGTACCCTTGGCCAACCTATCACCCCATGAATACGTACTCTCGACCCTCTCGAGCAAGTATATAGTGGTGAAACATATTGTGAGCCTTTGATTTACCTCGCATGCATTGGTGGGTATGTTGAGCCCAAGTAATGGGAAACCTTTTTAACCTACCCTCTACCCTCATGTAAAAGCCCATTTAGATCTTTCCTCTAGGATGGCCCAATCCAATAAAGCGTGCATTGTTTGAACCTAGGCCCAAGTTCTACGCTTGAGGCCTTGTTTGCTCTTGTTTGAACCTAAGCCCAAGTCCAATGCTTGAGGCCCACTTGGATGTTGTTTGAACTCTGGCTCAAGTCCAATGCTTGAAGCCCACATGAACTTAAAGGAATTAAACCCATCATTGAAGTGAATAAAAAGCCCAAAAGAGAAAAGTTTCTTAACTAATTACTTTTTGAAGGCAAAAATCAATTAAGTCCAATGTTTCAGGCCCACATGGCTTTAAGGAGATTAAAAGTCACATGATTCTAAGAAAATTCAAAAAATTCAAAAACTTAGAATCCATCTAGTCATGTTGAAAAAAAAAATAGCCTAAGTCCTGTACTTGAGACCCACTTGGTCGTTTTCAGAGAAAAAGTTCAAGTCATACTTTTAGGCCTATGCTTAAAGAATGGTTTAGGAATCCAAAATAACATGAAAAGTGAAAGTCCAAGTCCAATATTTGAGACCCAAATGATTTTAATAAATTTAAAACCCAAGTCTAACTCTTGGAACCCATTCAATCATTTTGCAAAACAAAAAGGCCTAAACCTGATGTTTGAGGTTCACATGATCTTGTTGGATTAAAGCCCAGAGTTTAATGATCGAAGCTCTCATGATTTTTGTTCGGAACCAAATGAATGAAAGCTCAAATCTAATGGTCCACCCATGAGACTTTGTGAAAGAAAATCCAAGTTTGATACTCACGATCCATTTAGCTAATGGGTCTAAGTGCATACAATGTAAAGGTTCAAATCATGTACAAAATTGACAAATGGATTCACTTCACAAGAAAAGTCAAAAGCCCAACATCATTGCTCCAAGGTCCACAAGAATCAAGTTTGATAGTCGAAGGATCAATTTGAAGAAAGCCCAGCCTAGTTTGTTCATCATCAGATTTCTTAATGGGCCAAGAAGACTCCAACAATGCCATGAAGAACTCAAGGGACCAAACATGCCATCCGAGACCTCATTGACCAAAAGATCATTGATCCATCTTCACAAGGCAGCTAATTCAACCTCTCTTGAGCCAAGTGATCACTCCACAAGCTCCCAAGCCAAGATCTCATCCATGGGGTTTTTCTATCTTTCTTTTGTTTAAGTTTATTATGTTTGCTTATTTGAATTCTTAGGAACATGTTGCTTAGGTCTTGATTCTGAACTTATCATAGGAATGTTTGTTTGAATTTATTGTTTACATTTTTCACTTCAAAAATAAATAAATAAAAATAAAAAAATCTCTCCAACTAAGGGCATGGGCCTTTAAGTTGCCTTCTATGAAGAGTCCTGAACCAGGGGCATGGGCCCTTAATGACTCCTAATTTCCTCAAGGCCCAAGGCCTAAGAGTCCATCCATTCATCCAATGCTCAATGGGCATGATCTCTAAATGCTACTGGTTTTCAAAATATGCATATTCAAAAAAAAAAAAAAAAAATCTTGTGGATTGTTTTTCAAAAGAAGGTGTTCTTTCAAGATCAAGAATCGCTCTTCTTCTAGAGTGAGTAAAATTCAAAATTTTCAAAACTCATTTTCAAATTGTGCATAAGGAAATATCTTTGATAAAATATTTTTGCAAATTATGAGATTCCATAGCCTTACCGATCAATTTGCATAAAGAAGGGATTAACTTCATTTAATTCATGTAAGGATCTTTGCTCACAATTTAGAACAAAAGGGAAAGAGATCATAAATGCAATCAAGGGAAAAATCATATTTCATTTGATTAAAGTTCAAAATCTTGCTTTGAGAAATTTAGGTGTCATAACATTGGGTTGTTACTTCTTTTTACTTTAAGAGGAGTCTATCAAGAAATGTCATATCTTTGTGCCGATAAACTAGCATTACTAGGGATAGGAAGCCATCTTTGGCTAGACCACATCAGCCCAGAATTAACCTGTCACAAATTAATCCATTGCTAGCCCATTTGAGCCTATACAGCTCGCCTTCTTTTCAAGAACCAATAATAAAAAATTGAACCCAAGGGTGGGAAAAATCAAATGTGCACATACTCAAAACTCATTCTAAAGAGGAGTCAAACCCAATGCTCGTTTGCAAAAGAACCAACAAAGGAAGTACAAATGTACCAAAGATTGAAAAGAAAGTGTGGTGATTAGGGGCATGCTCGAAACCCACCTTGAAGAAAGGTCAAAATGAAATCCTTATTCACATTTACTAGGAGAGATTCATGTTAAGCTCACATGAGAGTCCTACAAACTATTCTGACAAGGAGCGACATGAATGTATGAGAAAGTAAATACCTGTGAAAGAAAAGTTCAAAAAAGAAGAAAAAAGACCCGCTAGGTTGAAAACCCGAAATGGCAACCTAGGCAAAAAATAGGGTAACCCACTAGGTTGAAAACCTGAAAAGGTAGCCTAGGTAAAAGTTAGGGTTTCTTTAAAAAAAAAAAAAAAAAAAAGATGAAAGCTTGAAGAGAGAAAGAGATGTGATATTCCTTCAAAACCAAAAATGAGAGTCCATCAAAGCAGAAGAACTAAATAAGAGAATTGAACAAAAAGAATGAGTTCACACAAAGGAACAACCTGAATGAAATGAAGAGAGACAAGTCAGAAGAGACTTTCAAGAAGCCAATTCAAAAGCAAGCACTAATGAAAAGGGAGAAAGCTCCATTAATGTCTTGGTTTTAAGTAACACACACTTAGGGAAAATATAAAAAATGGGATTTTGAGCCTTTTATATATCCTTCATTTCAAATACCTGAACCTGGCCTACATTACAACCTATGAATAAAGACCTCCTTGAAGTCTTGGAAGTTTTTAGGCACAACTCTTGTGATAATTTCTCTTAGATTGAAAAGAAAGAAAGCCTGAGGTAGTCAAGTGCTACTGGCAAAAGATCTTAAAAAGGAAAATCCTCAAATTAGGGGCACTCCCCTTATTTGTCCTCAAATGAAAATTCTCAAACTAGGGGCATTCCCCTTGATTAATCTCAAATGAAAAGAATTCCTAAATCAGAGGCATTCCCCTTGATTATTCTCAGTGAATACCTTCAATTCTTCAAGCATTATCATGCACATTCTTTGATTGTCTTTAAGGATTTAATCTCATAATGCTCAAAGTAAAAAAGCAAGGTTGTTTACTTGAATTCAATGACCTCGATCCTTCCTAATAAAAGAGGATGTGATTATTGAAAGGCAAGCATGTATAAGCATGTTTTTATTGAAAGATAAATATACATGCAAGCAAAGAAAATTCAACTCTCAAAGGACAAATGTCAATTCTTTGAAGTAACTAATCTTAAATTAATTTTGAGGAAGCATTCAAAATTCCTAGGCATGAACTCTCTAACCATCCCCAATAGAGTCGCCAAGCTGTCAACGCTAGATTTCAATGAAGACACGAACACGCGATTTGAGATACACGCACACGCATTCGTACTCGGTATTATCGCGCTCGGCTTCCCAAAATGTCACATTTTTTTTTTTATTTTATTTTTTTAGTATTTATCATGTTTTGTAAGTGTGAGGTATGTGCGCATCAAATTCATTCGTTTAAGGGAGCCACCACCAACCATTGATTTTTCTAGGTGTGACTGGACACCTATATCTATTTTGGTTAAATCCTAGTTTAAGCTAGATATTACCCTAAGGTTACCTATCCTAATTTAGGGTTTAAAAAAATTTGTCTTGAACCAAAGATCATGAATTCGAAAGTTCTATTTTGTGTGGGAATGTATTAGGCACCCCACACCGTCCATCTTACAATGGTACCTGATAAGTCATGAAATATGACTTATTTACCTATGTTTTAGAGAGAATTTAATGGGATTATTATGCATGATACTTTGAATTACACATAAGTTATACAATTCTTTAATTTCATTGCATCGCATGAAATTTACCATTTATGTGAGTTATATTGATCCCATAGAGTGTTAACTTAGTTTGTTATATTTGTAGGTCTTAATGAAGCAAAAGAAGGTCAGTCCAATTCAATTGGAGTCCAAATAAAACAAGGAATCAAAGAAAAATAACAATCCAATTCGTACTAGGATTCCAGCTTGCATATGTGTTTGTATCTGGGCCGTAACTTTCAACTCAAATTTCGGATTGATGCGATTCAAGTTGGGCTGGAAAGCTGATTCAAAGGGCTACAATTTTGTGTCTAATGAGAATTTCCTAATTCGGACTTATAAGGGGCCAAACGTGGCGGTCAAGTAAAGCCTAAAAATCTGGGATTTTAAACCTACGAAAATTCTAGTTTTATTAGGATTTCTAGACCTATTTAAAGGTTTATTAGGTCAAATTTAAGAGAACTCTTCTCTCTTCTCTCTTAGTCTCTCTCAGTCTCTCCTTGCCTCTCTCCTCCAATGTTTTCTTTAGATTTTTGTTTAGTATTTTTCATGGAAGGATAAAAACTTAGCTTAGACCACTACAAAAAAAACCTACTTTTTACGAGGGTCAAAACCCTCGAAATAAGTATTAAAAACCTTCGAAAAAGGTTATTTCGACTGTCAAGATGACTGTCGAAAGGCGTCGATGGAAACACCGTCGAAAAAGATGTTTCGACGGCCTACACAAAGGTCGAAGAAAGTATTTTATCTTTATCGACGGTCATAACCCTCGATAAAAATGGTTATAACCCTCGATAAAGAGTTCACAAATATTACTTGTATCGAGGGTCACAACCCTCGAAATAAGTAATGTTGTTTTTATCGGGTCATAACCCTCAATAAAGTTTTTTTTTTTTTTTTTCTAAAAAAATTCATTGAGCAGGGAACTATACCAAATATACAAGCAATATACCACATTTGTACCAAAAATCTCAAGAATGCAAGTAATGCAAGTCCAAATATGTAAACGGTATATTTAATTCTACTACAACAAATCCAATAAAGTCCAAATAAATCTCAAGTAATGCAAGTCCAAGTCTAATTCTACTACAACAAAAATATAGAGAATTACAGTTTAACAAAGCTGGAGCACCAGCACACGCACCTAGCCACACTCATTTACACAGGGAAAATCAAAACAACCTCAAAAAGAAGAAAAAAGAGCGACACACAGCACTAGACTTTGTTCTGGACCGAAAATGTGTATTTGCCTAGAAACAACCCAAAGGGGGTAGTGAAATCGGCAATATGCTAGATCCCAATCTAATTTTACACATAAATTTAACCACGCCTTCATTGAGTAAGCAATAAAAATGATAACTAAGTAATCTCCTCCGCAATATCATAACTAAGTTTTCTCCGAAGAAGCGCTTGCAGTAAATGCAGAGCACTGTAAGAAGTGGAAGAAAACAAGAAAAAAAATATGCACCAGAATGAGCATGAGAACAATAACTTCACTGTGCAAGCAATATGAAAAACTATATTGTAAAGCTGATCAAGAAAGAACATAAAGAATGGATTCTCAAAATTATACAACCATCCAAGTATATAGAAGTTGGTCAATGGAAACAGAACCTGGTGTGAGCCTGAGCCTCCAATACACTGTTGATTATTATTGAAGTCCCATGTACTAGGAAAGGAAGTTGTGGATGAAGAAAGGTGCATAACAGTGAAGTCCAACCTTTCCAACTATCCCTAACATATCATCAAGGTGTAAAAATGACAGTTAGATGGGACTGGAAGTAATCCACACACACCTTTTATTTTTAGCTATTAGTCAGATGACAAATACACTCTCAGCATTAGCTATTAGTCAGATTCATGATATGAAGATTCTCAGGACTGTCATCAAATACATATGGGGTTATTAACCTATGCTAGAAAAATAACCATTTGAACATGCTCCTAAATCAGTCAACCCTGATTTAGATCCTTAACCGTAAATACCTTCTTGGTTTACTTGTTTCACTCAAATAGCTATTCCTTTGATTCTCCACTCTTTAATTATAGAACTTTTCACCACATTTTAATGCTTAACCTACGATAACAAAAGAAAGTAACAGGCCCCATCATGTCTTACAGAAAGCGATAGACTTCCTGTACAAACAATTAATCTATTTTCAATAGTAAGCATTTTTTCTAACTTGCCCACAACATTCAACCAATAGTTTATAATGATAGACTAGCCATCCAAATTCCTAAGGCAAGTGCATAGCTCTAGAGGGACCTCCATATCCTGAAACATGCACCTCATCCCTACATTATTATTATTATTTTTTTGATAAGTCACCCAACATTATTTTATAACATGAAGAAGCATATAAACAACTACCACTTCACCTAACTCTGTAGCCTGCATAGCTGCTATATCAACATAAATCCAACTGAAATTTAGGAAATGAACCCGTATTGAAATATTGGAATATCCTACAGGCTCTCTCTGTAATCCATAGTAAATTCCATAATGTTAGTTACTAAACCATTAATTTTTGTTAATTAACTTATGTAACTTCTTTCCCACATCAATGTAGGCCAATGATGGTGTTGTAGATTTCATATCTAAGTAATGTTAGTGAAAATAGAGAGAAAATAGAAAAAATCAATAAAGAGATTTATGTAGTTCATTTATGTGTCTACATTCATGGAAGGGAGTGACTGAAAAATCAATCATGTGAAAAATGAGGGTTTAGGAATTGATACTGCCCAAGAAACCCTAACATGGTACATTGAATTTCTTAACATACCCTTTTTATGAGGCCTCTAAATTAGGGTCTTAATCAAACGATAGGTCAGCACACAACAAGAGTTAATTTCTAAAAAACTTTGGCTCATATGTCTGCCACATTGCATTCTTATGACAAATTGACAACCATAACATGATGCCACTCACCCTAAGGAGGAACACAATGGTCCTTGAACAGAACAAAATTGCACCATATATAATTAGCACTAAAATACTTAGGAATAAAGAAAATAAAAACACCCAGCTTATATGGTTGCATTATGATTGCTCATATGGTAGGAGACACGAGTGTGTGTTGTTTGACACTTTTGACTAGAAAGGAGCAAAACCACAAAAGGCTCAAAAACTAAAACTAACGTGTGTCAAATTCAAATAGAATCAAAGTTTGCAAAAAAAGTTTCTTACATCAATATATTTCAGAAATATGTAAGAATAATTAACCTGAGAAAAGTATCCTTGGAATGCAGATCCGTACAAGGGTGTCAAATCGACACCATAATAATTCTGTTGCTGCCAAAAGAGGACCTGCAACCAGAATATAAAGAAGTAATACATTAAATTTTCTCAAATGAAGAATGATAGCAATGATAGTAAGACTCAGAAAAGATAAATATAATCTAATATGATGTTTGACATGGACAAAAAAGGAAATCTTGAGTACAGAAGTAATACTATACATATAAGAAATGTTGCTATTAATATCTCAGAAGTAATACTATACATAATGATAATTATATTCCTGAAACAGCCCCTATTAGAAAAAGCTAAATCTCTTCCAAATCTAAACTCAAATCACTAAATTGTCAAAACTTACCAAGAGTGTACAAGTCAAACCAGAAACAAAGCATATAGCAAAACCATAAAGCCTCTGTTTCATCAGAAAAAAAAAAAAAAAAAAAAAAAAGAAAAAAAAGTGTGAGAAAGAGTGAGAGAGATCAATCAATAAGTTCAAAAGAATCTTATCAAGGAATAGAAAATGTTCATAGGTCAATCAGCAAAACATAGAATACTCTAAAAATAAAACTTACTAAATACTAAACTGAAACTATAAAGCTCAAACAAAAACATACCAATTAAATTTTGTAATTCGTGCTTCATTATCAAAAGAATTTCCAAATAAACCTATTCCCAACCCTAGCAATAGATTCTAAGATCCACAAAGTCATGTTGTTTCCTTACCAATTTTTTACTTCCACATCCATTATTAGAGTACACTCACTTTATTTCTAAGTACAAGTAGAGTAATGCCAGGGCCCATGAATGATATCTTAGTTGCCCAACTTACAAAGCTTCAAGGGTCATTTACAAACATTAAATATCTGGCATCTCAAATTCATTTTATACTAAGGATCTTGATAAACAATATGATGCACTACTAGCTTTATCAAGATCATTGAGAACTAATAAAGAAGGAATGTATGATGAATCAATGTGGACTAAAATTTCATGCAAAGTTCTCCATCTTATTGTCATGCGACAGAGTACATCAGGGTCCCTATTTAGTGCTCAAATATTACATTTTACTCTCAAATTGTTGTCTTTTACAAAGTCACTAGTTATAATCTCCAATATCCGAACAGGTTATAAAGCATCCGAAGAAAACAAAACCCACATCAATATATCCCCCGAATTACCTTAAAAATCCAGAAGTAACTGCGGAAGAATCCTCTCCAAATGAGTCGCTTCAATTCTACTAGCACCCTCTGCTTCAGCAGTTGTAGCAGCACGCTGCACGGCCTCTGCAAGCAAATCAAGGTGAATGGTTTTGTCAAAAATTTTATAACATCAAAATGCAAACTCATCCACAATCTTAAGTAACTAAACACTAAGCTTTTGTTTTAGATTGATTAACCTGTGATGAAGATTCGGAAAAGTTCACAACTCAGCTTTATTGCTTTCCCATTAGCTGCATCAAGAAAAGTTCAATAGAAAATTGGAAAACTTCATCAATAGAATGAAGTAAATACGAGAGATACCAAATGTTTGTCGATTCTTCTTCGATGTTCCAGCTCCTACCTGCACCAACCAAACAGACCAAATTACACAATTCATCAATCAATCAAGTGATTCCACTGCAAAAACATAAGCGACAAAATCAAATTATAGAATGCATTTTATTGAGAGGTTATGCTATTTACAGAGTACAAACAAACACAAGCTAGGGACAGAAGCCATCAGATGGCAGCTACAAGCCCACAACACACACATGGTCTCACTTATTTAAATCTGTATTTGATCAGAGAAATATCCAATGTTAAAAGGAAACATAAACAGAACTCACAGGTTTATAAAAGCCGTTTGCTGAAAATTAGAAATGGAACAGGGGATGTATTGCAACAGATCCCATGTCCAATAATATTGCAACAGGGGATGTATTATAAGGCCAAAATACTTGGTTCCGGAAAATGGCTTCCAGATATGCTTACTATAGAAGATTTCAAGAACCACATCACTGCAATTTAAATTTGTATAACTAGCACGTTTATCACATTTTTAATCAACTCAACAGTTCCTATTTTCTTTTCCTAAGTTTTCTCAGCAACCAAACAAATACAGGAATTAAACAAATGCACAGGCATTTTCAGATCAGAAAATGAAGGATAATGAAAAGTTAGAGAGAGAGAATAATTACCTGTGGCTAGAGATTTGAGGGAGATCTCACAGTTTTCCAGTCGGCTTTGTTGAATCTAGTGCGAGAATTTGAGCGTGAAAAGGTATTTCAATTTTTTTTTTTTTTTTTTTTTGCAGTGAAAGAATATTAAAGGATTAACCAAAAAAATGATGGTCTAAGTGCCAGCTTACCTGTACCACAATGTAATTAAATGGATGTCTTATATTTAGTTATACCTTGTACTTCAAAAGCTATGACTATGCATTGGTGGATCTAATTTCATTATTTTAATATGGGAGTCTATATTTAGTCTTTGGATGCAAATGTAAAAATTCTTTCTCAATAAAAATTGATTGTTCTTCATGCATTAATCCCAAGGTGTAGCAGAAAGGAACGCGGAAAATTAATTTAAATGTTGGGAATGAATGGAAAGAGTAGAAGTAAAAGGCTGCTGCAGACCTGAAAGCACAGATTGAATACCATCAATAAAGTGGGATACTGCAACCAAGTTTAACATTTTTCCCACATATATTACAACTTCTTCATCCTTGCTGTAACAGTTACCCCAAACATTACGACCCAATATCATGACCGTTGCTACCAGAATGCCCTTTGTAGCAACCATGGATAGAGCAACATGAACTATTAGATGAGCTGCTTGTGGTCTCCCAGAACCTAGCTCATTTGAAACTCTTATGCTACACTAACAGAAAACAGAAAAATGTTATTGGTACTGAAAGATTCAAATTAGAGGTAAGTAGGTAATGCAAAAGCCTAATTGAGCCGAGATTCACCTTGTTGTACCACTCAGCCCCAGGGGTATCATATAAAACAATGAACATGTGTTAAGGCTGAAATACACCACAGTTGTTCAGTAAATGGTGAAATAATTCTTGGTACGCACTTTAAAAATTGAAATAGTTGAGAATGAATGAAATGAGCATAAGTAGGCCCTCTCTTAACAACATCATATGCTACACAAGGGAATAGTAACATATTTCCACCTAAAAACATGACAAACTAATGAAACAACACCCCACAATCAGGGCAGCATTGAAAGCACTAGAATACGATATCTACAGCATTTGAAACCACAAGTTTGCAGATTTATATTTGCAGATTATAAACTAATACAAATATTCAGGGAAATCCAAATATTAATCTAAAAGAATAAACTAATCCTTTTGTTTATTATATTAATACAAAATCAGAGATAAACTCTGAACAGGTCCAGGTACCATGGCAGAAACACCAGCGCGTAAATAAATTTTGGCCTTTACGCCTTGTTTCAATTAATGTTATACAATCTCCTTGTTTCTCCACATAATCAATTATTTAGACACTTAGCCCTTGTTAACAATTTTCCTTTTTGAATTACGAACTTCCACCTAGAGTTTAGCTTTAAATCAAAGCTCATTCAAAGCAAAGAAAGCATTTAGAGCCCTAATTTCCAATGCATGACTATCTGATTCTGATGCCATATGCTGAAGAGAGCAAGGCCGCCATTCAAAGGCCAAAACCCAAATAGCCACATCTAATTTTATGCATTTGACTAATCTACAATGACAGTAAACATATAATTCACAATATAAACAATTATTTTTTTTGGTAATCTCAATATAAACAATTATACAATACAATAGTTAAGCAACCCGTATAGCATTCCCTTTTAATTCACTCGCCAAAACATAATATTTAACAGCAACAAAAATAGTAATAAGGCAAAATCATCTACAAGGCCAAGCATCAATTCAGCAAAAACACAAAGAGCATACCAGCATTGCAATCAAAGATACAAAGAAAACCTAAGCCAGATTAAGAAGAATCGGGTTTAACATAAGGGAGTTCCTCAGTAGTGACCTGAGAAGCCCCAGATTTGAGCATTTCCAGGGCTCGCTTGCTGATTCGTGCCCTAGATTTCAGTGAATTGGGAGAGAGAGAAACGGGGAAGGAATTGAAGGAAAAGAAAATAGAGAGGATTAATCTAAAATACAATAATCATGGCTGGAAATCGAGAATCGAAACAAAATTCTAGGTTTTCTTCTAGAGAATAGAATAAGAAAGAAAGATAGAAGGAAAAAAGAGGAGAGAGAGAAAAACCTTCGTGACGAAATCGGTTGGACTTGCAGATGCATCAACGGCGATCCTGCTTTGAGTTTCTCGGCAACCAAACAAAAATGAGAGTCGGAGAGCAAATGAAAAAGCAATTCGTTTTTTAGCCAAAATAAGCGCGCGAGACTTCTTTTTATGGCTTATTTCGAGGAAGTTTAGTGGTCGTTGAAATATAGTTGATAGATGAACGAGAAGGAGAGGAGGGATTCTCTCTTTCGAAGAGGTAGAGAAAGAAAAGAGAGAACGATTAGTTATTATTTTATTTTATCTATTTCGAAGCTTTTAGTGACCGTCGAAATAAGGTGGACTCAATTCATTTTTTAATACTTATTTCGAGGTTTTAATTAATGAACGTTGAATTAGGTGGACTCCATTCCTTTATTCATGATTATTTCAAGGGTTTATTAATGACCGTTGAAATAGGTGTAATATATTTTTCTCATTAACAGACTTATTTCGAGGGTTTTTAATGAATCCTTGAAACAAATGGGTCGAAATAAACCAAGTTTTTTGTAGTGGACTAAGGGGGATTCCCCTTTGTAAAATATTATTTATTCTTTTAATGCCATGAATGTGTTTTAATGTTTATAATTTCTTCTATTGATTGTTCATACCTATTATATTATTTTTTTATTTGAAACTTTTAGGGTTTGAACCGTTTCATAAGTTCAGTCAGGCTTTTCTTATAGTTATGTAAGAACCCTAGATTTATCAAATACAAAACCTTAATTGCATTAGATATTATTGTTTGCTGCGTTATTGCTTGAGAGTATATCGTCGTCTTATGATTTTTCTAGTGTAGTTATTGATTTCATGCTTTAATCAATGGACAATCTTTAGAAAAATTTATATTAGAATTATTTATAAAGTCTTTATTGCAAATCTTCTGATTGATGGTTTGGGATGAGAAACCATCAATTGAGTTATGACATGGTAAAATTGAATTTATAGTATTCTTATAAAGTGGATGAACCTAAAGTCTAAGCATTTTTACTCATTTCATTTTTCTTAATTTTAATTATTAGTTTTCTACAAACCTCAAAATATTATTTTCTTTATTTTTACCCTTTTAAAAGTGTCTCTTGAATTCCAATCTCCCTGTGGCTCGACAACCCTCTTCACTACTATATTATTCATCCCTCATCAAAATTGATCCGACATCAGTACCTTATTTTGAATTTATCCTAAAAGTCCTAACGTTCGAGAAGTAACTAGAGTAATTTGAAATTTAGCTTTTTAGAGAGTTTATATTTGAAAAAAATAGGATACATGCTTGGATATTTTGAAAATAAACTAATTTAAATATGCTTTGATGAAAAAACTTGCTTGTAAGTAAATATGCTAACATTTCTCCTTAGCCTAGCCTATCACCAAATATTCTCATGCAATAGATCACAAAGAAACAAAAGTTAGTTTTTGGGGAGGGGGTTTTGTTGGCTTGATTTTTGGAAGTCCAAAATCTTAATTTATTTATGTCATGGACCAAAAATTATTTGGAAATCATTTTGGTAAAGGATTTTTTTTGGAAAAGAATACCTTTTTGAGAAAAGAGATTTTTAAATACATATTTATATTTTTTTGGAATTTCTTGGAATAAAACCAATTTTTGGCTTTGTGAAGATAGGAGAGTTTATGTAAATACCCTAATTTATTTGGAAAAATATTGTTTTAAAGAAAATTCCATGTCTTGTTTAAAAAATAAATAAATAATCTCGTGGGTTTTTAGAGTATTTTTGAAAAAGAGAGTGTTTTTGGGAAGTGCCCAGTTTATTCAAACCATTTTGATATATGGTAATGTGAGTTTACCACACTAACTATGGAAATTGGTGTGTAAACCCTTACCTTGGGGTGGCGATAATATGACTCAAGTGAATATAATATTATTAAAAAAAAAAAAAAAAGAAGTGAATATAATCAAATACTAGAATTTAAATCATGTATATATCTAAACATCTACGCATATATTTGTCACATTCATGTATATTCATTATTCTCATGGCATAGATATATTGCTTACATACATAATCTAAATTTCTACATAATTATAGTTACAAAGATATATTATTTCATGGGTATTGATATATAAATTTGAATATAACCACTCATTAGCCTAATGTATACACATCACGCTTGAACAGTATAAGAACATACTTAAAACCAAAACCCCACAATTGACATGCTAATTACAAATAATTAAACTCCCATTCATTAAGCAATATAATTCATCCCAACATACAAGCCATGCAAGCAATTTATTTTTACTAAGCTAAGCTAGGCATAAAGCGAGAAATAAGTAAAAAGAGTTTTGGTGCAATTTTTGGTTGATTTGGTGATTTTCGGATGTTAGAGGGTTTTTGTGCAAATTTTGAGAGTTTAGGGGTTAAAATGTGATTTTGGAAGTTTTTGGGGATCAAAGTATAATTTCTGAAAAGTTTATATATTGTGAGGGGGTTTTGTCTTGGATTTAAATTGACGGGTTTAATTATTTTGTTTATGTTTATTTTTGGATTTTAATTATGGAGTGGGCTTAAGTGAGATATTAGATTTTATTTAATGTTTTGACTTTTGAGATTGAGCTGACTTGATTTGATGTGAGATTTTAAGTTTGAGCCTAGTGGACTTGAGTGCATGAGATTTATAATTGAGTGTTTGGGCTTTATTTAAATCTGAAGTGTGTTTGAGTTTATTTGGAGTGATTTCTGAATTGGGCTTGTTGGGTTTATGAGTTTATTTATAGGAGTGGGTTTTTAAATGGATTGAACTTGCTATGTGGGCCTGATGGAGTTTATTTTTTAATTGGAATTTAAGCCCCCCCATTAGATATATATACCTTTATTTCGTCCTAATTGAGGGTAAGGTTCTATAAATACTAGAGAAGTTCACCTGGGTGAGGAACCTGAGGAGGATTCACCTGGGTTTTCACGTAAAGAAATAAAGGAGTTTAGGGTTATACTCTTACTAGGCAACTCATTCAGAATCTTGAGGATTTCTGTACGATCACCATTCATCGCCTTCTTCCTCTTTTATTTATAGGATTGTTCAACAACTTTCTATGATCGAGTCATCAATAAAAGTTTTGGGACTTTTTTTTTTTTATATGATAGAAATTCTAATCTAAACTCACACACACATATATTTTGAAGATCTCAGGAATCAAACCCACGCCCTCATAGAGGGGTGAGACTTTTTGGAGAAGGGGATTACCACTGGACCGAATGCCCAAATAGCTTTGGGACTTGGACTTGGAAAACTCAAAAACTAGAGAAGTAGGCTTGAATTAGAGAAATTTTGGTAAAGTGTTTAAAGAATGAAGTCCAAGGGTCAAAATTTGGCGTCTTAAACATATGTTGGCACTATTTAAAAAATTATCATCCCCAATAAGGTTTTTAACACTTCACCCAATCAAGTATTTTACTTAGAACTAAATGGATTAAGAATCCATGCAATACTCAAAAAGTATTGCATTGGTGCAATTCCTTTTTTCCTCTCACAAATTTTTTACTTTTTTACTTTTTGCTTTTTGAATTTTTTAACAATTTTTTATTAAGTGGTTGAAATCTCAACCACTCAATTGGTATTGCATGCAATACAAATTGCATGCAATACAAATTGCATGGGATCTCAATCTGAACTAAACCAAGTCAAAAGAGACCATAACAATTACTTCGAGCGGTTATTTAAATTTTTAGTGAGCAGTTTCCAACGATTCTAGAATGAAGAAACAATTCCTAACAATTGGCAAATTTGATCCAAAACAAGAACATGTGTTGTCCAAGCCCTTTAACCAAATTATTCAAGTCTTTTCTTTGAAGAATACATGGATTGACAAAATTTACATCAACTGTTGGACTCTCAAGTATAAATACAAGGTTTATTCTCCAAAAAGGGAACCAACAAACATCCGAGAGAACTTGAGAACAAAAGAGATCTTAGATAGTTTAGATTATATTCAAGAGACCAATAGTGTAATTTAATTTAGGCGATCATTTTCTTAGGCGATTTGTTCCTTAGTTTTTAGTTTCAAGAGCTTCATATTTGTAAGTGTTTACATTGTCATTACTATGATCTTTTCTTTGTAAACTTTAATGCAAGTATTTAGTTATTTTCACTATTCAATCCATCTTGTTGTCTACTTCGAGCTTGTTTGATGTTACTAAGAATAACTTAAATTTATAATCACTTTCATTCACTTCGAGCTTCTTTTGCTTTACGGTGTACTTACTTCCAAATATCAATGGCTATTGAAAAGATTTAAACCTTTACTTTGGGCAAGTACCATTGCTTACCTACTGTATTTACTTTTATCCTCTTTACTTTATTTGGCATTAATCACAAAAAGTCCTCTTAATTGAGGCAAATCTGAACTTTTTTTCCTTTTACATAGAAGTTGGATAATTAATTAATTCAAAACTTATAAAAAGTCTTCGAGTAAAGTTATTTGTTTCTTTCAAACAAATTGGTGATGATCGCATCAAAAATATATTTTAGTACAAAAAAGAATATTTCATTAAGAAAGTAATAATATGAGGACATGATTTTGAATATCTAATGGGATAATGTAATTAAAAAAAAATAAATTGGAAATTTCAAATTTTCCTAGAGAATTTGACTTCTCTTTGGTTGGTCTCAATATGTGTTTGGAGCCAAGAGTTTTTTAGCTTAATTAGTTGACATTTTTTAATATTCTCAAATGAGACATTTTAGTGTTCAAATCACCAATCCCCTACTAAAAAAAGGAAGGATAAATCACATTTGAAACATTATCGTTTAGGACTGTTAACAAATTAAACCCTATAATTTTTAAAGTAACAAATTAAAAATCAAAATTTTAAAAAGTAATAAATTGAACCTTAGAATTTTAAAAAATAACAAATTAAACCTTAAAATTTCAAAAAGTAATAATTTAAACCTCAATCCATATAAATAAAAGAAGAGTTTAATTTGTTACTTTTGATACTATGGGGTTTAATTTGCTATTTTCAAAACTATATGACTTAATTTATTACACCTTTAAATTATAAGGTTTAAATTCTAATTCTCCCAAAAATAAAAAAATTTTGTGTTGGGCTCTAGCTTTTGCTTTAATTTGGAGTGAAAGATATTTCCTACCTTAGAAATTTCTTAAGTGACTTCAGCAGATATCCATCCCCATATCCAAATCCCCATCCCCATCCACTAGGGTTTAACCATGCATTTCCGGCCTTAGAATTAAAATCATAAATAAAAATGAGTGGTGGCGCCACCAGGTTCCTCACACTTCTCAACACAACCACCAACCATTTCCCTCTACTCCTCTTCCTCCACCACCACCACCACCACCGCTGCCCTTCCCTCCTCCTCCTCCGCCACCACAAACTCCTCCGCCGCCACTACCACCCACTCAACCTCTCTCCCTCTCCCCCAATCAAACACTCCCACCACCCACAACTCCACACCCGCACCGCCGCCCTCAGAGACGACCACTCTTCCAATTGGAACTCTCACTCCCACCCATGGCCCGAGTGGTCCACCCTCCTCCACCACCTCTCCCTCTCTTCCCATTTCAATTCTAATCCAATTATTGCCGCCGACGATGACTTCACCACGCCGCTTCATTTGCCCGACCACTTCATGCACGCTGCCACTGCCTGCTTGGCTTTCGCACGTCAGCAACCCAACATCTTGGGGTTTGTTACCTTTTTATACCCAACAAAGTGATGTTGTGAAATTTGTCGTGTTGGTTAGTCTTTATAATATAGTCTTTCTGCTTGGCTTGTACAGGTTGCTTTCCAGGAGGGATATTGAGGTGGTGGTTGAGAATGGGCAGCCATTTCTGTTCAAGAACTGTGAGGATTCGGTCAGGAGGATGAGATCGTTTTTGGGCAACCGTCAAACCAATGTGAGTGTTCCAAAACTTTCTGTCTTTTTTTTTTAATTTTGTTTAGGTTTATAAAGACATTGTTCGTGCCTAAAGTTTAAAGTGATTGCATTTAGTCCCTTAGATGAATTGACCAAACTAAAATCTGACATGTCATCACTTCATAGGGACTAAAAGCAATCACTTTAAGTTTGTGGGGGACTAAAATTGATAACTTTTAGTATCATTTAAACTTTCATGAACTAAAATTGCTTGTAAGCTAAAGTTAACAGTGTATTTTGGCATTTTGTTTATTTAAATTTTTTAATTTCTGCAAGGTTCTTGGATACTGTTCAATTTTAACATAGGCTATGTACATACTGATAGAGTGTAATAAAGTTAATGCAAATGCTGTTATGACTTAGCAGTGTTGTAGTGTCTATTCGATCTTATATAATGCACACAAACTAAAAATTCAATGCATTGCAACACTTTGTGGGATTTGGGTCCAAAGAACACCAGTAGAGAAGAGATTTGATTCTCTCTGTATATGCTATAAGCATTAGTCTTACCTGGTTTAGGGAAAGCATGCCCAGTTTCATTTAATTTGATGATTTTGGAGGCTAATGCTTTTTTAGGGTAATTTTTGGAGATGAAACATCTGATGGTAAACCAATTTATATGAGACAAAAGCCGGTGGAGAGTGAAGCAATAAATTGTTCTTGATTTTGATTATGAATTCCTTCAAATTTCAACATAATCGTTTTGCAGATTTGAGTAAAGCATGTGTTTAGACTCCTTAAGGCTTCCTATTAGCTACAGTATGAGGAAGTTTATGTCAAGAATTATTATTTACATATTAAAATATATCAGCCTGTTGGAAGTGAATTAGCTGCCCAAAAAACCTCTCTGCCCCACAAATTAATAATGAACATACTTCCCCATTTTTATATCCTTTTACTCCATGAGCTCTGTCATCACTACAAATTTTGTTGGACATGAGAACTGTAATTTACCATTTCTTAGAAGATCAGCTGGTGCTGCTTCATCAAAGTTTCAAACACTAAGTGAACCTTAATATCAAGTGAAAGGAAAGTGCAGCAAGCATACATTGACAGATTCAAAGAATAACCCAAAGTAGCCAATGATTTCCAGCTCAAATGGGTGTTCTACAGTTATCCCTGTTATAATGTTGCATCTTGAATTACGCAGTTGCACTTGCGGGAAACTCCTTGCCGAGGGCCTGTGCACCACTTTTTGAAAAAAATAAAAAATAAAAAATAATGTTGCATCTTGATTATTGGGAAAAAATATGGATATTATGTGTTGTACATATATTGTGATATTCTTTCATTTCTTATTTAAAAACTCACTAATTTGAAATTTTCCACTCTCTTAATTATCTTCTAATTTTAGGTTTTGGACACTAATACTTAAACATCAGTTCTCTTCAGTATTTGAAAGTTACAACTACTAAAGTAATTTTTCTCCCTCCTCTCCAATTGTTTTCCAATTTATAGGTATTGGATACAGATATAGCGCATACTGTTGATTTGATGAAATTTATATTGAGTTATGCCAGCAATCCATCTGTTACATCAGAGAGAAACAATTCTGACAATAAAGAACTTGTTGAATCATCCATCCGGAGTCTGTTGAGCGAATTCACTAAGTTGAGCTATAGCACTTCAGAATCAAACTCTTTTGGGTCACTGCAAAATCAGTCACCTGACAGATTTGGACAAACATTGAGGCCTGTAGGGCAAAAAATTGAAATGAAAAGAGGCGATTGGATTTGCACGAGGTAGAGTCCTTTTTATTATGGCCTAAAGTTCATTTGAATTGAGGAAAGTTGTTTCCTAGTTAATTTACTGGTATTTTTGTGAATTGATGGGAGAATGTGTATATTCTGAGTTGTTTTAATTATAATATGCCATCCTCTTTAATAAGTATCACTTTTATTATCTTTATTGAACAGGTGTAGTTTCATGAACTTTGCAAGAAACATGAAATGTCTTGAATGTGAGGAGACACGACCAAAGAGAGAGTTGACTGGTGGGGAGTGGGAGTGTCCTCAGTGAGTATCACCTCTTATTTAGTTTCTCCTCTGCCTTGATTGCCATCTGTTCTGAATGACAAATGATGAACTTCAATATTTACTTTCTTTTCAGATGTGATTTCTATAATTATGGGAGGAACATGGTATGCTTAAGGTGTGACTGTAAGCGGCCTGGAGAAGTCTCGTTTGGTACCCCCAACACCACTTCAGGAATAGGGTATGGAAATGGGAAAAATACCAATAAGGTTGAAATTGATAGCAGGTTGGCTGCTAATGAAGAGAAGGCACAGCGGTGGTTCAGTAAGGTTTCTCAGCTGGATAGTACTTCTGACATGAGCAGTACCATAACAGATGAAGATTTCCCTGAAATAATGCCATTGAGAAAAGGGGTTAACAGATTCGTTGTGAGCACAAGGAAGACACCTTTGGAGAGGCGGCTGGCCAATGCTCAGCAACGAAGAAACTTGGGTAATGATGGCACTCCTGAGGGTAATGATTCCCAAGGTGCAGGTGCGAACACGATAACCAATCACAATTTAGATGAGATTCTTGGCCGTACACCTGACGCTTCTGAATCTAATAATAAGAGTATAACTGTTGGACAAAATCCTGGATCAGATAGTCCCCAGTATATCTCTGGTTCAACTTCACAGTATGGACCCCCCAGAGGAAGCAATTCCAATTTTGTTCCATTTGTGCCATTGCCTGCAGATATGTTTGCCAAGAAGCCTGAAAATTCAAAAGCAGAGGGGATTGAGAAGGCGGTGACAGACAACCAGAAATCTGTTGCTTCAAACACTATTGAATGGACAGGCAATGCGTTTGGGAGCAATGTGCCCGATAAATCAGGAGGCAGGTCACAGCACGCTGAGAACCCAGTAAGGCAGAGTGAGAGCAATGATAAGGAGAAAGAACAAGATGAAAAATCTGAAAGATGGTTCAAGAAGGTAGCAGAGCTGCATAATGTTACAGATCTAGCTAGTGCAATTTCAGATGAAGACTTCCCTGAGATCATGCCAATGCGTAAAGGAGAGAACCGATTTGTAGTCAGCAAGAAGAAAGATCGTTCTTTAACTTCTCCAGCTTACAAGAGACGTATGGCCATGGAGCAAGGTAGCAGTACCAATTTTGTCCCCTTTGCACCGTTCCCACCTGACTACTTTGCTAAAAAGGACAAACCACAACCGGATGGAGCAGATTCGGCTAATAATGCTGGTGAGGAAACTTCGTCAGTTTCTGCCATGGCAGAGAAGTCGTGTGATGCTAGACCCAAGGTGCTTGATAGAGATAATGTTCAGCAGACAGGAAATCAACACATCAGTTTGGAGAGATGGAACGCAAAAGCTTCCGGAGAGAACTTGAGTGAGAGCAAGACAAGTGCTGTTTACAGGGAACCAACCACTGGAAATTCAACACATACTTTTGTCAATTCCCAGTCTAATAGCAAGGACAGTGTGAAGGAGAATACAGTTAAGGCACCACGTTTGACAAATTCATCTCAGCCATCTGAAAGCCGGAACACTAGAGAGAGCTGGACTGGAAAGAGCTTGGAGGGGTCATTGGTGAAGGAACCAAATCCTCTGGACATGTCAGAGGAGGCCAAGGCAGAGAGGTGGTTTCGGCGTGTTGCTCAGATTAAGGACATCTCAGAGCTAAGTCAGATACCCGATGAGGATTTCCCATCAATTATGCCGATGCGGAAGGGTGTGAACAGGTTTGTGGTGAGTAAGAGGAAAACGCCATTGGAGAGGAGGTTGACATCTCCTCAGTACAGAAGAAATCTACCAACTGTGAGCTCTGATCCCGTGAAAAAGGAAAATGACAGTAGCTGAAGAAACGCATGGAATTTTTGTATGATTTTTTGTTGTTGAAAGTGAGATAATTACTTATGCTGCCGAATTTTGTTCATCAATTAATTTTAAATTAAAAGAAACCAACCTTCCAAACATTCTATTACAATGTGAATAAGAATTTTGACGTTTGAGATATGTAATATTGATCAAGTGTCTTGGGCTGGGAAACTTGACTAAATATTTTGTGCTACTGCTAACTTCATAAATAATAAATTGCTTAACTCAGAGCTCTAAAAGAGATTTAGGGCTAGTTTGGTACGCTTTATTAGACCCTGTAATGTAATAGCTATTACGTAGGAATAGCTATTTAGTTGTTTGGTTATGTTTTTATTACAAGGAATAGTCATTCCTTAGTAATAGTTATTCCTTAAAATGAAGAATAGCTATTATTCTTAAAAAGGAGTGTAATAGCTATTTTTTTACCTTACGTAATAACAATAAAATATAAAATACCCAAAAGATCCGATCAAAACATATACTTCTACTTCTATCTCGCCTCTTTCTTTCTCTTGCTCTTCATCTTTCTCATCAGGCTCTCTCTCTCTCCTCTTTCTCTCTCTTGCTCTTCATCTTCCTCATCGGGTTCTCCCTCTCTCCTCTTTCTCTCTCTTGCTCTTCATCTTCTTCATTAGATTCTCTCTCTCTCTCTCTCTCTCTCTCTCTCCTCTTTCTCTCTTAGGCCGTCGAGGTTATCTTCCTCTAGTTGGCTATGGAGATACTCTCTGTCTCATCTTTCTCTCTATGGTCGTGGAGGTCCTCTCTCTCCTCTTTTGTCTGGCTGGTGTTTTTAATCTGTACAGTACTGATTTTTTTTTTTTTCCTAGGTTTTCAATATACTGTACAGTACTTTTTTTTTTTCCTATATAACCATTGTTGTTAATCTGTACAGTACTGGTTTTTCAATGTTCATCGGTACTAGTTTTATTTTTTTTTATTTTTTTTTTTTTTATCCTATATAATCATTGTTGTTAATCTATACGGTATTGCTCATGGAAAAAAAAAAAAAAATTCTTTTGGTTTTTGTGTTTACAGCATATACCAGTATTTATTTATTTTTTTGCTTTTGGTTTTTGTGTTTACTGGTGTTTTCCATTGTGAGAACCACAGCCCTTAACCCAATGTAAAAGCCTAAACATAATTCTCAAAATGGAGACTTTCACTGTTTTCCATCCTAATCACTAGGAGATATTACAATGGAGTCGCCACCTAACTTTTATAACAAAAAGCTAAGAAAAAAGTGCCATATTTTATTGATTGAATAAATAATACAATTGTTTGAAAAAGAAACAAATTACAATATTTTTCCCTAGATACAATCTAAGAAAACAAAATACAAGGCTTTGGTCCTAAATACAATCTAAAAAAGAAAGTAAATAGGATACATAAACTAATCTAAACATCCCCTAAGATTAGGATTCGGGGGCTAGGGGATTGGATGGGAAGGTGTTAGGCACCATCCAACCTAACCTAGGTCAGTCTCTAAGGATCCATTAATCTAAGTTCACAACCTCAAACAAACCATACTCGCATTTGATTCATAGCATCACAACAGTACATGAAATAAAAAATTAAATAGTAATTAATGATCAAGCATTTAAAATCATTTAAGCATGCATTTCACATGAAAAAGATAATTTAAAATTGCTGTAATTTTAGTACAACATTTTAGAAAAATCAGATTTGCATCATTCACAAAACAAAAACTGAAAATAGTGTAATATAGCAATTGTGCATTAAAAATTAATCCAACAATTAAAATTAAAACCTAATCATGCATTTTTCACAATCAAAGTTGTTGCATTAAATTAAAAAAAGAAATTATTGTACCTTTTGGGATTCAACCTCCTGAATGATTGTCCTGAATTGAATTTGATTGTTGTAGGATGCAGCCTCTTGATTGAGAATACCACTAGTCCTGAAAATTGTTTCTTGAGAAAAACTGTTAAAAGAGAAAAATGGAATTGAAAAATTGGAAATAGAGATTACAAAAAATGTCTTTTGTAATCCCTAGGCTTTGAATATAAGAACACACTTGAATTTTGCTTAGGATTCCTCTGACTAATTTTTCCAACCTCCTTTGAAAATGAGTATCATTTTCTATTTATCTTGCAGCCCTAAAATGAACCTACCCACATTTTGGAACTCATAGGAGTGCATTAGGGTTTTGGAAATTGGATATACTTTATGAAAATCCCGAAATTCTGACTGATTTTTAGGCCCTGATTGTACGCCCGTTTTGACCCTCTAAACGTTCGAATTTGGAGATGGTCATTTCATGCATATTTGTATCCCATCATGTTATCTTTCCAGCCCAATTTGGATCAACTCAATCGGATAATTGAGTCAAAATTTATGGTCAAAATACTGATCAGTGTACAGGCTGGAATCCAAATCCGAATTGAGCTTTGGATAATTTCAGGCTTTTCACCTTTGGTCAACTTCTAGTGGATTTAGAAGTCTTTCTTTGGATGAATTCGAGATTTATTGATTTTAATCAATTTATTAATAATTAATATGATAATTATTGGTCAAAATAATTATCTCATTAGTTAAAAATAAATCAATTTAAGAATTATCCTTTGATGAATATCTTGTGCATGAATACTTACCATTTTAAGGTGTTCTAAACCAATAGGAATTATTTATTAATTGATTTTAATTTAATCCTTTAGAGGACCAATCAAATTAATTAACAAGTAATCCTATGCATGTGAGCTTATGGTAAATATCATTTCAACCAATCAAATTTATTTCCTTAATAAAATCTTGGTTTTTGATCCGATTTCCAATCCGAAAAATGCACTCTCATTCTTAATTCAATTTTGATCACTTAAAATATAATTTTAAATTTATGGACCAACTTTGAATTTTCAAGCTTGTGAAATTACCATTTTACCCTTATACACTAAAGTGTAAAAAAGTAAAATTAATGGTTGCAAAATGGGGTGTCAACATCCATCTATATAGTACTGGTTATTTTTTTTTCCTATATAACCATTGTTGTTAATCTATACGATACTGGTCATGGGAAAAAAAATAAAAGACTTGTTTTTGGTTTTTGTGTTTACAGCATACACCAATATATATATATATATATATATTTTTTTTTGCTTTTTTGTTTACTATGTTTTTTTTTTTATTTTTTTTTTTTTTTTTTTTTTTTTTTTTTTTTTTTTTTTTTTTTTTTTTTTTTTTTTTTTTTTAACTTTTGTTAATCTTAAGGAAATGAAAATTTGGAAACCATATATGCTCAATAACTCAATTGTTCCGAAACCATATATGCTCCATCCAATGTGGCAGGAAGAAATTCAAAAGGAAATTGGCTTCGTGAATCATGATGCTATGTTTTCCATTCAACATTGGCAGGATTCAGAGCTAGGCCAATCTATCATTTAAAACTTAAAAATGATAGATTGGCCTAACTCTGAATCCTCAATGAGATATTTTTTCCTTTTGTTTGTTTTGAAATCTTATTTAAAAATGATAGATTGGCCTAACTCTGAATCCTGCCAATGAGATATTTTTCCTTTTGTTTGTTTTGAAATCTTATCTTTAGAAATATAAAAGAAAGTAGGAGAAAGCTTTGTTTGAAAAAAATCTCGTATTGCATTATATGATTGAAAAGAAAGGTTGGTCATTAGGGGCCTTTACATATAGATATGGATTGGCCCGGTTCTCTGTAACTAGCCAATGAGAGGATGGATTATGGTCTATGGTCTATATCTATTGATTGGTTTTTGTGTTTACTGGCTGGTGTTTTTAATCTGTATAGTACTGGTTATTTTTTTTCCTATATAACCATCGTTGTTAATCTGTACAGTATTGCTCATGGAAAAAATAACTAGTTATATAATTTTTTCTTTTTTGATTTTGGTTTTTGTGTTTAAAGCATATACTAGTATTGTTTTTATTATTAAATCTATACTGTACTGGTATTTGTCAGTTTATACATAATAAAATACTAAACAAGACTCACAAAAAGTATAAATATATAATGCATTTCAAAAATAGTATTTTAGGAATTTGACTAAAATATAATGTCACTCCACCATATTATTATACTGTATCAAACTATGGAATACAGATTCAGGATTCTATTCATGTGTTGTTACCAAACTGATGAATAGTAATACTTATTCCATTACTGCTTATTTTGTTCCTTGTAATACTAATTCCTATTATAGTGTAGTAATCATTACTGTGTACCAAACGTACCCTTAGTAAAGACGGTGTTCAATTGCCATAAATAGACTTAGTAACCGAGAGCTCTAAAAGAGACTTTCCCAAAGCTAATTGAAATACATTTTGGAAACTTACTTTTATGTTATTGTGGATCAGGGGTATCAAATGGGTGGGTTTGGATTGGCATTAAATGGGTTGGGCCTTTAAACCCAATAGCCCATTTAAACCCATTTAATAAAGTAGATATTACCCAAACCCAACTCAACCCAATTATCTAAGCTAAAACCCAACCCACCCATTTACCCATTTATTTTATGCATAGATATAATTAAAATGTCCTAAAACCTCTAAAATGACCCAAATACTTCTAAAACCTTGAAATTTATCAAAATACCCTTAAAGCCTATAAAATGATGAAAAAACAATTAAAACTTAAGAAAATTACTGAAATACTCTTGGAACCTAAAATGACAAAAATACCCTCAAAAACCTCAAAATGATCAAAATACCCCTATTATTATTATTATTATCTGTCCTCAACCATGCATATTAGATAGAGAACAATAAATTTGAAATTAAAAAAACAGGGCCTCCATCATCTTACCAAAATATTTGCAACAGGCTGAAGACTGGTTACAATTACAAATAACTATGCTTCTCTTGGTTCGAGCAATATTTTGAGTAAAAATATAAGTACAATGCAAATTTGTTTTCTTACAAACTGAAGCCATCTCAAAACTAATTGATCACTTTGGTACATGAACACTAGATACAAAAAATTATCTAGTGGAGGTGGAGGCGGCACAAGAGAAAAACTCAAAACTTTCTTCTGCAACACCCAATTTTCATCAACAAAATGTGTGGTCACAATCATATATTGATCACCTCAGAATTCGAGTGGTCTAAATACCTTATCATCTAAAAAGTTGACATTTTCTCCCAAATCCCAACTGACCATCCACTAGATATCTCTTTCTCGAATGGATAGGATCATCTCAAAGGACTAAACTTAGACATACAACACAATCTATAAGTACAATTGATTATAATAGTACCCCTTGATCTTACACCATCTTTTTTCATAATTAGAAATGATTATATGTAAAAATAAAGTTATTGAATAATCATTAAACAATGAATATAAAACTTATCAAGAATTGTAAAATAAACCCAGATTCCAAAATGCAAAACTAAGCCTTTATATACAAAGACACATACCAGATTGAGGAATTAAATGAAAGGCAATAACAGAGCCAGAGCTATCCCTTTCTTCTCAGCGATCTTGGAAACGAGCTTGGCCTTAACAACAATGGCGTGAGAGACGAAGCAAGCGACGAAGAGAGAGACGAAGCGAGAGACGAAGAGAAATCTTTTTGATTTGGACTTTTTGGGCAGCTAGGGTTTAGGATTATTTTTCATTCTTTTTTTTTTTTGCGGTTTGGGCTTTTTGTTGATGCCCAATAAGCAACCCAATTAAAGTCCAATTAAACTCAACTTAATTGGGTCTAATTGGGCTAGCACCCATTTGCCAATTTATTAAATAAGTGGGTTTGGTTGGGCTTGGAAGATGCCCCATTAGCCCTTGGGCCGACCTTTGGGCCCTCAGTTGAATTTTGGGTTCGACTCCCTCTTCTCAAGACTCAAGTCCACGTTGTGATCGCCCTCAGCATGACACGTGGCACTAGCACAAAAACACCCCTCACACTGTCCTAATTAATTAATTAATGCATTTCGTGGTTCATGTTTAGTGCACTATATATATAGCTCAACCTCAAGTTCTGCATGAGTTGATAGGCTTTTGAGTAAATCCCCTAGAAAGAGTAAGCAAAGTACACAAGAAGTTTCTAAAAAACCATGGCAGAAGATGATATGTACACAAAAGATGGGACGGTAGATTTCCATGGAAATCCGGCTGATAAAAGTAAAACTGGAACCTGGAAGGCCTGCCCCTTTATTCTTGGTATTGTGCAATCCATCTCCTTATACAATTAGTGAATCTAGTTGTGGTTAATTTGGATAAGATGCTCATTTTAAGCTTTAATCAACAGGAAATGAATGTTGCGAAAGATTGGCATACTATGGGATGAGCACCAACCTGGTGCTGTACTTTAAGAATCGACTACATCAGCACAGTGCTACTGCTTCTAAAAATGTCTCAAATTGGAGTGGAACATGTTACCTCACCCCATTGATTGGAGCATTCTTCGCTGACGCCTATCTTGGAAGATATTGGACTATTGCCTGTTTCTCCATCATCTATGTTATCGTAAGTTTTGTTCACTTGAAACTTAAACTTGGTAGCTTATGTACTTCACTTGAGAGTCAACATGGTGAAGTACATGCTGAGTTCAACACTCCATTATGGGGTCATCTGAAATTAGGAATGATTTCTGCTTCTGGTAGCACTTAATTGACAAGTTTGTAATAACACTTTATTAGGAAACATATCCGAATGGCTAGATAAATCTTTTCTTCCTTCAGTTCAGTTCCAAATCTAAAGGTGTATATATCATCTTCCTCAAATTGAGAAGATCATATTCCTCTTTTATCAACTCTACCAGGCTTACAATCATATATAATTTCTATTCCAAAAAACATTTGACCTGAGTTTTCAGAGCATCTTATCTTTGAGTCATATGTTCTTGTTCATTAAATGATGAAATCCATTTCAATTTTACCTAGGGGATGACACTTTTGACACTGTCATGTTAAGTTTAGAGAGAGAAAAGCAGACAGACAGAGAGAATAAACTCTATATTGTGTATTCTGAATAATCATGTACAAATAAAAGAATATATATAGGCCTAGTCTAGTGTACGGTATAGTAAATACAACGTAAACCCTAGGAAACCCTAGACTAGTACAATAACAAATGGTATACATATTAACATCCCCCCTCAAACTCAAGGTGGTTTGACAGAAGCCATCTTGAGTTTGGAAACAAGATCACGAAAACGACCAGGAGGAAAAGTCTTCGTAAAGATGTCAGCAGTCTGATCAGAAGAGCTAACTGGAAGAAGATGTAGGATGCCAGCAGACAGATGATGACGCACAAGATGACAATCAATCTCAATATGCTTGGTGCGCTCATGGAAAACATCATTATGCGCAATCTGAATAGCACTACGGTTGTCACAATGTATGACAGTCGGTGAAGAATGTGTAACACCCATATCTTCCAACAGCCAACGAAGAGCAAGAAGTTCAGAAGTAGTATCAGCCAGAGCACGGTACTCTGCCTCAGTGCTAGAGCGAGACACAATATGTTGTTTCTTACTGCGCCAAGAAATAAGAGAGTCTCCCTAAAAAGAAACAAAATCCAGTAGTAGAGCGGCGGTCAGTAGGATCCCCAGCCCAATCAGCATCAGAATAAGCACAGAGGTCAAGGGTGGAGTGAGCAGAGAAGTGAAGTCCGTGAAACATAGTACCCTTGATATAGCGAAGAATGTGAAGCACTGCAGCATAGTGTGTAGAATGGGGAGCAGATAAGGAATTGACTCACCAAATGAACAGCATGAGCAATATCAGGGCGGGTTACAGTGAGATAAACTAAGCTGCCAACAAGCTGACGATAGAGAGTGGCATCACGGAGAGGTGTGCCATCCAAGGGAGTAAGGCGAGCATTCATCTCAAGGGGTGTAGAAACAACTTTAGTGTCAGTCAGGCCAGCACGAGATAACAAGTCAGAGGCATACTTAGCCTGAGAGAGATAATAACCAGTGGAATCAGAAGAGACCTCAAGGCCTAGGAAGTAGCTCAGATGACCAAGATCCTTCATCTCAAATTGTTGGTGGAGAAATAGCTTGAAATCAGAAATGCCAGAGTGATCATCCCCAGTAATGATCATATCATCAACATATAGTAGAAGAAGAATCATACCCTTATCAGATCGGCGGATAAATAATGCTGTATCATGAGAACTGGATGAGAAGCCAAACTGATGTACAATACTGCTAAACTTGGCAAACCAGGCTCGAGGAGCTTGCTTAAGACCATAAAGAGCGCGACGAAGGAGGCAAACTTTGTCAGGACAGTCTGAATAACCTGGAGGTGCCTGCATATAGACTTCTTCAGTGAGATCACCATTTAAAAAGGCATTCTTAACATCCATCTGAAAAAGAGGCCACTGATGAACTGCAGCAATAGCAAGAAGACTACGAACAGAGGTAATACGAGCAACAGGAGCAAAAGTCTCCTCATAGTCAATCCCATATTCCTGAGCATATCCCTTGGCAACAAGACGAGCCTTATACCGTTCAATAGAGCCATCAGATTTGGTCTTGATCTTGTAGACCCATTTGCAGCCAATGGCAGATTTACCAGGAGGCAAATCAACCAAGTCCCAAGTATGAGTCTTCTCCAAAGCCTGAAGTTCCTCTGTCATTGCTTGCTGCCAAAGAGGGTTAGTACAGGCCTCACGATAGGTGTGAGGCTCATGAAGGGAAAGTACAGCTGAAAAACAAGAATAATCACGCAAATGAGCAGGAGGTGCTCTTACCCGGTCAGAACGACGAAGGGGGAGGAGAGGAGTCTGATCAGTGACAGGATCCACAGGCGGTGCAAGTTGTTGGGGCGAAGCCGGAGAGTCAGCAGGAGGATCAGCAAGAGGGAGGTCAGGAGTCTGATCAAGGACAGGATCCTACAGCTAGTGGAGGTGCTAGAGGAGAAGCCGGAGAATCAGCAGGAGATATAGGAAACAAAGGTAGTGATGGATTAGTAAAAAAGGAAGGGGTGGAACAAGTTGTAAACTTAGACAGGGAATTAAACATGGTATGTTCCCAGAAAACAACATGACGAGAAATGCGAAGACGTTGAGAGATAGGGTCCCAACAACGATAACCTTTGTGTTCAATCCCATACCCAAGAAAACAACATAGACGAGATCGAGGTTCTAATTTGGAATGTTCATGCGGCTGAAGTAAAACAAAACATGCACAACCAAAGACGCGAAGAGAAGAGTAGGAAGCTGGAGTACCATAGAGACATTCAAAGGGAGTCACATTTTGGAGAGCTGAGGATGGAAGACGGTTGATGGTGTAGACAGCAGTGAGGGCAGCTTCCCCCCAAAAACGTTCAGGACAGGAAGCAGAAATGAGGAAAGCCCTAACAGAGTCAAGTATGTGGCGGTGTTTGCGTTCAGCCCTACCATTTTGCTGAGATGTTCCTGCACAGGAACGCTGAATAATGGTGCCTTGTGTGTGAATGAAATCAAGGAATTGAGAGTCTCTATATTCCATGGCATTATCAGTGCGGAAGATTTTAATGGTTTTTGAAAACTGTGTGGAGATCATTTGGGCAAATGTGCGATAGATTTGAGCTAATTCAGAGCGATTGTGCATAAGATAGATCCATGTATATCGAGAAAAATCATCAACAAATATGACAAAATATTTTGATCCACCTACAGTGGCAGTGGGGCTAGGTCCCCAAATATCAGAGTGAATCAAGTCAAAAGAGGCATGAGAAGAGGAGTCACTATTAGTAAAAGATAAGGCTGGTTGTTTGGCCAACTGACACGATACACAATCAACTGAATCATGTTTGACTTGACCCAAGAAACCACTAGAGACTAAAGAGCGAAGTTTTTGAACGGACACATGACCTAAACGTAAATGCCAAAGACTCAAAGGAAAAACAGAAGCAGTATGAGCAACCTGAGACGGAGGGGGTGTCGGGGTGGAAGGTAGGTGGAGTGAAGTGAGCTCGAACATCCGTCCCACTCTACGGCCTGTCCCAAGAACTTGATTCGTCCGAGGATCCTGCACACGACAACCAGAAGAACCAAACCAAGTTCACATAATTGACCAACAGAAATGAGATTAAGAGTGAGGTTGGGAATAAGATATGTGTCAGAGAGAGACAGTGTAGGAGTGGAAACAGAACCAGTATGGTTGGCAGAAATGTATGAGCCATTAGCAGTTTGAATAAGAGGAGCATGAGTAGTAGGAATAACAGAGGAAAATAACTGAGAATCGGGAGACATATGATTACAACAAGCAGAATCAAAATACCAAGTGTTACCTGAGACAGCAGAGGAAACCTTACCAGAAGTAGACAGAATTTGTTTGACTATGGAAAAGACTAAGGATCTTAACTCACTAACCGAAACATATGAGAGAGAAGGAGCAGAGAATGATTCTGTAGTAGCAGCAACAACAGAGGGATGATCAGGCCTTGGAAGAGTTCTTGAGTGACTTGGCTTGGGAGGCCTAGTTGGGCAGTTGTAGACAATGTGACCAATCTTGTGACAATACCGACATTCGACAGTAGGGCATTCAAATAGAAGATGTCCCTGTTGATAACAATTTTTGCAGTATTTCGAACCATTCCTGGATGAGGAAGAAGAATGAGCAGCAATAACAGTCTGAGGAAGTTTGGTGGTATCCATTAGAAATGAATAAGAAATATAGAAAAGATCTGCAAAAGAAAACAAAAAAATAATGGGTAAGCCTTTTCCTTTTTTTTTTTTTTTAGGGCTGACGTCAGCAATAGGTAGGGCTGACGTCAGCAGTGAGCACTGGTCACGCGCGGGTCAGGGCGCGGGTCGGGGCGCGGGTCGTGTCACGCGCGGGTCGGGTCACGCACGGGTCGGGTCACGCACGGGTCGGGGCGCGTGGTTCAGAGGACAAAAAAACGCCGGAAGCTTCACCGGCGCGTGGAGGCGCGTGCGGCGTTTTCCGGCTTCGATTTTTCTGGTAGAAATTCGTCTTGACGAGACGAAGCCTTGGATGTCTCTCAAAAGATAAACGGAGCAGCCTAGAGGCGGCGGCGGAGATCAGAACCGGCGGGTTTGCCGGAGACAGATCCGGCGCGTGGCGGCGCGTGGAGAGGTTTCTGTTGATGAGATTTTTCAGGTTTTGGAAATCAAGCTCTGACGATCAGAGCGGTAGGCAGAACAGGAGGAACGGAGGTCTCTGGAAGAAATTGCAGGAGAAGAGAGGCACGGCTGTTTTGTGGAGAAAAATTGATTTCAGAAAACCCTAGACTAGTTTTAAGAATCACAATGCCAAAATATTAATTTGGCTCTGATACCATGTTAAGTTTAGAGAGAGAAAAGCAGACAGACAGAGAGAATAAACTCTATATTGTGTATTCTGAATAATCATGTACAAATAAAAGAATATATATAGGCCTAGTCTAGTGTACGATATAGTAAATACAACGTAAACCCTAGGAAACCCTAGACTAGTACAATAACAAATGGTATACATATTAACAGTCAGCATCCGTCCCTGGCCTAAAGCCAACATGTACTGGAAAAGAAAATTGCCATGCAACAGTTACACAAAGTGCAGTGTGCTTTGTAGCACTTTACCTGATTGCACTTGGCACTGGTGGGATCAAGCCTTGTGTCTCATCATATGGAGCAGATCAATTTGATGATTCTGATGAGGTTGAGAAGAAACGCAAAGGTTCTTTCTTCAATTGGTTCTATTTTTCAATCAATGTCGGTGCTCTCATTGCTTCTTCCTTGCTGGTTTGGATACAAGACAATGTGGGTTGGGGATGGGGCTTTGGCATACCAGCAGTGACCATGGCCATTGCTGTAGTGAGCTTCTTTTCAGGTACACGGTTGTATAGGAACCAGAAACCCGGAGGTAGCCCTCTGACACGCATGTGTCAGGTGGTGGTGGCATCCATTAAAAAATACCGGGTTGAAGTACCTGCTGACAAGTCCATTTTGTATGAGACTGCAGATGCAGAATCTGCTATCAAAGGAAGCCGCAAGCTTGAGCACACAAAAGATTTCAGGTAAGTTTCTAAACTAAAATGCTTGGCCTTTTTTATGAGAGTCAATATGCTAGAAGTTGAAATCAGTTGTCCACACCTTCATAGATTTTTAGTCCTAGGATAAGGACCTCCCATCCACCAGGGTTGGCAAAATTTAGGAGCAAGCAAAATCAGCCTATTCCTTTAGTTTAACAGGATTTTACTAATCTTAATTCTTTAGCTGACTCAACTAACATTTCTTAATGAAGAATTGTGAATTTTTCGTTCTATCTTCAAAAGCAAACAGAAAGAAGGAAAAAGAAGACATAGGAATCCCCAGTTCAATGTCTAGAATGTAATCATTTAATGCTTCAAAATTAGAACAACCTTCCCATTGCTATGAGAATTCCCATCCCCCCCCAAACAATACGGCTATTGCAGATCAAACTATTATACCCAATAATGCTTTTGTGTATATGTAAGACATAGTCTTTTTCCATTTCTTGGGTGGGTTCTGTTTTCATTTTTGCTAGCATTACCTATTTTTCTGACTTATTGTGAATCCTTACACATAATGTTGTATTCTTCAGCTTCTTTGACAAAGCAGCTGTGGAGGCACAAACAGATCAGATAAAGGTCTCTGTAGACCCATGGAGACTTTGCACAGTCACCCAAGTTGAGGAGCTGAAAGCTATTATACGGTTACTTCCTATATGGGCCACGGGTATCATCTTTGCCACTGTCTATGGTCAGATGGGCACCTTATTTGTGTTGCAAGGTGCTACCATGGATATTCACGTTGGTTCCTCCAACTTCGAGATCCCACCAGCATCTCTTTCAATCTTTGACACCCTTAGTGTCCTTTTTTGGGTACCTGTCTATGATCGAATCATTGTGCCCTTAGCTAGAAAATTCACAGGTCACAAAAATGGCCTAACTCAACTCCAAAGGATGGGCATTGGCCTCTTCATATCCATCTTTGCCATGCTATCTGCAGGAATTTTGGAACTTGAAAGACTTCGGATTGTTAGAAGACACAACTACTATGAACTTGAGCACATCCCAATGTCCATATTTTGGCAAGTTCCTCAGTATTTCATCATAGGGTGTGCAGAAGTTTTCACATTCATTGGACAGTTGGAATTTTTTTACGAGCAAGCACCCGATGCCACGAGGAGCATGTGCTCTGCTCTCTCACTAACCACTGTGGCACTTGGGAACTACTTGAGCTCTCTACTAGTAACCATTGTTACCAAAGTGAGTACTAAGAATGGGAAGCCTGGATGGATACCAGATAATTTGAATTATGGTCATCTTGATTACTTCTTTTGGCTCTTGAGTGTGCTGAGTGTGCTGAATTTGGGAGTTTATCTCATCATTGCAAGATGGTACACATATAAAAAGCCACTGGAAACTCTGGTGGGGTCACCATCATGTCATGTGCCACGTACTACTTCTTTCAATTATTTTTTCCGTTATCTTTCTCTTCAGATTCTTTAGGGATGTTTATTCAGTTATCAGTTATCTTTATCTTCAGATTATTTAGGGATGTTTATTCAGTTATCTTTTTAGGTTAAGATTATCTCTTTGTATTTGAGTTTTAATGGGAGACTCACTGGAAGCTCTATAAATAGCTCCAGGTTGTGTTTTGTTTTGGGCAGACTATTATTATCAATAAAAGAGTATTTTCTTTGAAATCACAGTTTAGTGGTGAATCTAAGTCCTCAGGTTGCTCTAGATGGTGAAGCCTAGGGTTGTCCTGCATCTGGGAACTCTCCGATGATGGGTTAGTCTGGTGGTTAAATTGAAGCACTCGTATCAACTATCATCTCCTTTTGTATGTAACACAATTGGAAGTCTACTTCAAACATCACACTCTTTATTATGTTGTTTTCATTAGATAGGGTGAAGAAAAGAAAATGAACTACAATATAAATTAAGCCAATGTATGTCCCTTCATATATCAATGTACCACAAGAACATTTGTGAACACTTACACAGCCTCAATGATTTTCAGCTTTTCTTTAAAGCCTCTAACCAACATTCGTTCCCTTGATGACCAGTACTTTAAATTACTTGCAACCATGACAGTAGCTCTTTTCTTGCTAGGTATTTGCAACAAGTAGCTCAATTATCACAATATGATACATTTTAGCATTAAGGAAGCAATGTCTCAGTTCTATGAGTTGTCAAGACAGGAAAAATAATATCTGAATATTTTGGATACCCTCGAGATTTACAATATGGTAACAAAACAAAATGTATGTTTTGGGTTTTTGGGTGGGGAGAGATTCACAAGCAAACAAAATTGAAAAAAGAAAACACAAGTAGAGAAGCAAAAACATAATGCAAAAAAGGCTAGGCCCATTTAATTCTCACAAGTCACAACACATTTGCGCTAGGCCCATACCCATTACGATATAAATCGTTCTTTGCCTATTTCCAATTTCACCCCTTTCCTCATCAAACTGTGAGAGACCCCAACTTTCAGTTTCAAGTTCTCCCTAACAAATCTCAATGATTCGTAAACGATATCAAGAAGCCAAAACAGGTAAATCAACAACCTAATCTCTCAACTTCCAAATTTTTAAACAAAACGTCGTTTATATGGGAATTGTTTTTTGACTGATAAAATTATAATGCCTTTTTCCAACATCTGCCTCCCAAGTACCAACTGTTTGATCAAATGTTTAAATCAGACACTGTCGTCGTTTTCGCTTTGGTTTGATCTTGTTTTGTTTGTTTCAGAATATTCCTCTACTGTTTTTGTTTGACAAAGACGTGAACTTGCCCCCCAAGTGTTCAGTGAAATGTTTGAATTAAACATTTTAAGCTGTTATACTGTTTTTGGCTAATTTGTATTCAGGTTTTCAATTGGTGAAATCGATGGAT
>OU015761.1:44971456-44997304 GCA_907173295.1 Fagus sylvatica
TGTAAATCTCATATTGTATTCTCTACAAGTAAGAGTCCACACTCTTGACCATCAAGATAGTCATTGGAGTGAAGACATTCAAAGAAATAAGGAAGATTCAAGTTTTCTTCGAGAATCAAAGGAAGACATCAAGGTATAAAATTTGGAAATCTACAAAGGTATGTTTCCTATGATTAAAGTTTTTCAAATTTACTAATTTCATGTATAACATGCCATGTATGAATAAATCCATATAATTTTCCGCTTCTATGTATGTGATGCATGTTTTTACATATACTGTATGATGAGTATTACATATTTAGAATATATAAAACCAACAATTGGTATCAGAGCTGGATTTTCATAACCTAGTATGTTCGCATAAATCTGAAAAATAAAGAAAAAGTGTTTTCTTGATGTTAATGGAGTAAAAGAAATTTATGTTTGATATTTCTCTTTGCTGTAAAATATGATAGGAATATATATTATACATGATTGTATATATTAATTAAAGAATAAAGCATAATAACATGATGTAAAGAATTGTTATGATGTTATTGATGTTTGATCTTAAGAGTATGTGATTGCTTGATTTTTATTAAGAACATGTTCTTGTTCTTGAACGTGAACTTGATTTTAATTTTGATTTTAATTCTTGTTTAATTAATTGAAAAGTTTGTTTTTAATTAATTAAAATAATTAAATTTTGAAATCCTAGTTTATTTTGAAGGTTTACCGTAAGAAAATAATTCTAATGTGATTAGGATTCTATGTAAACTTAAAGTCCTAATTTGATTGGGACTAGTAATTAGATTTATATTAAAAGTCCTAAAGAGTTTAGAACTCTTAATCCAAATCAATAAAGAGATTGAGTGGGAAGTATGACTCCTACTCTTCTACTTTAATTAGAATTCAAAAATCCTAAATGGTTTAGGAGTTTTGAAAATTCAAATTTTGAATTACAATTAGTGTTACACGTTGAATGTGTTGTCTTAATATATATATATATATATATATATATATATATAGATATATATAGATATATTATGTATATATATATATATATATATATATATATATATATATATTAATGTATGCTATATTTTCTTTTATGAATCATTTAATTTGATAAGTGGAGACAATATGTTTATGTTTTGCAATGACATGATTATCCCTGGGATTGGGAAGTACTCATTTTCTAATTAAAGATTCACAATAAAAATTTCAAGACTGTGATGAGATCACATTAATAAAATTAATTGTGATGAGAGAACAATAACAATTTTTTTTTTTTTAAGAAAACCCAATAACAAAGTGGGAGAAAGATTCAAGAGTTAAATTTTGTGACCTCCATTGTCAGTTTATAGTAATGTAAGGTAAACATCTTATCTTGGTCTTAGAGCCTTGTTCCCTGACGGAGGGTGTTTGCTTTATAGAATTATATAGAAGGTTAAACTACTTGAAAAATGATTACATTGAGAACGACCACACCACTGTGGAGTTACTTAGTGGATCACATTGAGTTTAGACAATGGTACACATTAGATGTGTAAGGTCATCATGGTGATAAGATCACAATGATTAAAATAAACCAGTTTGTTCAAAATATCAAGTGGGAGAGAGATTTAATGGTTGAATTTCACAGTCTTTATTGTTAGTTCATAGTAATGTGGGGTAAACATCTTATCTTGGTCATAGAGCCTTGTTCCCTGCTGGAGGGTGTTTACTTTACGGAATTACAAGAATGAATCTCCTTAGGATAGGTGACATGTAATTACATCAACACGACCACGCTGCCGTGGAGTGATTGGTGAATTGCATGTTATCTAACAATGGTGTACACTTAACTAAGTCTTAATGTTATCCTCCCTGCCGGAGTTCTTGGCATTATCACTTAGAGACTAAGGAAAGAACGGTAAATTAATTTTTGTTTGATAAGAGTTATCAAGATAGCATTAATTATTGAGAATAGTTCTCACTTAATCACGTTAATGGTATTACCTCGCTTTTAAGTTGTAGGGATACTTTTATTTTATTTTATTTGAAGATAGAGAAACTTTATTAAGAAAACCAGAAAAGCTTACAAGCGTAAAAGAGGACCCCCAACAACGGGAGCCTCGCATCAAACTAGGAACGGTTTAAACCGTCTTCACTAGCAGATAACATGTGAACCAACACATAAACATAACAAACAATACAAAAGAAACAGCAAAGCTTAAGAACCAGCTAACCATGACATGGTAAGGGCAAAACCTTGTGCATTAATGCTGGAAGGAGAGTCGTGCTCGATTGAACTCAGAACGAAGAGCCAAAGCGTTTGCTCTAATGGTTTGAGGAGGTACTTGACAGTCTTCATGAACAAAGCGATTACAAGCATTCCATATGGACCAAGCAGTGACAGCCCAATCTTCCACCTCTTCCTTGTGGAATTCTTTAAAAATCCATTGCATAAGTCTGGAGAACTCCCCATCCTGGTTCGAGAGCTTTTGCATCCGACCATGGATCAAAGCCCACATATTTCTAGCTAGGAGGGCACTACCAAAGAGTGTGGTAAGTAGTTTCTTCTTTTCTGATCACAGACAAAGCATAGCAAGCTACGTCGAATCTTCCGTCTATGAAGTTGATGGTTTGTAGGGAGAGTCTCATAATATGCTCTCCAGAGAAAATGTTTGATTTTCCCTAATATAGCCGGCTTTCAAGTTTTCCTCCATAACCATCTAAGTTGTACTAAATAAGAGCACTCCTTTATAATCGATCTGCTACGCTCTCTCTCCAGCATCTCATAGGTAGATTTCACTGAAAAAACCCCAGATCTTTGTTTCACTCCAAAGTGGCCGAGATAGCTGCCCCTCCTCATGATGCCATCTTAGACCTTTGTTCAGAACTTCCCTGCCTGATAGAATACTTCGCCATAAGAATGATGGATTTGACCCCATTTGAGCATCAGTGAAAGAACATGAAGGGAAATAGCGAGTCTTAAACACTCTATAGAACAGAGACTGAGGATTATGTATAAGCCGCCAACACTATTTTGCAAGGAGAGCAGTATTGAAAGAATGCAAATTTCTGAAACCCAACCCACCCTCAGCTTTGGCCATGCACAACTTATCCCATTTGATCCAATGCAGTTTACGTTCATCTTTTTTCTGTCCCCACCAGTAACGAGCAATGAGACCATTTACTTCTTCACCCCAAGCTTTTGGAAGACGGAAACAATTCATAGCATATGTAGGGATAGCTTGGGTGACAGCTTTGATTAAGACCTCCCGCCCTGCTTTTGATAAAAATCTCTCGTTCCACCCCTGAAGACATTGAACAATCCGCTCTTTTAGACCATTAAAAATGGATTTCTTTGATCTGCCAATCATAGCAGGGAGACCTAGATATTTATCAAAATGACTGGCTCCCTGAGAGCTCCAAAACTCTAGGATTAGCTGGCGGGTGACTTGAGAAGTATTGTAACTAAAATAAATGGCTATCTTCTCCCTGTTAATTTTTTGGCCAGAGCTGCCTTCATAGAGATTCAAGATTTCCAAAATTTTCCTGCATTCAAAAATATTAGCTTGCCTAAATAATAAGCTGTCATCAGCAAAAAATAAATGCGACACCCAAGGGCCACCACGACACCATTGAATCCCTTTGAGATGTCCCAAGGCACTAGCTTGTTGGAAAGAGAGCAGAGAGTCCTTCGACACAAAGGAGTAACACATAGGGAGACAGAGGATCTCTTTGACAAAAGCCTCGAGTCGGGTTGATGTATCCTTTCGGAACTCCATCAATGAGGACTGAATATTGGACTGTACATATACACTCCATTAAGAGTGAAATCCATCTTTTTGCAAAACCCAACTTTCGCATAATACCCTCAACAAAAGCCCATTCAACTCTATCATAAGCCTTGCTTATATCCAGCTTGAGTGCCATCTCTCCCTTTTTTCCTTTTCGCTTCGCCTTCATCTTGTGGATAAATTCAAAAGCTACTAAGACATTATCCGTAATTAATCTCCCAGGAACAAAGGCACTCTGGGAATCCGAAATAATACAAGGGAGGACCACTTTCAATCTGTTAGCCAAAACCTTCGATATGATCTTGTAAACCACATTACACAGACTGATGGGTCTATACTCACTCATTCTTTCAAGATTTTTCTTCTTCGGGATTAGAGAAATATGGGTAAGATTTATTTTGCGTAAAATCTTCCCAGAGTTGAAGACTGAAAGAACTGCTGCAATAACATTAGCCCCAACAATATTCCAATACTTTTGAAAAAAGAAACTTAACATACCATCGGGCCCCAGAGCCTTTGAGGGGTGCATTTGGAACAAAGCCATTCGGACTTCATCAGTTGTGAAAGGTTGGAGGAGACGCTGATTAGCTTCCGAAATGACTCTGCTATTTACAGTAGTGAGAGTATCTTCCAGATTCACAGGAGTTGATGTGTGGAAAATATCATCAAAATAGGAGACTGCAATATCCTCAATTTGATTTTCATCAGTACACCACACGATATCCGAATTCCAAAGCCCCGAAAGACAATTTGTTTTGCGCCTTTGCTGTGCTTGGCTGTGAAAAAACTTAGTATTACTATCTCCTGTAGCTAACCACATCATCCATGACCGTTGATGCCAATGCAACTCCTCCCTCAACAGTAGCTGATTAATTTCAGCTTTAAGAGAAGCTATAGCGGAATTATTTTGTCCTCTAATATTAGAACTGATGAGTGAAGTAAGAGAAGCTGTGTGTACCTTTCTCTTACTTTGGAATTCGCCTGAAACATCCTTGTACCACCTATATAAAGCTTCTCGACAGTGTTTGATTTTTTCACAGAGGATAAACATTGGACTTCCAATTGCTTCCTCACGAGACCACACATCCTGTATGATGGCTTCACATTCAGGATGAAGAGACCACTTCTCTTCAAATTTACGAGGTCTTCTTTTTGGTTGGCAGTATCTGATGCTGGCATCCATGTGGAGGAGAAGGGGTACATGATCTGAATATGAACAGACCACATGAGATACCAAACAAAGATTAAAGCAATCTAACCATGTAGCATTTGCCAAGGCACAGTCCAGTCTCTTTTGGATTAGAGCTTCACTGTCTCTCCTATTCTCCCAAGTGAATGGGATTCCTCTAATTATCAAGTCAATCAATCCACACCGATTAACCACATCACCGAAGTCTTGCATCCGCCTCGTGGAGCCCAAGACCTCACCAAACCGTTCCGATAATGACAAAATTTCATTAAAATCCCCTATGCACAACCATGGAGCATTATTAAGACTGTGAAGCTTATCCATAAGAACCCAAGATTCCCATTTCCTATGACCCTCAAGATGGCCATAGAACCCTGTGAACCGCCATTTAGCTCCATCCACCAACTGAACATGAGAATCAACATGATTCTGTGAGAAATTCTGAATTGTAATTTGAGCGGGGTCATTCCACAAGAGAGCCAAACCCCCACTCCTTCCTAAGCAAGATACTGAGAAGCAAAACTTGAAACCCAGCTTGACTCGAATTGATTCCATACCACAAACGTCTAGTTTTGTTTCCATTAGAAACAAAACCGTGGGCCCTTCAGACTTCACTAGATTGTGAAGTACCAGAACTGTCGGGAGGTTCCCAAGCCCCCGGCAGTTCCAACTTAATAGATTCATTGGGTACAGCGGGGCTGTACCACAACCTCCGCCTCGTCCCCATCCAACGTTGTAGTTTGATTCCCTTCATCCCCTCGCACTTTCTTCTGCCAACCAGAATAGTTTGAATCCCCATCAGATAAAACTCCACTCCTTTTCACCCCTGATAATTTTTTTATTTGATTCACCCCTAATAATTGAGAGCACTCAATTGTCTCTTTTGATAAGACCTTATCTCGAAGTACACGTTTCCAAGAACCCCGAGACTCTACTTGAATTGTCACTTCATGCAAGCCACTAAGATCACACGTGTTGGTAGGGGTATTTTCCTTACCATTTGAGATGTTTTGGAAGCCGCACGTGTTGTTAAGCATATTTACCTTGCCACTTGGGATGTTTTTGGGACCACCCATGCTTTTCTTCTTGCGTGGTTGACTAGTTTTGCCTTTCCCAATGGATCCCGAAATATCTTGGAGGATAGCACTGTGATTGGTCTTGTCAACTTTCTTTCCCACATCATGCTGTTGCAAAAAATCAGGTAGAGATTCTGCACATGAGTGCAAGGTACTCTCCACGTGATTTACAGCTGTATTTGGGCCAGAGGAAGGTATGGGTGCTACACAATTTGTGGGCAAGGTTTGCTCCACATTAACAACTGTAACGGAATCATCCCCGAGAGGATTAAGGAGATTTTCCTTAAGTTGTGTAAAGTCCATAAATGGCTTCACCACCTTAGGGCTCCTGCTACCGCCGTGTGTAGAGGTTTGACCACCGCTCTCTTCATTGTTCTAATGTTATTTCCCCCATCGAGGAACATCCAACTGCCCTATCACCTTGACCTCCACTCGTTGTATTGGTCTTTCCACAGAAGCTCGAAGCCAAGCTCCATATTGTTGATCCTCCCTTCATAGGGAGCCCTTACTTCGTAACCATTTCTCACAATCTCTATCACCATGTGTGAGTAAACCACACCAGTAGCAGAAATTTGGAAGGCGCTTGTATTTGAACGAGATCCATGTCTCTTTCCCGGCCAACAACCGAGCTTTCCTCCCACGACATAAGGGTTTTGAGTTATCCACCTTAACACGGACTCTCATGCAGCCCTCGCGACCCCTTTCCTCCTCACTTTCCACCACCTTCTCAACCACCCCCAGAGTACCGCCCAGTGCCAATGCAGTTTCATGGTTCATACGTCTCACTGAATGATTGTGTATTTGCACCCAAAAGGAGACCCACTGACAATCCATTTCAGAAATAGAAGTGTTAGCCTCTACACGTTGAAATGAGACTAAATGTTTATCGTACGACCTTGGTTCTGATTGCAGAACTCTCTCCAAATCAGACACATCTTCAAAGGCAAAAACCAATATGTTGTTGCCCATATCACGAGTCGTGAATCCATGTACCGCCTGCCATAACGGCTCGAAAGTACGTACCACAGATTCAATGTTGAGCACTCGACTAGTCATGAACCTAGCCGCTAAATAAAATTGCTCAATCTCTTCATCTAGACCAAACTCAAAAGGAACCTCCTCCCTATCATTCAAATGAAAATTTTCCCACAACCCCGACATATCCTCCATCATTCCCCACTACACCTCCTTATGAAAACAATCTCTCCTCCTTCCCAAGTTGACCCTAAAGAAAACAAAGACAAACGAAACCCTACCTGTAGTATAGAATTACTGAAGGGGACAGACAACCTTGTACAAAGACAAGGACAATGGATTCCATTGGCGGCTAGGGTGAGGAAGTCGTCTTACCCTAAGTCGCAGAGAAACTTTTTTATAGAAGGCCTATAAGTTGTAGGGATACTAACTACAAGGATTAGGTTGTCGTTGCATTTATTATATTATGGTTTATGGGTTCCATAATATGTAGATTATTTGCAAAATTATAATGTCTTTAAAAATGTTTTATTTTAAAAAATTAATGTTGTTATCAAATAATTAACCCTTAAGCTATCTATGGTTAATTAATGCATATTGATAATACTTAATAATTATATTGATTGGAATGAATAATGGACATTGTGCTCACAGCTGAAAAACACAAATAGGTGTTGACTTAGTCGTTTTTAGGTTTTCCTAAACATGAGGCATCTAAAGTGGATAGTCAATGATGTGATCATTTGAATTAATCCTATAAAATAGTAATATATTGATATTTGCGTCTATCTCAAATGTGCTACAAGCATTGGATGCAAATAGTAGCACTAGTCTCAAACATCATGCCATGTCTGAGAGAGAGTTTTGGTATATAAGATCGTGCTGCTAGGCTACACACAATGAGAAGCCTCTTGATTGCTATGGTGGCTAAAAGAAATTCAATTCGAGATTATTTTTTGAAAGTAATCTCATAAATTGGAAATAATGGATGTTTGAGATTGAGAATCTCAAGAAGATATGATCATCCAATCTCTGTCAGGCTCAATTAATAATTCATATTAAATGAATAAAATGTTTATTCATTGTTTGAATTAATAAATGAGTTATGCAGTGGAAAACATCCTAATAGCCAAGGCTAGTGTCATTATGTCTCAAACTTCTACTTCTAAGCTTGAACCGAAAGGTAAAGGTGGTAGGAAGGAGAAGAAGACCAAACAGTTAGGCAAGCTAGTTGCCTTAGAAGTCGCCAAAATAAGATATCAATCTAGGAAAGCATTACCAAAAGAAAAGTATTTCGATTGTGGTAAAGGTAAGCAAGATAGTATCCAAAACTATTAACTAGAAAGAAATTCACATGGTAAAGGTAAACAATGTCCTTCAAGATTTATGGAAGGTGATGACCATAATATACATGTAATCAGCACTATATGGCAGAAGGGGACAAATAGAAAATTGAACCAAAAAGAGCAATTGAGGATCTAATTACTGTGTGTGTGTGTGTGAGTGTTATTTAGGCAGTGAGTCACTCTTGAGGGAGCAAAACTTATCATAATGCAACTTAGGAAACACAGGTAAATATGCTGACGTAACGAGCCTAGTGGAGAGACAAAATTAGAAAAATTACTTATCATTCCAAGGATCTGATACAGAAAGTCCTAAAGTTTATCAAATTAATTCAGAATTCATAAGGTGCAGCAATTATGTGACCCATAAAGAATCATATTTATTTTCTAATTAATAATTCACATGCAGCTACCCTTATATGTATATACCTTTTCTCTCTCCATAAGTCAAGAAATTCTCAAATTCAATTAAAAATATACTAATGACAATAAACAATTTATTACATCCCAAGGAAATTGATTGGTCCTTCTTATTTAAACTTCAGTTTGCAATTATATTACCATATGGAAGCATACAAAAATGATGTAAGAAATGATATAACTAAGATGAAATGATTAACAGAACATGTATACTCACATATTGTTGCCTTCATCAAAAAAGTCATTTGGAATGTAGTGTTAAAAGCAGTTAGCACGCTCTAAAGAAAACCATGAGTCCATGATACAGTTCATCAAATTCAGCATTGTTATACAGAACAGATATAATTTGGAACGTCTGGTTGAGTTGCAATTCTGTAACACAATCTACTCAGACAACTAGTAAATTCTTGCCTTTATGTCATAATAACTTCCTTGCCATTAGCACCAACTTATCTTATATATCTTAGTTTTTAATTTTTAATTTTTTTTAATTGATATACGAGAGAAGGGTGTCAGGGAAATTTGATAGAGAATGAAGTGACACATTAGCAACGAGGAATCAAGCCATACACATGTAGCTCTTCATTCTCATTCAAATTTGGTAGTATCCAACAAGGAGCAAAAGTATTGTACAGAACATGCAATTATTAGGGTAAACATGCTTATACAATTAGTAGTATCCAAACAGATAAGATTTCAATTCATTAGCGCAGTCACAACATTTTCACAATATTGTTTAGGTGATAAATTGTTATTGGTTTTCACATGAACCCCCCCACTTACACTACTTTATTGTGTACCATTTACAATTTCCCACCTAAGCAGTATTGTGAAAACGTTGTGACCTTAACTTGATTGATCTCCATTTGCTACTTCTCACCAATTATCAGGGTATACATGCTGATACATTTAATAAAAACCATGAACACGCTGCTCTCTTTTCTGTAAAACCAAATGGATTTTCTTAAGCTCATGCTAACTTACATTAAAGTTTTCCTCCTAATCCCTTCGATCTTGTATGTTTCTTGGGTTTGTCACTAAAATTTATAGTTGAAGGTCTGCTTTTGAGGAGCTATGTACCAGCACCTCACCAGCTCACCCTCCTCCATTAGCATTGCTTGATATTACAAGTGACAAGGCTTTAACGAGTGCCCTTATATGCTGGTCTGCTTGCTTTTCAATTTCTCTCTTTGGTTGAATATGCCAGTAATAAGAAGCTGGTTTAATGCACTCTCCCTTTTAGTACTTCCACCCTACCATTTCAACTGGTTCATATTTTTCTTAATTGCACAACGTGTTTTTCAGGCTGCCTTTTAGCGCAACTTTAAAATGATGACACCAAATTCGTTGTATTTTGCATACAACAACCACTCAATAACAGAGAACCTAGTGGGAACAAAATCAGTGATTGGAAATGTACCATCTAAAATAAAAGAGGTAGTTAAACCTTAAACTCTCAAAATGTTTCGTTTAAACATTTTTGTTAGGAACAACAGCTACTAAAGTACACCCTTAACCGTCAATTCTTCCTTCACTTTTTCTTTCATTTGTTTTGTTCACCCTCACAAAATATATTGTAATGCTCCACTAGGTAGGAAAGGAAAGAAATTAAACATATATATTAATCACAGGATTTATAGATGCAATTTGGAACCACGAAAACAAAATGCCACCGGTAACTATGGTCCATGCTATTCTTAAGAGTTTAGTTCTGGAAAAGCAAAAACACATAAAAGACCCAACCAGGGGAACAAGACTATAGATGCAAGATATATAAGTTTCAAATATTAGTCTTCTTTTCTTTTCTGCATTTTACAGCAATAAAAACCACAGATGAAGTTCAACAGAATTACTGCAGTCAAGATGCATATATAACAGAAAATTAAGGTAAGAGAGGTGTCCTCATCGACCATATCTTAATCAATAAGAGTAGCAGTCGACAATTCTGATGGGGCAATTTGAGATCGTAAGCCACTGCACAAGAATCCTATGCAAATAACAAAGGTAATAGGCAATAAGAAAGACGGCATAAGAATTCTATTCAATTCTTCTGTCCCCCTCACCCTCAAACTGGTGGAGGCCCTTCATATGTTGAAAACTGCCTCATCAACAAGGTTCCTGGTAGTAGCCCAGCTATCCTTACTGCCAACTTATGTCCATCCATTCTGTACCCATTCAAACGTGCCATTGCTGCAGCTGCATCAGTTTGATTTTCAAATTTGACAAAGCCAAAGCCTCTACTAATTCCTGAGTTTCGATCCCTCAGAATTCTTGCCTTAGTAATCTTACCAAACGGAGAGAACAGCTCGATTAATCGATTTTCATCCACAATTTCTGGTAGGTAGCCAACATAGAGGTTTGTAACGTCAATTTGTTTGTTATTAGGTCTCTCTTGTGTTCTTGTAGTTGAACCAAGGCTGGACCCAGAACCCTGCTGAGAGTTGCATATCTGTGGAGTCATTGCTATTACCTGACAAGTTTCTGTGGAATGTCTGTAGCTGCCACATTTGTCACAATCAACCATTTTAAAAAAACATGGCAGTTGAGGGCATGCATAATGCAGGTGATCATGCTCATGACACACTGTGCAAATATATTTTCCCTTCAGTGTGGCAAGCTCCTCTAACTGTGTCCTCTTATGCTCAATCATTCCCTTATCAAATGGATTAAGTAGTTTCTCAACCATCCCAACTGCTGCATCCAATGATGTTTGGTTGTCTGCCTCTATATAGACATGTAAGTCATCATCATCTGGTTTTTTTGTTATGTCTTTACCCTTTACACATATGATAGCTCCTGTTTGCATCTCCATTCTCTTCTGAGTATTACCACGAGGGCCAATTATAAGACCAACAAAATTATAGTGAGGATATTGTTTCACAGGTATGTAAAGTTTCTTAGAAAGCTTTGACATGTACTCCAAAGGAAGTTTAGAAGTGGGATTCTTCTGAATCAACTTAGAAATGATATGTTGACGCCTTTTAACAAGTTTCAGACGGAGCCTTGCTTGGCGTGTATTTATTCTGATACCAAGGTCATCGAACACAGGTTCGGGAGAAGGTGATCTTTCCTCCACAGGCCTTTCATCATGAAGAAGCTCAGATCTTTGCAACTTTCTGTTTATCTCTAAAAGTTCAGCTTCCAACTCCTGAATCTCTGAATCCAATCCCACAACAACCTCTTTCGTGGAGTCAGGCAGCTGAAGTAATTGTGAATCATCACCAATCGACTCGGTTTTCCTTCTTTTACTAGTTTGATCATCCTCTCTTTTTTCCCATCTACTACTACATATTCGTTTTCCAGGACTTCCACTACCTTCCTCTTGTCCAGAAACACATGGAGGGTCCTCAGATTGTTCCTCCAGCACCTCCTCACTCGGTTCCTCTTGTTCATAATCACATGGAGGGTCCTCAAATTGTCCCTCCAGCACCTCCTCACTCGGTTCCTCTTGTTCATAATCACATGGAGGATCCTCAAATTTTTCCTCCAGCACCTCCTCACTCGGTTCCTCTTGTTCATAATCACATGGAGGGTCCTCAAATTGCTCCTCCAGCACCTCACTTGGTTCCTCTTCAGGATCCTCCTCTACTTCCTCCAATGGCTCATAATACCTGTATTTCTGGTTACCTACCATTGCTACTTATCTGGGATTTATGGATAGTGAGGTTTCTTGGCCAATTCAACAGTCTTGCAGAGGATAAATTACATCCAATAGCCTAGCAAAAATTAAATAAAATAAGGTAGAAATGTCAAACTCCAATCAGCTTCTTTGGATTGCTTTGTAAGCAAGCAACCAAATTTATTTCTTAAACTGGTAAAGAGTAAATTTTAACAATTTTTGGACTTTGAACCCAGTAATGCCCAACAATTTCTACGTCCATTATCTTCAATTACTCAATACAATGAGGGATAACAAGAATAAGAGAAACCCTATTATTAATTTTTTCTTTCTCTTGCTTTTCTCAGCTCTTAACCTTTTTTTTTTTTTTTTTTATATATAAAGCTTGAACAACTGGATTAATTAGCAAACATCAAGTTGAATCAGAGCATTCAATATAGAAGCTGATAATCACGTCAAAATATCTCCAAAAGACTGAAAAGTAAAATAAACAAAAAATGAATATCGAATAATTATTTCATGTATCTGGTATATGTATCGTCTCTCACAACGTGTGAGTCTTACAATTATGAGACCTGAAAAATGATACATATATCTAATGCACAAAATCTTAATATCCCAAAATGTTGGCAAAAATAAGAGTATACAAGAGACAAATTAAAGGGACATTAAATAGTTTCCAAAAGAAACGAACCTTTGCTCTTTGTAATCAGGCAATCAAGACCTAGAAATCACTCATTCATTCTCTGCATTCAGCCATGGTGCCAGCCTATGCCTATCATAACATCTCTGTGAGCTACATATCAAAATATGGAATATGGAACATGATGAGATAGAAGATTTTTATTCCGAGCATTGAACCTTTATATGTCACAAATAGGAAATAAAAATATTTTGTGTCACAATTTGTGCTCCACTCCATGTCACGTCTCTTTTATCAAGTCTTAATGAAATGGAAAGTTGTGAGTGGTTAACAATCAATATCAAAGGATCCACCACTGATCTTACCTTTATTTTCAACCAATCACCATATTGGCTGTAGTCCAAGACTTATTCAAACACAAAACACATAGTGACAAATTCCACTAGTCTTTCAAAAGAAGTCTAAAGTTTGCCAAAAAAAAAAAAAAAAACAAATAACACAAACCCACAAAACAATAGGCTAACAAGTAACAACGTGACCCGGTCAATCAAACCACAACAAACAAATACCCAAACAAAATTAAAAACAGCTGAGCAACTTCGATAATTGAGTACTGATAACGGAATCCCCTATTTGTAGCAAAGGGCCTATTAAAGATCGAATTTTAATGTTTTCTCTTGGAATTTTTATTTTTATTTTATATAACAAATATAAATCTTACAAATAAAGAGATCAGGACAAAGGTACAGAGGTTTCCCATTTGCAACACTTTTTTTTGCTAAAACATTCCCATTTGCAACACAAAAAGTGTAAATCTTTTCCCAATTCAACTATATGTCTAACTCATGCATAGTTAAATATAATTAAGGAATCTAAAATACAACACCTCCTGCACCTAAATTTTGTCTTAAAGAAAGCAATTCACTAGTGATATAATATATTTCAAAACTTTTTTCATGATTTATTGAAATAGTAAAAATTGTAATCGGTGGATATATGAACACACCATTATCATCATTTTTTCACTCATCCATCATGGTTTATTACCACCTCAATAAGTTCTGAAAAGTATGAAATATGTATACAAATTTATGAAGATAAATGACTGCCGTTATCGCATGCACATTAATCAATGGGTTGTGGTTTCGTTTTCAAGTTTTATGTTTGCTATACCGAGAAATTATAGGTAGAGTTCAACTAGGATAAGCTATAGGAGTTTGTCCTTTGTTTTACTTATATTTTCCTTTGTTTTACTTATATTTTCTATCTAGTTTGGCATCTGTAAGGTCTTGTATAAAAGGCCTATGTTTATTAATGACAAGCATCAATTAGAATATTTATCTGTAAAATCAAGTCTTGCTTGTTAGGAGGTCTGGACTCCCTCGAAGTAATCCATTTATCAAATTAGAAGATTTTGATTCTCTTCGAAACAACTAACAAAAATTTGGGTTCATAACATGGTCCAATCTAAGATTGGCTAGGATTGGATAATTGAAAGACAGCAAAGAAGCACAGAAAAAGAAGTATGGTGGACATGTTCATTCGGGACTTGTGTAGAGAGTGGTAGGTGGAATTGGTATGGACTTTGGGGTTTCTGAGTTTCGGACTTTGATTTTACGGCTAGAGTGCATGGAGGATGGCGTGAATATAAGACTCAAAATATATGTGTAACCATAGGTATAGACTATAGAGCATGCCAGAAGACTAGAACATGGATTCATCACATGCAATTGAGCAAAGAAAAAAAAGGATTAATTACATGCACACTCATTTCTTTAGCATGAGCTGATCCATACATGCTACCACTTCTTTTTCACTCCCAAAATTTGATTAAGGTTCTCCATATCATATGCAAGAGTACATAGGAGAATCTTGTGCTAATTACAACATATGGTAACTCAATGAGATAAGAGTAGAGAATGAGATTATATTTAACTAAAAAAATTGAGAGAGCAAACAGAAATGATGTACTAAATACAAAATTATATCTACAAAACTGAAGAAATTATTCATTTTTTGAACTCTGCCTCATTTGCTATAATGTTTGCTCCCTGAACCATAATACGCATGCCATCTCACTTTCAGGAATGGCCTTTTATCTGGGAAAAGAACAAAAGGCAAAAAAATCAACTGATATATCACAGCAAGGAAACAAAGCTTAGTCCATCACGGCATGAAAAATCAATTAACAACACCACCACCACCACGAAAATGAACATAAAATTTCTATCTATTCACGGGAAAAAGAAAGAGAGAGAGAGAAACAAAACCAAGTAATGTCATCTTAACCTGCTTATTAATTCCTTTGCAATGTTTCAAGCATGGTTTAAAAACTGGAAAATTCTTGCAAGGTCATCATCAGATATGGCGGCTTTCAATTTCAGAAAGAATTTTGTAAGCATTATTTTATGTCTTCTAAATCCCCTGTGCCTCCCAGACAGAAGCACTCGGGAGTTTCCAACATGTTCTCTTGTACTTTTTGTTTGTTATCAATCACTAGTCTCTCTAGAAACCACTTGTTCTCCGATCTACTTTCTGCCCTGCAGCTTACCAGTGCTTACAACCTGGAAGCCATGACAGTGGCTCGACTAATACATCATGAAGGTAGCTGCAAAACATAGTGATGCAGTGACTTTCTAGCTTAATTAAACAATGAAAGGTACCCTCAGTAAACTGCATGCCTATTTGCACCTACGGAGAGTGTCATTTGGTAACTTCATACTCTTTTTTCTTTTCCAGTTTTAATCCTACTTCACCTCACAACAAAGATGCAAAATCATTAGATTCTCAACCTGAGTCATATGAGTAGTTACATTCTTCATCCATTTCTACACTTCTTACATTCTTCTTCCAAGAAACTTACTTTCACATTGTATAATCCATAGCTTCCTTGTTTTACAAAATGAAGAAAGATTCTATAATACATATCCAATTTTAGTACATATGTGCATTTAAATTTTTGGGAAAACTGCAAAAAATCTTGACACCAATTGGACATGATCAAAAAGTGTTGTGGTGAAAGAAAAAAAAAGGGGTGGGGGGTGGGGGGGGGTGTAAATTCAATTTTTAAACAAGGCAAACAAGCTTAAGAAAAAAATATTAACCAAACAAGAAACTTGAAAAAACTGAGGTACTATTGATGAACCTTACACTGTCAAAACATAAGTTTCTTAATTTGATCAGATAAACATCTCACCTGTGGTTTCCCATCATTTAAAGAATTACTCGTGCACTGGGGATAAACAGACGTGAGGCTCAGCCAGAAATTTCTTCCTTAACCACAACTTTTTCTTCTATTTTCCCTTTTTGTGCTTCTCCGTTTGGCCTGAATTTGGCGTACATATTCTGCCACTATGACATGGAACTTGGGAGCAAGCTAACATGATGAGGAAACGTTAAGCCCTTATGACATGCTTCTGAGCCTTTTAGAAGTGGATACCACAGAAGGAACAGTGGATCTCAATATGGGCTTCCCGGATGTTATAGGTCCTGCCTGAGCACTAGATATTACATAGAGAAAAAGAAAAAAAGAATCAATTAACAACTCAGTTGAGAATTCAATCTCGCTACTCAAACTCGAAAATGCCAAAGAAGTTGGAGAACCAGCATATGGTGTAATACCCATAATAGACTTAGTCACAAACTTTAAAATGTTATGGTTAGATTATTTCGTCAATTAATAAGGTCATCTTCTACATTCCTGGTTTAGGAAAATCCTGGTGCTCACTTAGATTTTGATTACCAAGATCTAACTTAGATCTCAGTAATCAAATACCTTGCATGGAAGGCTTAACTTAGATGTTAGTTAAAATGTGGAAGCAAAAGACCACTTTAAAGTATGTTAAAATGTGAACTGAATGATTTTCAAAACTCTTTTTCAGATATCCATTCAGATTCTGGGAGAGAATTCACCCAGTAGGTGGTGCATGTAAATATCATTAGGTGGCATGTATCACATTCAATGTCCAGATGACTCAAAATCATTTATGGTCTGAATTTGATTTTCCTAAATTTAAAGTTTAAAGTGCTGTAAAAGACACTTGTAATGCATTAATTTAAACGATAAAAGAGAGAGGACATACCTTGAGTATTATATGCTGGTAGTTTCATATTTGTTTCAGTGTATCAAGTATGACATTTTTATTTTTATTTTTTATAGGTAAATAAAAATGTTATTAATGAGTGAAAAAGTTTCCCAAGAACACGGGTTGTGTACAATGGGGAAGACAACAATCAAGAACAAAGAAAATAAGGGAAAGGGCTACTACAAAGGAATAAGGAGATCTCAATGAATCAAGAAAATCCAAAATCCCTGTGATAGAGGACAAAGAGGACCACGTAGTCCATTCTGACAAAGACTTCAGCACTAAAAACTTCATCTTTGCCCCGCTTAATTCCTGCCCTTCAAAACAACGGGTATTCTGTCACCCCCCCCCCCCCCCCCCCCCCCCCCCAGCCTAGTATCAGCTAAAGGGTTACTTTTTTATATAAGTAATAAAGGATTTATTGAAATAGAAAGAGGAAAACTCTAAGAGAAGAGCTTCCTAAAGATTACAATCAAAGACTATCAGCTAAAGGGTTACTTAATACCCTCTTCCTATGAACCAAACAACTCTGTTTTAGACATAAGTTTTCTAGTTTTTTTTTTACTTTGTCAATGAAGTCTACTCAAAAAAAGTGTTGACTACTCAATTGAGATTTCCCTTCGAAAGAACTCACTTTTAGAAGCAATTCTAGGTACCCAATATTATGGTTCTCTGAATTTTTCCTTAAATCATGCTGAGGAGCTCACAATTTCTTTTCAAAATCTGAGATAACAAATTGTTCGGTATCTTTTGGGGTGAGCCATCAGGTTAATTTCTCATATTTCTTTAAACCTTCAATATCTAGATTTTTTTTCTAACAAAAAAAATTTAAAACAAAGAGAACTACCATCTTCAAATCAATTTACATGGCAGTAAAGAAGAAAGAAACCAAATTTCCAAATCAATTTTCATATGCATTTAATATATTCTCCCAAAAATCAAATATAAATCCACAAATTTCCATCCACTATGAATTACCCAAATGCACTCAGACATACACAAATACTCATCTATTACAATCCATTGAAAATTCCTATGAGAATTTTTTTTTATAAGTAAAAATTCCTATGAGAATTACCAATTACCCATTAAAGAACTCAGCAAAATGAACCAAATTTTCAAACATAGACAGATAAGTGCATCACCAATCCATCATTCTCGTGAATTCTCAAATACCCATTAAAGTATTAAGCAAAAGATTATAAAAAATAAAATAAAAAGTAAAAAATTGAGCTGGGAAATACCTCTTGATAACATAAGTGCAAGCCTTGTAGAGCTTCTTCTTGGAATTGGAGAGAATATGGAGATGGCAGAAGCTGGTCAAAGGCATGGCCTTAAACATGCACCACTGGTTGCATGTAACATCCAAATTCACACTGTTGTTCCCATCACAGCCTTCAAGATTAGCAGCTTAATTGTCTCTCTCATCTTGTTTAGATGATTTAATGAGTCATATAAACAAGTCATGTGATTTTTAAATAGGCTATGTGACTATAACTACATGTGGATACTCATATAAGTTGCCATGTAAGGGTTGGAGAAATTGTCCTCCAAACTAATTTGTAGGAAAAATCTGTTCAAATTAATGAACCACAAAAGTAAAGTTGTTTTAATGTTAACTAGATTTTGGATCATAATTGTTGATTTCATTCCATTCCAGTCAGAATGACTAAAATATTTTGTTCCAACCTTTAAACCAGTACACTTAACCCCATTGTTCCATCTTGGTTCAAATTCCAAGTCTGTTCCAACTTGTTTTGGCAGATATGCATATTTCTATTTCTATCTTCAATTCTCTCTCTCTCTTATGGAAAACATGTCTTGATCATTGACAAATTAATTGGAAGAACTTCAAATTCAAAGAAAACCCCAATAATTAAAGTTTTGTGCTACTAAACTTCAAGTATAATGGTATGTAATTTAAAAATATGGTTGAAATTCTCTTACACAATTTGCTTTCGCCTAGTAATTTAAAAAAAATTTACACTTTAAATATGATTTTTTATATAATCTTGCATTGTGCAAGTAATAAAATGATACAGCAAACCAGTTCCATTTCCCATCCAGTCAAACACCAAATAATATGACCTGTGATAAGTAGATTTTGTTTACTTCATTTTAACACATCTATCTTTTGTGTTCACGTTTAGGATATTACTAATCAAGCCAAGAGTGATTTTCATGTGTACGCCTTGTTGTTCTAACATACGTATGTGAAGGTCAGCAGTGCTGAATACATAAGAAAGCCAGCAAATGGATACAACCTTGTGACAAAGGATATTAATCCCATCATTTCTTGCGAGCCTATGAGATATCTGGTTGATTAAGAACAAAACGGCATCCATAAATTTAACATTAGAAAAAGGGTGAATGACAAAACATGACATTTTCAATAAATCAGCTAAGTTTAAAGGATAGATATATTTGAGTATGGGATTTGATATTTATTCTGTACAACAATTCATAAGATAACCTTTGAAAACCAATTTACCTATTCTCATATATCTCAGTAGTCTGACATTATCCCTAAATTGATGCATTTCCATATTAACTGGCTGAGTTTTCGATTTTCACATTCTAAGAACACCTTCTATATTTCCCTTCAAACATTGCTTGATGGTCTCAATTCTTCAATCCAATAAAGTATTCAAACTTATGTACAAACTGAATAAGAGATAACATTCCTAGCATTTTACAATTTCAGGGAAAATTACTTTGAGCCATTAAAGATACTGAAAATTTCAACATTTTTTTTTTGTGTGTGTGTGTGAGTCGATACAAGTTGAAACCACTCTTGTTAATTTGCAATATTTTCCATCTTTAAAGGTAGTTGAGTATACATAAAACAATGTTGGAGAAGATATGTATACAATTGTTCATGGAGGTAAAAGAATGGAAAAAGATATGTAAACAACTGTAATCCAAGACTAGGTATGTCATCTCATAATGTAACATGGGGTAAACGGGAGGAAAAGACTAAACCAAATCAGCAACAACAACACACAAAAATAAAAAATCAATTTCTTCTCCACGATTTCTGTTGGGCTAACTCTAATCAAAATTTCAATTGAATTATGAAAAATATACACTCAACTTAGGAAGGAGAAAACAGAAAGAAACATCAAAAACAAACAACCTGTGGTAGACTCTACATGTACAGTATATTTCCATGAACTCTAAAATTCAGGTGTCACTCTATGAAGAGGATGAACTATTGTACAAATAAGAGAAGAATCACATTCTTACTTTATTGAACCTTTACTTTCTTCAATCTGTATATTAGGGCTTCAATAGATTTCTGTATTTTGGTGCCATCTGTCTGAATCGCGGCCTGAGATGCCTGGTGTAAACTTTGAATCCCTCGTCCCAGACTAGCAATGGATGGAGCTGAAGGAAGTGATTCAGCAGCACATTCAATCCCATCTCCATATGCAAGCAAGCCTGTGCAAGTTGCAACACTAAACGCAAATGTTGCCCATGGTAGGAAGCCGATTGGCCGTACCTGCCGATTCCTCATTATTTTATAGAATGCTGTTCTCATGGCTGAAAAGCTGGTCTTCTCAGCAGAAGCTATAACACTGTGGGTTACTACCCGGATCTTCTCAGCAGAAGCAGTTGCCTTTAAGACAGATGTTGTTTTGGCTCCATAACTTGCAATACTTGGAGCTACAACTTTTGATGAACCAAGAGTCTTGCCAAGACCTAGGGACACTACCTTCTGAGTTTGGGACAGAAAGAGTTTAAGTGAAGCAGGAGCTTTAAATGATACAACTTTCAAGAAAGTCGATGCAGGAACAACTTTGGAGACATATGAAGCTCCTAAAACTGCTGTTGCCCCTGCCCCAACTGCCACCACAGGTTTACCTGTTAATAATCGCTTCCTCTCGTTATGATTTGAAAATTCCCCACCCTCTTCACAATTTGTAACAAGCTGTTCGACCAAATCCTTGACCTCCAAAGGAACAGGAGTGTTCCAATGTTTCCTTAGATTGGCTAAGCCACCAGCATCGACTACTGCCACTATGGTCTGGAACTTCTTAGTCTGGCTCCGAAGGGTCTGCGCAAAGAGTGCATGTGACTTGTCCTCAACTGGAAGATCTGAAAACTCAATCTTAGCTGACTTGGAATTCCCTATTTTGTTAATGGGTAGCCGACCGGCATTGTTTAGAGCAATTCTCAGCCCCTCAACTGCAATTCGAAAGGTGTAGACCTCAGATAGGATGTGAGTGTCCACAATTTCACCTCTGTTAACATTAAGAAGCATCTTTTGTGCATGAGCTAAAGCCCTCCTAATTGATGGGAGGTCATTAAATATATTATGTAGATCCTCAAGTAACGGATAAAAGGACTGCGCAAACGGTGGTGCCTCGTAACTGCATCTTGGTTGGATTTCCTTTGAACCCACCTCTGACAAAGAAGTCGAGTGACTAAACCTCGGAACCAATAGATCCATATATGAAGATATCGACTTCACCATCTGCTTCTGAAAGTCATTCGTCAGACAAAATCTCTTTGAACTCAATAAAGCAACAGAACCCACTTTCTGAGGAACCAAACTACTAAGTAAACCTTGAAACTTGTACCCTATGTCACATTCCTCGGAGGGGTTATCCCCACTAGAACATGTCACAAAGGGTGATTCGATCACCAAAAATGAAGAACCAACCTCCTCAGCTGCCCTCTTGGCTGCCAAAAAATGTCCATTAAAACCAATCCCAAAAATCTCTCTCAAAACCAAGTTTCCAGCAACATTTTCATACTTCTCCTTATTAATCTTATCCACAAAACATCGTTTAAGCACTCCGAACGACGAGGTGGGGACCGAGTCAAAAACACCATCTATCGATTCAGTCTCTTCTGATTGAATTTCAGTGAGGGGTGAATTACCCACCTGAGCCACAACAGCATCAGGTCTAACTTCCCCAATTAGACACTTGGCATCTATAGCCGATAGCTCGGATAAATTCTGAGCAGCCAGTATGTAAATCACAGACTGAGTTTCTGGCTCACGAACCGCGAAAATGAAACGTTTCGTGTGTTCGGGTAGCGAAAGCTTACTAACCAATTCATCAGAAACTCTCAAGTCATAATCATCATATTTCAGCAACAACGAAAAAGGCCATAGATTTTGTAGGTTCCAGAAAAACGCAAGTGCCATTTCAAGAACATTAACAATCTGTTTGGTTACTCAGAAAACCAAGGAAAACCCAATACAAGAGAACCCAGATAAAGGACAGCAACAACAACAAAAACCCAATTTTTATTTTTTTCTATTCCTAGTGTTTCTCAGCAACCAAGCAGGGGCATAAGGGAAAACCCAATAGAAACCCTAAAGTGAAAAGTGAAAAGTGAAAAAACAATGTTAGAATATATATGGAATGATTTGGGTGTTTGGTACCTGATTGGTTTTGACGTTGTTGCTTGAGTTGAAGCTGTAGTGTGTTTATGTCTTTGTCTCTCTTTCGATGTCAAATGTGTCACAGATACACAGGGACTCAAACTCACTCTACTCACTTCAATCTCTGCTGTTTTTTTTTTGTCCACAATGAGGTTTCGATTTTCTTTTTCTTTGGATTGGGTCTGGTAAATTGGGTTTTCCTTTCACTAACCCAGCCACATCTTTTGTTTTTCAATTGTTTTTTCTTTAAAATTTGCCATTTCTTTGGTTTCCTAAATTCAATCCAACCGAACACGTTTCGATTACTCTATCTAACTTAAAAATTTACAGTATAATAAAATATTCCTTTTCAACAGAAATAAATAAAAATTTAAAAAAAAAATCTTTTTATATAAATTTTAAATGAAAAAAAAAAAAAAAATCTCCTAAACTTTTGGTCAAAATCAAACAGACTCTCTGTACTTCAATTTGAAATTAAGAGTACCTAAACTTTGACAAAGACCCAAATTAATCCTTACCTTACATACTGGGTTTGATAGAAAATGCAATTACATGTATTGCACATGATGCATTTTTTTTTTAAATTAATTAATTAATTAATTAAAATAATGCATTAAGAATTCGTTAAAAAAAATATTTCTCTATCATCCTCTTGTATCTCTTGGCAAGACCAGTTGTTGGTTAATGGTTATACAAATAAGTTTGTTCATATTATAACAATTTGTTTACTTTTAATTGCCCTTGCCTCATAGATAGACACTTATGCTATGTTTGGAGTTTGGAGGGAGAGGGGAGTAGAGAAGAAGTTTTAGTTCAATCTGAACCAGCTGCAACTACAAATCTTAACCTTGATTTGCCGGCTTTGGATAAATCCCACGAGATGACTATAGAGAGAGGAACAGTCAGTGAGGTCTCTCCTCAACTAGTAATACAATTGGGCCCATGTGGGCCTCTTGAAAATCAACTTATTCCAACGGGCCTCTCATTAAGTCAGGCTAGGTTTCTCTCATGGGCTGCTATTATGCATTCCAAAGACTCTCTTAAACCCAATATTGTCCATTTCTCTAGAGAAATAAGAGATATCAGTAAAGAAAGCCCAATGGTCGTGAATAAAGGTAAAGGAAAAAGAAGTTCTGAGGAGGAGGTTGATACATAAGGGATAAAGATTAAGAAAATGAAGTTGGAATCCGTGAGAAAATTCAAACAAGTAGCTAAAATAAGTCCCATCAGGAAAATAGCTGAATCTAAAAGAGTTAGAGAATTGGAGAAAATAGCAAGAGACAAGGAAGGAAGGAAGAAGATGGCCATGTTTGCTAGTGGCAGCATTTCCCTAATTTCAATACCAACGGATACTGAGCCTGAGGAGGCGGACCTAACCATGCCCCCCCCCCAGAATCATGTTAGTCCTTGCTTGGAATTGTCGTGGGATGGCGCGACCTACGACAATTCGGAATCTTAAAGCGCTGGTACGTAGCTTTAATCCTAACTGTATTTTTCTTCAAGAAACTAAATTAGAAGTTAGTAAAGTAGCTGTAATTGTAGAGAGATTGAGATTTTTGAAACACTGTATTATCCCGTCTGTGGGTATTGCTGGTGGATTGTGCTTGGCCTGGAAGGAGAAGATTAAGCTTGAGGTGACTTTGGCGAATCAAAATATTATTAATGCTCTTATATTCTCGGAGCCACAAAACCAACCTTGGATGATTTCTCTGGTCCATGCCCCCTCCAACCGGTATGGTCGTATTCCCTTTTGGGAACACCTTCAAACTATAGGGGAATCTTTTGTTGGGCCTTGGTTGTGTGTTGGAGATTTTAATTGTGTTGTGTCACAGGCAGAGAAGAAAGGTGGATTACCTGTTGGAGAAGTTTCTAGATCTGAGTTGCGATCTTTTCTGGACTCCTGTAATCTCATTGACTTGGGTTTTAAAGGTAACTCTTTTACCTGGTCAAATAAAAGAACAGGGAATGCTAATATTAAGGAACATCTTGATAGAGCAGTCGCAAATGAATTGTGGCGAACTATGTGTCCAAAAGCTACAGTGAAACATCTTCCTATGATAGCGTCTGATCATGCCCCTCTGATTATTAACTCTCATGAAGAAGACTCAAGCGGCCCAAAGCCCTTCCGTTTTGAAGAAGCTTAGATTAGGGATGGTAGTAGTTCTCAAGTGATTAAAGAAGCTTAGGGTCTGACTAATAGAGGTAATCCACAATTTTGCCTTTCTGAAAAACTTAAAAATGTCAAGGTCAAGCTTAAATGGTGGAACAAAAATGTTTTTGGTTTAATACAGAAGCGAATTAGTAGGATTATTTCGGAAATAGAGGAGGTGCAGAGGCTTGAGCCTAATGAGGAGAATATCTCTTTGGAACAGAGGCTTCAGTGGGAATATCACGAGAGCTTAAGAAGGGAAGAAGCTCTTTGGCGCCAAAAATCAAGAATTTCATGGCTAACAACCCCTGATTTGAATACGAGATTTTTTCATGTAACAACCACTGTTAGGAGGAGACGAAATCAAATCTGTTTTCTGAAAAATGAGACTGGCAGATGGGTTCAGGGTGCTGAGGCTATTGGTAACTGCTTTGTATCCTCTTTCTCAACTTTATTCGAATTATCGAATTCTCCTTTTCCGGATGAACTATGCAACTTGCTTGAGCCAGTGATCTCTGATGATGATAATTCCTACCTTTGCAGCGTTCCCTCTGATGAGGAAATTAAGGAGACTTTATTTAGCATGAGCTCACACAAGTCTCCAGGCCCTGATGGTTTTTCTCCTCTCTTTTTCAAACATTATTGGTGCTTTGTGAATAAAGAAGTAGTGGAAGCTGTCAAGAATTTTTTTCAGAGTGGCAGATTGCTTAAGCAATTAAACCATACCTTTATAGCTTTGATCCCTAAGGTTGAAGGGGCTGCCTCTGTAAATCAATTCAGGCCTATCTCTCTGTGCAATGTTATTTATAAGCTTATATCCAAGATTTTGGCTTCGAGACTCAAGACAATGTTGCCTAAATTTATTTCCCCATGGCAGGGAGCTTTTGTGCCAGGAAGATTAATTCAAGACAATTCCATTATTGCTTTTGAAGTAATCAATGCCATGAAGAATTCAAAGGGCAAACAAGGCTATATGGCTTTGAAGATGGATATGGAAAAGGCTTACGATAGAATGGAATGGTCCTTCCTTTTGAAGATTATGGAGAAATTGGGCTTCAATGGGAAATGGGTAGCTCTGATTCGTGAATGCATTTCATCACCATATTTTTCAATCTTGATTAATGGCTCTCCTCACGGTTTTTTCTCATCTTCAAGGGGGCTGAGACAAGGAAACCCTCTTTCCC
>OU015761.1:44997404-45056816 GCA_907173295.1 Fagus sylvatica
TTGCCCCTGCCCCAACTGCCACCACAGGTTTACCTGTTAATAATCGCTTCCTCTCGTTATGATTTGAAAATTCCCCACCCTCTTCACAATTTGTAACAAGCTGTTCGACCAAATCCTTGACCTCCAAAGGAACAGGAGTGTTCCAATGTTTCCTTAGATTGGCTAAGCCACCAGCATCGACTACTGCCACTATGGTCTGGAACTTCTTAGTCTGGCTCCGAAGGGTCTGCGCAAAGAGTGCATGTGACTTGTCCTCAACTGGAAGATCTGAAAACTCAATCTTAGCTGACTTGGAATTCCCTATTTTGTTAATGGGTAGCCGACCGGCATTGTTTAGAGCAATTCTCAGCCCCTCAACTGCAATTCGAAAGGTGTAGACCTCAGATAGGATGTGAGTGTCCACAATTTCACCTCTGTTAACATTAAGAAGCATCTTTTGTGCATGAGCTAAAGCCCTCCTAATTGATGGGAGGTCATTAAATATATTATGTAGATCCTCAAGTAACGGATAAAAGGACTGCGCAAACGGTGGTGCCTCGTAACTGCATCTTGGTTGGATTTCCTTTGAACCCACCTCTGACAAAGAAGTCGAGTGACTAAACCTCGGAACCAATAGATCCATATATGAAGATATCGACTTCACCATCTGCTTCTGAAAGTCATTCGTCAGACAAAATCTCTTTGAACTCAATAAAGCAACAGAACCCACTTTCTGAGGAACCAAACTACTAAGTAAACCTTGAAACTTGTACCCTATGTCACATTCCTCGGAGGGGTTATCCCCACTAGAACATGTCACAAAGGGTGATTCGATCACCAAAAATGAAGAACCAACCTCCTCAGCTGCCCTCTTGGCTGCCAAAAAATGTCCATTAAAACCAATCCCAAAAATCTCTCTCAAAACCAAGTTTCCAGCAACATTTTCATACTTCTCCTTATTAATCTTATCCACAAAACATCGTTTAAGCACTCCGAACGACGAGGTGGGGACCGAGTCAAAAACACCATCTATCGATTCAGTCTCTTCTGATTGAATTTCAGTGAGGGGTGAATTACCCACCTGAGCCACAACAGCATCAGGTCTAACTTCCCCAATTAGACACTTGGCATCTATAGCCGATAGCTCGGATAAATTCTGAGCAGCCAGTATGTAAATCACAGACTGAGTTTCTGGCTCACGAACCGCGAAAATGAAACGTTTCGTGTGTTCGGGTAGTGAAAGCTTACTAACCAATTCATCAGAAACTCTCAAGTCATAATCATCATATTTCAGCAACAACGAAAAAGGCCATAGATTTTGTAGGTTCCAGAAAAACGCAAGTGCCATTTCAAGAACATTAACAATCTGTTTGGTTACTCAGAAAACCAAGGAAAACCCAATACAAGAGAACCCAGATAAAGGACAACAACAACAACAAAAACCCAATTTTTATTTTTTCTATTCCTAGCGTTTCTCAGCAACCAAGCAGGGGCATAAGGGAAAACCCAATAGAAACCCTAAAGTGAAAAGTGAAAAGTGAAAAAACAATGTTAGAATATATACGGAATGATTTGGGTGTTTGGTACCTGGTTGGTTTTGACGTTGTTGCTTGAGTTGAAGCTGTAGTGTGTTTATGTATTTGACTCTCTTTCGATGTCAAAACTCAAAAGTACTGTCACAGATACACAGGGACTCAAAATCACTCTAATCACTTCAATCTCTGCTGTTTTTTTTTGTCTACAATGAGGTTTCGATTTTCTTTTTCTTTGGATTGGGTCTGGTAAATTGGGTTTTCCTTTCACTAGCCCAGCCCACATCTTTTGTTTTTCAATTGTTTTTTCTTTAAAATTTGCCATTTCTTTGGTTTCCTAAATTCAATCCACCAACTCGGACGAATCCGATCGAACCCAACCCAAAGTTTTGGGTTGGTTTCTATGGTTTTGGGTTGATTTCCATGGGTTGATGACTTGGATTGGGTTTAATTATAATTTTAAAAATAAAAAAAGAAATCTCTAATAGGAAAGTTGCTAAAAAAATGCATTTTTTAAAGTTTTTGGGTCAAACATGATTCTTGTGATGTATATTTGAAAAATGGACTGAATCAAAATCATCTTTGTGAAAGACGATTTTGAACGTGAAAATCGTATTTATGAAAGACACTTTCTGACCAAAATTTTCTTTTATAATTTACTGACGTGACCATTTTTTGCCACCTAGACATTACTAAAAGTCATCTTTAGAAAAGACGACTTTTGACAAAATTTTTATATTTCTAAAAATCATTTTTTCTAAAGACAATATCTGATCAAAATATGAGAAAAACATTTCAGATTGTGCACTTTTAAAAACGTGAAAGTCGTCTTTCACAAAAACAACTTTCATATAAATTTTATTTGAAATTTTAAAATAACATGTGAAAAAACTTGTCTTTAGAAAACATGGAAGTCGTCTTTAGTATAGACGGCTTTGAACAAAAATTTTATAAATTTTTTTAAAGTGACAAATTTAGTATAAACGGCTTTAGTCTCTCTCTCTCACTCTCTATCTCTTTAGTCTCGTCTCTCTCTCGCTCACTCTCCATCTCAGGCCACTCCATCTCAGACCGCTCCCAAACCTCACGTAACTCCACCACCACAGTTGTTTCTCACTCTCTATCGCTCCATCTGTCTCTCTCTGTCGCGCGCGCTCTGTCTCGCACATTTCCCTCACCGGAACTCGGTAACTAGCAACCTCTCCTCGTCACTGTCATCGGTAAATTCCAAAACCCTAACCCCATTATTGTTGGTACCGATTTAAGGTTTATAATTCTTATTTTGGGTCTTCAGTTGTGACTAAAGTTAGGCTTTTTCTTTATATTTTTATTTTGGATCTTTTTAATTGAACAAGAAAAAAAAAAAAAAGATTTATAAGAAAATGCATAACTAAGGTGTTTTGGATTTTTCTTTTATTCATCATGTTTTCATTTTTATGTTTTCTTTCATTTTCGTTTTCCAATTTTTTGTTCTTCTAAAGATTCAATAAAGTGTTAATTTTTAGGTCCAATTCAATTTCAGGGCAAACCCTAGAAACCCCAATTTGTGACAAGGGTTTTTCTTTTTTCTTTTTCTATTTTTATAATATTTTGACTCTTTTTATAATGTTTTGGATTATTTGGGATTAGCTAGGTCATGTCGCAATCTATTCTGGTCATGCTGGAATGTTGGCAGGGTAACTTTGGGAGGCATAGGAATTTTGAGGTTTGGCGGGCTGTGCCCGCATTGTGTGATGTGGTGCTTGTGGAGGGAACATAATGTTTTGAGGATTGCGAGAGGTCTCTTGTTTGATTGGGTGAGAGAGAGGGTTTCTAATTTTTGCTTCTTCTTTTTTAATTTCTGGAAATCATGGATTTATTTGGTGTTTTATGGATTTAAGGTTTATAATTTTATTTTTAATTTCTAGAAAATCATGGATTTATTTGGTGTTTTTGAGATTTTTGGTTGTGGTTGTGGTTGGGTTCCCGTTGAACACGTCTCTCTCACAGTTTCGGGGTTCCCTGAGCTATCCCCCCTGTGCCTCTCTCTCGCAGGCTTCCCTCACCGAAACTCGGTAACCAGCGACCTCTCCTCGTCACTGTCACCAGTAGATTCCAAAACCCTAACTCCATTATTGTTGTACCCATTTAGGGTTTATATAAATTTTTTTTTTAATTTCTGGAAATCATGGATTTATTTGGTGTTTTTGGGATTTGTGGTACGTTAATGTTTCTAGTTACGTGTGTCAATTATCTTTAATCATCAACACTTCTTAATAATTATGCACCTGGCCATTTTCATAAAATCTTAATTATTGTTTTCAGTAGTATATTTTCATTATGGGAAAACTTGTTTGCTTGGACTTGAGGCACTTCAAATATTGTTATGTTAGCTCTTTGTTGGATTATGTTTGCACTTACTGTCAATTTTATGTTGGGTGTTGTACTGTTCCATGAATTTGATCTTGATTCTGGTGCTGTTGGCATATGTAAGATAATTTGCTTCTTAGTTACAGCTGGTTTTGGAAAATCTTAACTCTATACTGTATTTTGAAAGGGTGATATGATTATACTAGAGTTGCTAATATGTTGTGTTATGTTAATTAAAATTTTTTAAAAGAAAATGGGGGTATAGCATGGCTAGCCAACCACTCGCAGAGATAATAATCTTGGAATGCTGTTAATCCTGTGAGTTTCTAAAATTATAACAAAAAAGATTGATGTTGTAGTGATTACTAACTAGTTGGCGTACATGTCAGTGATAATTTATGATTGTCAATGAATTTGTAATGCTGAAATTAAGTTTGGTCATGAATAGGTAATGTTGTATGTTTGTATTTAACAAGGAAAATTAAATTTAATATGAGATTGATTATACATGTGAGATGTTGTTATGGTTATATATGCATCCGTATGGTTTTCATTCAACCAAATTTCATGCGAACCAAACTAAATTTTCTAAATTATTTTATGTCTTAGATACTCGAACTTCCGTGTCCTTGTTTTGTCATTTGGGACCCATATGTTTGATTTTGAAGTTTTTTGAGACTTGGCGGTTTACTTTTCTGGCTTTAGTGCAAACTTTGTTTTTTCTTTTGGCAGTAAAGAAATTTTTTTAATTTTTAATACCAACCCTTCACAGAGGCCTCCAACCAAATCACCAACCCTTCAAAGAAGCTAAATTATGAAAAATCTGTTGGAACTTGGAAGTTCCAACCAAATTTTTTTTTTTTTTTTAATTATATCTCTAAGTTGACACATATCGTTTTGGAGATACTCTTAAAACACAATTGTTTCGAAGGACCTAAGAGAAAATACCAATCTCAGTTAATCCTGTAGATAATTTCTGCAAACCATAAACAGTAAATGCTTTATTGGATATAAAAAGGAACAATTTTAATATATCCTTGAACATACATGAATCTTTGTAGTTGGAGAAGGGATAAGATTTTTATTTTGAAAAAAGGAGAAATAAGGTAGATATATAATGATTCCCTTACTCATTGTTGCTTAAACAGAACTTGACCAAACATTAAGAATGATTTTGCTAGACGTATACACATTGACGTCTAGCAACAACGCCTTAATGACGTAAGTAGAAAGGTTTGGAAATCATCATTTCCTGAGTCTGAATAGTCAGACAACTCCTTATCAGAATCTAAGTTAGTAATTTCATTAATGGATTTGATTGCCCGCTCTTGAGCCTTTCCCTTTAGATGCTTCCTAGTCTTTTGGATTGCATGATAACGATCTAGTCGCTTTTGCATTTGCTTGTTCTCTCTTCAAGTCGATCAAGTATCATTGTAGAGTCCTCTCTAGGTAATTTGGCTGAACGTGGTTTCGGCACTCGTAAGCCGTACCCTCCATAGTACACCTCCAGTTTGCATCGTTTCTCATATAACTTAGACCACGGTGGTTCTTCAATGGTCTCTATAGGGGAGCCGGTAATAGTTATTTGTGTAGGTTCACTGATCATGATGTGTCCAACACTCCCAAGACTGTTATATACCCAAATTAGCTTATTAATGAACTCTCACTTTTTTCCCAGCCATGTTACCCCATAGTGGTTTGTGTATGTCTGTAGTGGTGACTGAAGTGGATTTTTTAGTGCCTCACCCCTAGAATGTGATCCTAACTCTTTTTTCACAGTACAATGTGATCTTGATTTCTTAGACGTAGAACTCATCTCTCATTCAAGAAAGTATTTGTGACTATATCCGCCTATCCAGTCATCCCCCATTTATAACCTGGCTCTCAAAGAAATCAATATTTTAGTATGAGTAGTCACCTTTAGTAATTATTGTACTTTTTGCTGAGTCAAAAGCATGCTTGACTTGTCATGCAATGCCAGTTAATCACATGCACTGCTAAATAATTATTGTATTTTGTGCTGAGTCAGAAGCATGCTTGACTTGGCATGTCATGTCAATTAGTCTCATGTACTGCTAAATCACCCCTAGGACTTTGTGCTGAGACATCAACATGCTTGACTTGTCATATCAATTAGTCACATGCAGTACTGAATCACCTCTAGGATTTTGTGTTGTCATAAACATGCTTGACTTGTCATGTTACTGAGTCACGGGACAATTCTCATACACAATGTCCTACAATTATGTTAGTCCACCGTAATACGACTTCTCATGCTAATGTAGGTTGGTTAACTATCCAATATCAATTATGAATTACACCCCCGGTGATATCTTCAAAGCAATGGGATGTCATTGGGCAGGTGAAGATGAGTTCCAATATCCCATGGATCCAAACTTGCAAGATAGTGGACAAGTGTTAAATACAATTAGGGCGAATGCCCAAGTGGTAATTTAAATGCATATTTGAAATAACATATATTGTGTTTAACATATTTAGCTGGAATATATCTTTTTATATCAAAATTAATTAATAAGACCATTTAATTGGATCATATTAATGATATGTAATTTATTAATATTTGAAAAATATATATTGGAGCATATTAATATGTAAATCTCTTTAACTTGGAATCTATATATATTTGAAAAATATTAAATATGAGCATTTAATTGGAGCATATTAATTATTGGGTAGTGGGTATTTAATTTATTAATGGTGTAGTTTTTATTATGAGGTAGTGGTTATTTAATTTATTAATGATGTAGTAATAAATAAGATGCCACCAAAGATGCTAAGTGTCAAGCAGAAGACGTTGCCTTATATGCCACATGACAGAAAGATAACAACGATTTCTTCTTTAATTTATACTAGTCGTTGACCCGCACGATGTGCGGATAGATTTAATATGATTATTTTTTAGTTTAATTATACATTTAGTCCTCAAACTTTACCGAATGTTTCCAAGTAGTCCCTATCATTTTAAACAGCACTTGATATGTCAAAAAGTTCCTTGCTATTAAGGCATCAAATGTTTGACGGAAAAAGGTAATGGAAATTTTTGAAACATGTGGATGAAACAAACAAAGAAGAATGATAATGCTACCTTTTTTAAAAAAAAGAAAAAGAAAAAAGAATGATAACAAATACCTTCTAGTAACAAAACATAAGTTAGCTTGATTGGTTTGCTACCTTCTAGAAACAAAATATCAAAACATGTTAGAGCAAATTAGCATTTAGTCTTAACGCTAAACTAAAAAGATTAACCATTGAAAAAGTAATCAAAAGTTGAAATACCTAACAAAAATCAAGAGGGAATGAAAACAAAAGAAAAATGATTGATATGTAAAAGAAATTTGATTACCAAAGATTCAAGAGAGGATCGAAGAATTCCTCTCAGATTGCAAGCAATAAACGGACTGTGGTATTGAATGCTTGATAATTTCCACACACCTTTCAAATTCATTAGGCATCGACTAAAGAAAGAAATTTGGAAAGAAAAAAAAAAATCTATATCTGAAGTGGAGAGAGAGAGAGAGAGAGAGGACTTACCGGTGGAATATAAGATTTTGGATTCAACTATTTAAAGTGGAAGGATGATTTGAGATTTTAGACATATAGAGACTTTATGTCTTCAAGGAACATTACAATATTAGAGACTGTTTTTCTTCCATTCATCAATGGAAGGATGTGAATAGTCATAAGACTTATGACTAAAAACTCAAGGGGCATGATGACATAATGGTAGCTCAATATAGGAAGAAGGAATTTTTTTTTTTTTTAAAGAGTAATTGTGGCTTTAATGATTTTAGCATATACTCTTTATATTGAATACATTTAATTTTGGCAATATGAGAAAAAGTACGATTTAAAATGAAACGGAAATTAGGAGGATTTAAATAGAAAATTTGGGATAGGTGATTTAAAGGGTATTATGAAAAACCTATGGGAGATGAAGAGGTGAGGGAGATGAGGAGGTGAGAGGGATAGAGAGTGGGAGATGAAGAGGCGATGGGGAGAGAGAGAGAGAGTGAAATAGAAAGAAGAATGATATGATGGTTGATGTAATATCATTTGTGAGTACTTATAATGCAATTTGTATCATATATTTATAATTTAATTTTAAATAGTAGTTGTACTTTGGATTGCCATTTGTAATCATCAATAACGTAGATAATGTAGGATTATATAATATCACAATACATAAAACATACATCAAGGATAGCAATTCAACATTGCAACTACCATTTCTAAACCTCAATTAAAAGACATACACGAATATTACAATGTGTTAATGCATAAGATTACAAAACATAAATGAATATTACAATGCAATAACATAACCAAGGCAAACACATAGAGTCTTCAATCCCCATCTTAGATGTACTTAACCATTAGATAAGTACTCCTCGTAACTTAACACATTTGCGCTCATTTGGAGTGAGTTCTCTTTGTGTGGCTGTAGCCATCTCTTCTGCAAGCTGTAGCATGTAATAACGACAATGACGTAGTAATATAAGATTGTTCTCCTTGCAAATTTGTTTCACTACTTTCTCACAGTCGACCACATTACTCCTTGGCATGGTTAATGAAACACGATCAGGAAGAGGTGCTCCAAGTACTACAAGATCGGTGTGCAATGTGTTGGATTCGTTGTAGCGATACTCTCAATCACGCCTTAAGCCTGCGTAATATTCTCTTCTGTCGGTATATTTCTCCCTTACATAGTTATTAGCAAAATGAGATAAAAGACAATTGTTGCTTACCATTGTAATTTCTGAATTTCTAGTGAAGTGAAGGTGCAAAGAATGTGGAGGGTTAACATGCATTATATAGACGTGAGGAATACACTTTTGATCTGATATAAACAAGTCTTTATTTTTTTTATAAGTACATAAAGAAGTCTTTATTGCTGCATTATTCACGTCAATCCTTCTTTATTGCTGCATTATTCATGTCAATTAAGGTTTATTGTCGCATTATACACATACATTTGTCACATGTACATTTTGTCAGTATATGCACATGTATTGATTTGACATATCATTTTCTTCATTTTTGTAGTAAATTGATTCGATGGATCCGGGTCCTATTGATCCATTAGTCTTGACGAGGCAGGAGTATTATCGATCTACTGCCATTTGGAATAGGTCGTTAGTACTTATTTTAGTTATTTTCTGTTTAATACACAATTCATACATGTATTGCTTTGATCATCCATTGTTCATTGATTAGGAGTAGTCATGTTTGACACAACAGATTTTAACAAACTAATCTTTGTGTGTGTAAACAAAATTATCAATTTGGTATTTTAGTCATTTTAATACATGAATAATAAAAAGACACCTAAATCTTTTTGTTACTTTCGCAGGTTGAACAACTTCTCCATTGCCGTCGCCGCTCTAAAGTGGTATTACGAGGTCCGCAGCCGCATCCTTGTGTCGTCTCATACATTCCGCTGGGCTGTATGGGTTATATGCTCTCGATTTCATACGGATCGACTGGGCATTGATTACTGCTTTAGTGTAGCGATAGCAGCAAGAGACACACATTTCACATGCCACATGGTGAGATGACAATCACATTGCAGAATGTGGAGGTGCTACTAGGACTGCCAGTTGATGGTCGTCCACTAGTGGCCTCAACTAGTGTAGAACCTGCCGAGCTTTATCGACAGTTACGTGACATCACTACATGTGAACAGGCATTGGACGGGTCGCGCATTATATTGCCATGGCTTAGTAAGCAGTTTGAGCTCTAATTACAACTGAGACTGATGAGCAGACTGTGTAACGGTATGCCCGATTCTATATGTTAAGTATGTTAGGCGGGAACATCTTTGTAGACAAGTCTAACAATAAGGTCCATGTAGTTTGGCTACAGTTCTTAGAGGATTTCGATCGGGCCAAAGAGTACAGTTGGGGCGGTGCGACACTTGCATAGATGTACAAAAAGTTATGCCGCCCTGTGAGACCACTACCAAGGACATTGTTGGCCCACTGATCCTGGGAAAGGTTTCCACACATTGTGCCTGAACTTGTGTCACCACCAGAGATTGACTATGGTGAGGATGTTAATGGCCAGCCACTATCCCGAGGTCCCCATGGCATTAGGTACGTACCAATTGGACTATTAAGGTAAATTGTTAAGTGAAACTTAGGGTATATTCAATTATGTAGGCTATATTCAATACCTAGCTAGAATCAATAACATTTTGCAACTAAAAGATGAGGATAGGTTCTCAGGTTTATTTATATGAAAGTTTTCTTTTGTAGAGATGACTTTCATATAATTTTTTTTGAAAGATTTATATGAAAGTTATATTTTGTAAAGACGACTTTCATCTAAATTGTTTTGAAAGATTTATATGAAAGTTGTCTTTTTTAAAGACTTCTTTCATTCAGCTTATTTTTCCGAGAAACTGTTAAAAATGCATTTTTTGGTAAATTTGGCCTATAGTAATCTGTTTCAATGCACAACAGTTTCAAGTATAAAGAAGATGGAATTAAAAATCAAAAGCATCTGAATTTAGTAGTCAATTAGAAAACTACTTACTTTATTATGTATACGAACTTATGATTATGTATAAACTAGATCAATTTCTAAAGGTCAACAAAAGAAACACTAACGATCCACCCTAAAATCTCCAAGTGAAACTTAGGCTATATTCAATTATTAAGTGAAACACTATTATCTCAATTCATAGTGAAAACATTGATATGTTATTTTTCATACAAAATATTTTGCAATTGCATGTGTTGATGATAACTAATGAGAATGTTTTTGTGTTCATGTATATAGGTGGCGTGGGGTAAAATGTCAGAAAAAGGTCCTAACACATGTGCTCGAGTCCTATCGTTGTTCTTTTTCCACTATACTTCCCAATCAGGTAACGTTTTTATTTTATTTTATTTCCTTATTTTGATCTTTTTAAAATGTTAATGTGTGATGGGTTGTTCATGATTTCTGAAAAATTATCGTCACCTAATGCGGTGTTTTTGTTGTTTTTTTTTTTTTTTTTTTCTTTTGTAGATTGTCTGGGAGCCATATAAAGAGATTTTAGATGGGCTTTCAGCGTATTGCAAGGCTAGAAAAAATATTTGGCGTACGGTGTCACCCTTGGTATGTGGTCATCTCATAGAGTGACATGTACCCAATCGGGTTCTTCGGCAGTTTGGCATGGAACAAGACATTCTAGGGCCCTTTGATACAGAAGCTCGGGTACACGATTTCGATCTAAAGGGGAAGTCTAACATAGATTGGACTATTGAATGGGAGCATTATATTCAAAAGTGGAATAGATGGGCTGAGAGTGTTGTGACCTGTCCCTTATTGCAGTAGCCCATTTTATATAGTCATCCATATATGGAGTGGTACCATAAGATTACCTAACGTTATATCAGTAAGAATAGTAGCCAGTATGATGAGCTGGTAAGGTTTCTAAAGTTTGGTATTACGTTTTTTTCTTTGGAGTTATCCATAAATATTATGAAGTTGTATATTGACATGTACTTTTTATGTGACATGTTGATATTTTGGTAAGTCACATCACTACATATCCATCTGGAACTGAGGGAAATGGATTATATCGAGGCCTTGAAATTTTGAACTCGTTGAATAGATTAGACCCTGCGACATTGGCTAATGCTTGTACATCTACCCTAGTCAATCCATCAGATGTTGTTGATGGCACATCACGTAGCTCCCCGAGTCGTGATGGACATGGTCGAGGTGCACCACATGGTAGTGGACGTGCCCGAGGTGCACCGCGTGGTGGGGGACATGCCCGAGGTGCCGGTTCAAGTTCAACGTGTCGACCAAGCCCCCCCTCTGACTTTCGGTATTGATTTAGAGGATCATCCTGCTGCCCCTGAGTCCACCCTAACCACCTCTATTCATCCCATGGACACGGTCATGTCAGAATGTGTTACGCCCATTCAGCCAAGTAGCTCAACATTTGTATTTATCCCTACATCATCACTTTCCATAGCCCATGTTAAGATGACATCCACGGGACCTAACTAGACTTGTTCGCCTCCTCTCTCATCCTTACCCACCACATTAGAAGAATCGCCTTTGGCGGTAGACTTTGTTGGGCAAGTGGATGGGCCTGTTTTGGGTAAACGTAGGCAACATGGACCAGAGCAAACAAAGGCCCCACAAGTAGATCATCCTCAGCAGCCTCAACGTAGGATCCTCCTAAAATGCATAAAGAAGAAACTGAGGCCGTGTGGGACATGAACAATAGCTATTAAAGTAATTGATTTGGAAGATATGTAAGTAATTTCTTCCTTTATAATTTGTTCTTAATTTGAAAGATTTGGTTACTTCTATCGACTTGCTTCTATATTTACATTGCATGAAATTTTGAAGTTATTTTCTTTGAAGGATTAGTATGGATGAGGATAAGATATTTATCTCTCTTTTATTCCAGCTTAGGAAATATGTACCATTTTTAGACTAAAACTTGCTTGATTTGTTGATGAAACACAAAAGAATGTGGAGTTTAATGAGAATTGTATTACTCTTAGAGGGATCTTATTGAGCAGTGTGGACATCTTTAATGAAGAAGGTGAAAATCAAGTCTCTACTGTTGAGACGGCCAACAAGTAGTTGGAGAATATTTTGTAGATGGAGGATATTTTGTAAATGATGGAGAATAGATGGAGAATTTTTTGTATTGTTCACTGTATTTTGTTGATAACATAACAAAACTCATCTTATCTTATCTTTATTTCCTTATTTTATTTCATTTTATTTTGTTTGCTGAAGACTTTATTTTTATTTTTTTGGATAAGTTGCTGGGGACATCTAAAAGGAAAGGAACAACTTTGGTAACTCCATGATAAGTTCCTGGCCTAAAGTTTGTTTAAGGACTTAGAATGGTATTTTTTTGTGGCTTTCCTCTTCTTTTTTATTTTGTGTGATGATAAGTGAAGGTGAGCAAAGTCTTGGGAAAAGTTTTGTGATTAATTTGCTATCATCTGAGAAATCTTATATTTTGTGAAGCGAAATATGTTGTTTTAAGGTCCATAGAGCTATATTTCAAGTAGTAGTTATAGTATATGTCTTAAGCATATCACCTTAGTGATGCTCATGGAAGATGCCTTCAATAAAACTATAAACATAATTGCATACTGTTCTCTAGAGATACCAAAGGATGATTATATTTGAGGTGTGAGTGATGAATAAAGTAGGTTGTTTTTTAAGGAGATGCAACTTATCTTGTCTTGCGGAGCGAAAAATGTTTAAAGAGAGGTGTTGTGTGCGTTGGCCTTGGATTTTCTATGAGTTGACTATTGAATTTAAATATGCTATGAGATTTTAATGATCTTACAAGTTAGGATGTAAGCTTTATTTATAAGCAGCCTTGTAGTTAATTTAGATTTTTAAACACATTTTACATTGAATTGTAAAAGTCTGCAAATTTATTGACATTTAACTTGTAAGTGTGATTCCCTTCATTGTTGAATTTGTCTATAAATTTTGCAAGGCTACAAAAGCTAAATGCCTCAATGTGGGATCATTGTTGATAACATCAACTTGTAAGTGTGATTCCTAGTTGCATCATTGTTAAATCCCATAATGTGGGATTGCAAGTAAGGCTACAAAAGCTTCTCTCCCAATTGCCATGGATTAGATGCTAATCTTTCCAGGGATGAAGACATAAGAGAAGGCAAAGACTCCTGCTTGACTATGAGTCAAAATTCATAGTTATAAGAATCAATATGCTACAGTATACAAAATGGTTAAGACCACCATTCCCAACTTCAAGTATAGAGTTATATACTCTATATACTCTATACTTCAAGTATAGAGTTTTAGCAAAAAAACTTCAAGTATACAGTTTAAAGCTCATTAATTTATTTTTTTAATCAATTATTACTTTACAAGGAAGCTCGCAAAAGTTGTGATACAACTAAGTGAAGAGTGTAATAACCATTGCTCCTATATTCAAGGCACTGAAAGCTCACATAAGGGGACAAATAGCAAACCTATAAGAATCATTTTTCATTAAAAAAAAAAGAAAGGTATTTCTACCATCTGTGCCGAATAGAACAGTGGCACTTCTTTTCATAGTGTGCATCATGCAATTAACAAAACTATATAACATTAACATGCAAACTAAACAAATATAAGAAACAGAAAGTTGATACTAGTGAGATATAAAACCCAAACCAATTTATCATTGAAAATATTTGATGAACACTGGTCTCATGGCCAAAATATTTGAAAACATCAAAGATTTTAAAAGTCTTTTACATAATGCTATAGAGACAAAATCTTGTGAAGTTGATATGTAACTAATCATAACAAACGCAAAATTAGAACAAAAAAAAAAAAAATTGCAACAAAACTCCAAGGAACTCAAAGACATGATTAATAGGACCAGCTATAACTAAGAAACCAGTTAGCATTGAAACATATATCTTGGAAATGTTCCTTACATCCAGATTCCAGACACTGGAAGCTAGCAAAAATATTGTAGTAAACAGAACTACACAGTAACTTCCATTCTTTATAAATACATAAAAAAACTACAAAAGAAAATCCAAAAGATTGTCGTACAAGCATATCTGCAGAAAAATCATATTTAGATTGTCAGAAGCCGATGAAGAAAATTATAGGCAATAAACTATATTACATGCTAAATTATGATAGCAATGAAGTAAAGCTAAGATTCTCTCTCACCTTTACAGGAAACATATTTATCTCCCACTGCACAAAATAAGAGAGCTACTAAGGTACTCCATGTGTCCCTGTGGCAAGCAGTACAATAATAATGAGTAGAAGCTTGCATCAAGAATTAGATTCAGAAAAACTTTTCCCTTAACAACTAAGTGGTGGAAAACTTGTAAGGAACAACAAACCTTGGTTACAACCCTAGGCATAAAAGATATTAAAATTCAAACATAATAAATAGAAATGTATGATAATTCAATACATGCATAAATTCATGCCTCTATATTTATAATGCTTATGAAAACACAATATCAACGCTTCTTCTTTTCCATTCTTATTAAAGAAGGTTCAAAAGAATATATCCTCCCCACTTGGGGTGAGTGAGTAGTTTAAGTTGTAAGGTTCCCATGGGTTGATCATTATGGGTCATCAACTAAAATCAACCTAAACCTTAGATTGACCATAAGTCCTTAATCATTCATTGAGCAAAAATTAGAAAATTCATCACTGCTGGCAGCTTGACGTTTGTTTAGTAAATGACACATATCTCACTCTAGAAAATTTGAAATGACAAACCGATTTTTTTTATGGAAACTAGAAAGATATATCTTTCTAGCGATATAGGGCTTGCCTAGTGAAAATGAATGAGTAAGTACATAATTGAGAAATAAGATGTCCAAAAATTCTGAATAACAATCATTCTTGACTTCAACAATGAAATCAAGCTCTTTCAAATTATGATAGCAATGAAGTATAAATGTATGATGATTCATTACATGCATAAATGAACACATTTATCACATTATTAGTTTGTACCTCCACCACTTGTCAATGTGCGATTCGCATTAGGACATCTCCGACGATTATGTCCCTCCTCACGACAGATTCCACAACTCAGGCGACTAATTTGACCCTCCCTCTAGTCCATTTCATTCCTTATTCTCGTTAACTTTGGCCGACCACGTCTCTTTTCATTGAAGGGTTAGGGCGCGTTATAGGCCCCTCAATATGTAGCCAATTCCTGAGATCTGATATAGGCATAAAAGAACGGTTATAACAAAGCTCTTCATTCAGACAACTTATAACATGGATCAATATATTGGATAACATCAACGCTCATTTGAGCACAAGCTGCGATTACATGTGAACAAGGAATCTTATATAGGTACCATTTCCCACAAGTGCATGATTTTTCACTTAACTTCACGTTGTGGATGTGATTATCCCTATTCACAGCGAAAGGATTAACAAGTGTTGTAATTTCAAATGACCCTATGTGACTGTCATGCATCCTTACTCTATGGTGAGATGCCTTGTCCCGATATCTTTTAAACCTATTCATGGCATATTTACTGAACACTTCACCATCATCCAGTTCACCTTGAGTTTTGGTATGCCGATCCACAAAATAATGAACAAGTTTGTAAAAAATGAATTTTACCATTGCAGTTATGGGTAGGGAGCATGCACCTTTCAATACACCATTGGAGCACTCCGACAAATTGGTTGTCATTGCTCCATATTAAAGTGAGAGTCTTGTCCCACATTGACCAAGTATTCTTGGGTTGTGCAATTTATAAGCCATGGGCATCCCTCATCTCTTAAGGCGTCTTTTGAGATTGAGTTAGGCCCATTGGACTTAAACATGGTATCAGAGCCACCCCTTGGGTGTTGGGCAGATCTCCCCCCCTATTATGGTCCACGTGTTTGGTTGGTCCGCCACACGTGAGGGGGCATATTAAAGTGAGAGTCTTGTCCCACATTGACCAAGTATTCTTGGGTTGTGTAATTTATAAGCCATGGGCATCCCTCATCTCTCAAGGCGTCTTTTGAGATTGAGTTAGGCCCATTGGACTTTAACACTCCATACCGACAACCATCATCATGGACCAATGTCCAACGTTGGACTGTGAGCTTATCTAGTAGTTGGACTGCTTCATCATTGTATTTTGTAATGGTTTCCATTATCTTGTTGAATTTATAAACTTGTTTACAACTTTCTGCTCTCATTATTAAATTCTTTAATCGTTTATCTTTATACCGTTGATTAAACTTGCTGGCTACGTAATGCAAGCAAAATTGATGATGACCATTTGGAGGTTGCCAAAGGGAATCCTCCTTAATGGTTTCTATAATCCCACCATGTCGGTTTGATATGATGCAAAGATTCCGATTTATGACATATCGCCTATTGCATGACAAAACCCACTTCCAACTATTCTTGTTCTCGCTTTCCACAACCGCAAATGCAAATCGATAAACCTCATTGTTTGCATCAGTGGCCATTGCAATCAATAACTTCCCTTCATATCTTCCATAAAGATGAGTGCCATCAATGCTTATAACAGGCCTACAATGTGCGAATCCTGCAATGCAAGGAGCAAATGCCCAGAAAACACGGTGAAAAAAAACAATACCAGCATTATTAGTGTCACGGTTTGCGAAATGCACTTCTGTACCAGGATTCAAATCTTGTACTGCCTTTAGGAACTTCGGTAAAGTCTCATAAGACTCATCCCAATCACCATATATGTTGCCAATTGCTCTCTGCTTTGCATCCCATATCTTATAGTAAGAACAATCACAGTTTCAATCACTCAACATGTGGGCATGTAAAAGCTTTATTTTAGCGGCATGGTCTGCTGCTACCAAGTGGTGAATCTGTCGTTCAATGAATTTTGCATCTGCCATCTTACCATCGCTTTGAATACCACTACTTGTACATGTGTGAGGACCATTGTATATTGTGATCTCCCAAAGTCCAATATTATTGCGCTTGCGCTTGCATGCCCGAAGGTACCATTCACACTTAGAGCAATAAATTGCCTATTTCACCTAGCTTGACTCATTCACTTTATACCTCTGGCTTTTTATTTTATTTTATATGAGGTAAGCCTTTACTGCAAATTGCAACTCATCTTTATCATTTAACAACATACCTTTACTCAACTCCATCCCAACCTTCCAAACAGTTAGACTTGTTGCCTCATCAATGTCACCTGGAACAATAATGTTATCTCATGTGTTTGCAATAAACGACGGTGATGGAGCTTCCATGGGAGGAAAGCCATGCGTAGAGTGTTCTTGATCACCATGATCATCATCCAATGCATTATCGTCGTCGTCATCATCATCCCCAACACCCCCATTTATAATAAATCTCTCAATATCCGTATCCTCATCTTCATCATGCTCCATATTAATATCATGTCCCGACTCAACCCAAACCCTCTCCATGAACGCATCGTTAAGATGATCATCTTGGACTCCCTGAGCAATCATCGGCACTACAACATTTAAATGGCTTTGTTCGAATGGAACATACTCATGTCGACTGCTGGGACCACATTCCTCCACAGGTGTCTGCTGTAAATCTCTTGTCGTATGTTGTGTTATAGGCTCCTTAGTTATATATAACTCATAAAATGTGAATTGAGTCCTAACCTCCATCGTTTCAAACATCAAATTAACATCATCATCACCTCTTATCAATATGGGCATGAACTTCACAATATTTTCAAGGATTTGACTTGGACAACGAAAAGTAATAGTAATGGAGTGGTAATGATGATCCAATTCAAGTGCACTGCATATTTTCTTCCTTAATTTCTTAAAATTGATCTTCTTTTTTTAACCAAATAACTGTCGACTTGGCATCCTGCCCTTGTTACTGAAGTCCTTCATTACCATAAGTCATCTCTCCATTGTAATGAACATAGAAGATAATTGCAGCCATGGAAAACCCTATTAAATCAATTATAATAACACATATTCAATTTCTATCCAAATAATGTATTCTAAAAAAAGTATAAAGTAAGTAAGACATTAGGAAAAAATATATTTTGGATCTTAACAAATTTTGTAGCATTCAAAAAAAAATATTTACCTCTCAAAAGGACATTAAAAGGACCTCTACTAAGTTAAATTGGACACTAATTTGAAACACCAAACTAAGAATATATGCAGAAATTTCTTAATTTCATGGAAGACTTTGCTTTTAGCATGCTATAATAAGTATTATTGATTAGTCTAAGAATAGAAAAGTGAAGTGGGTACTAAAAATTTCTATTCCAAAAATAATAACAACAATACAAAATCACTTTATTCTATACAAAAGACAAAGTATAAAATAGACAACTACAATATTATTATTAACTCTCTTGACTAGTTATCTACAACTACAATAATATAATAGACCCAAATAAAAAAGACAAAGAACATGCTCAGGATAAAAAAAAAAAAAAATTACACAATAAAAGACAAATGAGTGAACATAAATTTACCTTTGTGTTGTGGAGATGAAAACAAATGAGAGATTGTTTTTTGAGAAGAGACCCTTGTGAGTGTTAAGAGTAAAAGCCTTGGAAGAGACCCCACGGGAAAAGGAGGAAAAAGTTCACAAAACTACAATAATATCTCAAAATTTTTGTTTCAGAGCACTATAAGTTCATATAAGCATATATGTAGTTTTTTAAGAGAAAGTCGTCTTTCAGAAAGACGACATTTGAAAATTTTAGTAAAAGTTAACATCCCATCTAGATCTGCACATACTTCAAAAATAATTTTTTTTTTATTAGAAATCGTCTTTTCTAAAGACAACTTTCACGTTTTTTAAATTTATCTAAAAGTCGTCTTTACAAAAGACGACTTTGACGTATTTTTTCAAATTTAAGAAAATTTTGGTCAAAAGTCGTCTTTTGTAAAGACAACTTTCGTTTGATTTAAAAATTTAATTTGAAATTTAATAAAATAAAATTAACTAAAAGTCGTCTTTACAAAAGACAAACTTTGACAAATTTGGTCAAAAGTCGTCTTTTGTAAAGACAACTTTTAAGTCTGATTTTAAAAAAAATTTATCAAAAGTTGTCTTTACAAAAGACGACTTTTAAACAAATTTAAGAAAAATTTGGTCAAAAGTCGTCTTTTGTAAAGACAACTTTCAAGTCTGATTTTAAAAAAAAAAAAAAAATCTAAAAGTTCGTCTTTACAAAAGACAACTTTCATGTTTTTAAAAAAAAATTTAAGAAACATTCAAAAGTCGTCTTTTATAAAGACAACTTTTAGATATGATTTCAAAATTTTTTTTCTAAAAGTGGTTTTTACAAAAGACGACTTTCACGTTTTTAAAGGTGCACGATCTGAAACGTTTTTCTCATATTTTGATCAGATGTTGTTTTTAGAAAATACGATTTTTAGAAATATAAAAATTTTGTCAAAAGTCGTCTTTTCTAAAGACTACTTTTAGTAATGTCCAAGTGGCAAAAAATGGCCACATTAGTAAATTATAAATGAAAATTTTGGTCAAAAAATATCTTTCACAAAGACGATTTTGAATCAGTCAATTTTTCAAATAAACATCACAAGAGTCATGTTTGGCCAAAAAACTAAAAAAAAAAAATGCATTTTTTAGCAACTTTGGTCGTCAGGTCGAGGTTGATAAAGTTAAGTCTTTATTTTTCACTTTACAACTTACTATGGTAGTTACTACACCTATAAATTTAGAAGTATTGGATGGTGATGAAATTGTTATAGAGAATCCTTAGTATTCTCCTTTTTGTTTTTGTTCTTTTATAAAATTATTATACTTGTCAACCTTAGACTTCAAACTTAATAATTGATGTATTATTTGACTTTTATTTTTTGATATATTTTTTTTATTTTTGTCTATTATATTAGAAAGAAGCCAAAAAGAATATACTTAAGTTTTTTTAGAGAAAAAAAAATGGGTCATACTTTGTTGACTCAATCGGTCAAAGACTATGTAAAAAATTACAACTTATTTTAATCCAACCAAACATGGTTCGTTTACTCTGTCTAACTTAAAAATTTACAGTATAATATAAAATATTCCTTTTCAACGAAAATAAAATATAATATTTAATTTTTTTTTTTTTATATAAAATTTAAATGGAAAAAAAATCTCCTAAACTTTTGGTCAAAATCAAACAGACTCTCTGTACTTTCAAGTACTGAAATTCAAGAGTCCTGAAACTTTTACAGAGTCCTTAAACTTTGACAAAGACCCAAATTAATCCTTACGTTACATACTTTTTACTTAGGTTTTATAGAAAATGCAATCGTGTGCATTGCACATGATGCATTTTTTAATAATTAATATAATTAATTAATTAATTAATTAAAATAATGCATTAAGAATTCGTTAAAAAAAATTTCTCTATCATCCTCTTGTATCTCTTGGCAAGACCCAGTTGTTGGTTAATGGTTATACAAATAAGTTTGTTCATGTTATAACAATTTGTTTATTTTTAATTGCCCTTGCCTCATAGATAGACACTTATGCTATGTTTGGAGTTTGGAGGGAGAGGGGAGTAAAGGGTAAGGCCAGGGGGATGAAAAGAAGGGAGGGGAATGGTTACCCCCTTCTCCTTGTTTGGATGTTTTAAAAATTAAGTAAGGGAGAAGAGGAATAGATGTCCATCCTTTTTGTTTTGATGTTTTAAAAATTAAGACTATGTTTGGACGTTTGGAGGAAGATTAGTGTAAAGGGTAAGTGGGGAAAAGAGAGGAGAGGGGAGGGGAATGGTTACTCCTTCTGTTTGTTTTGATATTTTAAAAATTAAATATGTGGAGAATAGAAATCCCTCCATTTTGTTTGGATATTGTAGGGGGACGAAAGTGAAGGCGAATGATCATATATATTGATAATTATAGTCCTCAATTGTTAATTTAAATAAATAAATATAAATCGACACCATAAAAATAAAATTTAAAATTTAAATCTTTTAAAATAGGTGGAACTACTCCATTCTCCTCCCCATCCAAATTCCCACAATTTGGTAGAATAAAAAAAAAATGGGTTTGGAGGATAAGATTGCTCCTTCAAATCCCCTTAAACCCTTTCCCCTCCCTCTCTTTAATGGTGTGTTTGGAAGTTTAGAGGGGAAGGAGAGTAGAGGGTAAAGGTGGGAAGGAGAGGAGAGGGGAGGAGAGAGAAGGGGAATAATGACCTCTTCCCTTCGTTTGGATATTATAATTTTAAGTAGGGGAGAGGGGAATGAATATCTCTTATTTTGTAGAGCAAATAGAGATGAATGTGAAGCTATTCTCCGCATCCTTCATTAGTATGAGGCAGCTTCATGCCAACAAATTAACAGAGACAAGACAACTCTCTTTTTCAGCAAGTCCACTCCACCTTCCATCCAATTTGAGCTAATTGAGTTTTCGGGGGTCCCGAAAATAAAGGGTATGAGAGATACTTGGGGTCTCCCATCCTTTGTGGGGCACTCAAGAAGAGAAAACTTTTCTCAACTAAAAGAAAGGATTTGGAAGAAATTACAGGGTTGACAACATAAATTATTATCCAAGGCAAGAAGAGAGATTTTAATTAAAGTGGTGGTCCAAGCAATTCTTGGATACTCCATGAGTTGTTTTAAACTCCCAGTAACCTTGTGTAATGAGATTGAGGTTCTAATTCAAAAATTCTGGTTGGGGGTATGGATCAAACCAAAAAAAAATTCATTGGATCAATTGGTCTAAATCATGCCAATCAAAGAAAAGTGGAGGTTTGGGTTTTTGTGGCATGAGAAGGTTCAGTGATTCCCTATTGGCCAAACAGGTGTGGAGATTGATACATAACACTGATTTGTTGTTTTGCAAAGTCTTCAAGTCTCGATTTTTCCCCATTGGGTCGGTTTTGGATGGAGATGTTAAAACCAACGGGTCTTATGCATGGAAAAGAATCCTTTAACAGGTATGTAATTTAAAATGGTACTAGGTGACGCATAGGGACAGAGAATAATATAAATATCTGGGGGTTTCTCGGCTACCAGGCACAAGCACGGGCAAAATCACTTCACCATGTCATTGTCTTCTAAAAAATGCCAAAGTCAGCCAACTTATAAATCTCCAGACTCGAAATTGGAAAACACAAGTTATTAACCACATTTTCCTCCCTCATGAAGCTTGACTGATCCTTGGTCTACCACTGAGTCTCTAAACGCCCCAAGATTGCTTGATTTAGTCTCACACTCCATCAGGTTGCTTTTCAGTTTGCAGTGCCTACCACCAACTCACACTCGCAATATCATCCACAGCCAATCACGGTTCTAATCCCCAAACTGCTGATCACTGTCTATGGAAGCAAATTTGGAGTCTTCAAATTCCACCAAAAGTTCCTCACTTCCTTTGGTGAGCTTGCAACGAATCAATCCCAACAAAAAAGAATTTAGTTCATTGCCATATCATAACAGACCCCCATTGTATGGAGTGCCTCCACACAGCTGAAGATGCCTTGCATGTCCTTTGGGAGTGTAGAAAAACAGAGTGTGTGTGCACTACTTCAAGTGATTTTCGTGAGTTACGGAACACGACATTCCCCTCATTTGCTCCCCTTCTCATGCAGATTTTTACCTCCTTGGATACGACGTACCAAAAACTTTTTGCAGTCTAGTCGTGGTTGTTAGGGTTTCGTCAAAACAAAGGATGGGTAGAAGATGTGTGGGATGACCCAACATATATCAGATTATGAGCATCAATTATTCTCTAGGACTGCCTTCGTCACCATTTAAGCCCAACAAATCTCACTATTCCCAGGTCTAATTCACGGTGGTCTCCACCGCCTGAAGGAGTCTGGAAAATAAATTTAATTGATGGTGCAGTCTTCAGAGAATCTTCGACAGTAGGGGTGGGAGTGGTTATCATACACTTTAAAGGCAGAGCTCTCACAGCTATGGCACAGAAGTTCCATCTCCCATCTACCCCAGTGGAGGTGGAAGCTTTAGCTGCTAGAGCAGCTATTCTTTTAAGCTACAAAATTGAAATTGGAACAAATTGAATTCAAAGGAGAATCCTCCAATGTTATCTCAGCTATTCTTTCAAGGGATCCTAGCTTCACTCATTATGGCCACGTTATTTGTGATACACAAAAAGAAAGTCTTGCTTTCAAAAGATGTAATTTTCCCATTTCTTTCGTACCGCTAATGTTGTTGCCCGTGTTTTGGCGAGCAAGGCACATATTTTAGATTCTTGTCAACTGTGGCTATTTCATATGCCACCAGATTTTTTTCCATTATTTAGGCTGGTTTAGCTACTTAATAAAACCAGTTGATGTTTTTCTCTAAAAAAGAAAGAAAAAGAATTTGGATGTTGTAGGGGAGAGAGGAGTGACATGATCATATAAATTGATTATTATGATCCTCATTTAGTAATTTTAATGAAATAAGTCTAAATTGACATCATAATGGTAAATTTGACAATTTATTTATTTATTTTTAAATAAATGGAACCACTCCCTCCCTCTCCCTCTCCAAATGAACCCAATTTGGAGGAAATTAAAAATGAAGGGTTTGGAGGGGCATCTTACCCTTTCTAATACTCTCAAATCCTTCCCCCTCCCACTTAAAAAAAACTCTTAAACAATGTTCATTAAACCTCTTTTCTCCCTCCCCCTCGTTCACTTCCCTCTACCCTCCTTTCCAAACACACCATATGACAGTCATCTTTTCTGGGGGATAACCTGATTCACCAATCACCGGAAGAATCCTAGTGGATTATTAAGGTGGTAAGGTAGTAATGGCGTAGGGTGTGGCTTTCTAGTCTCTAGCTACTTTCCTAAGTCCCTAGGCTGTGGAAACTTCTTTGTGGGCCATGCCTTCTATAAGAGTTTTTTAGCAGTCTTTGTGGGTCAGTCTATGACAACCCCTTGGCAACGAAGACTAAAGAGCAAAATGTTGTTTTGGAGAGAGAGAGAGAGAGAGAGAGAGAGAGAGAGAGAGAGAGAGAGAGAGAGAGAGAGAGAGAGAGCTTAAATCCCATGTTTTTTTTTAGTTCATTAATTCAATTTAATCTGTTGATTAAGGCAAAGTTCCATAAAAACTCCCTTCCTAGAGAGAGAGAGAGTTCCATAAATCTATTTTTTTTATATTAAATTTTACTTTAAAATGACTTTTTAACAAAAAATTTAGAATGCATCATGTGCAATGCACATGATTGCATTTTCTGTCCAAACCAAGTAATGGAATATTTTTTTTTGCTGAGCACCATGGTTTTAAAAACCGGACCGGACCGGCCAGTTCAACCGGTTTGACCGTGAACCGGAGTTTGATCCGGTCCGGTTAGCTTTAAAAACCGGAAAATGAGAAAAAAGCACGCAAACCCGGAAACCGCCGGTTAAACCAGCAAAACCGGAAATAGAAACGGTTAAACCGGTTTTGTTATTATACAGAAAAGACCATTTTTCATCACGCTGACGTCGACTATGACGGAAACTGGAACAGAAAATCGATGCTCAACTGATGTGAGGAGGTGTTCATCGTCCACCTCTAACCTCTTGACTTGGCTCGACGTCGACATTCAGATCTGCCTATATAAGTTGTTGCAGCAATCAATATCAATGATGGTCTAGATCTGCTAGATCTGGTTTACATCGTGTGGATGAAGTGATGGTTGATGACATCATCGCCATCACCATGGCCTTCGCACTTCGTTGGTTCACCATCTGATGAGATTTTCGTAGATGGGAGATGCCCAAAAGATTCGCTTCTCTTGTGACTTATGGTCTTGGCATTTCAGCTTGTCTTCACCTTTTCTTTTGTTTTACTTTTTTGTCTTTTTAACTGTTGGGGCTTATTGTTATTTTGTTCCTGATTTTGTCTTTTACTCTTTATTCCATTTGATCAATACTTACCACTTTACCAGCTGCCAGCAATACTTTACCAACCTACTTCTCAATTTTTGAGATAACAATAATAATTTGTAATCAATGTAATGTTACTTTGCAATTGCATTTAATTTTACTTAATTAATTGTGAATAATTTAAATTAGAGCATTCAAATTTCAAACCCATACATAGTTTTTAAATCTAGTCCAATAAAAAAAGTTCTTACCATAAATCCAAGAAAATACTATTTTTGACTTATGATATTATCAAATAAACATAAAACCTTCTTCTATGATTTAAATATGATTATTTTGTAATTTTAATATGTTTAGTTACATTTTTTTCTTCTAAATATAAGATGTGAAAACTCATATGAAAGTTTTAAAATTTGTTATATATATATTTTTAACTAAATATTATTAGTTAAATTTGTTATATATATTTTATTAATTATATAATTTAAAAAATATTAATTAAATTATTTATGACGTCACCGATTCAACCACTGGTCGGACCCTGGTCGGACCAGTGATATGGGAACCACTCCCTTTTCCGGTTCTCTCTCCGGTCCGGTTTTTAAAATCATGCTGAGCACCAAGTAATGAAATATAACAAAAGGATTGATTTGAGCTTTCATCAAAGTTTAATTTTCAAATTGAAAGGGTATGTTTGATTTTAACCTACAGGGTTTAGGGGATCATTCTTTTTGTTTTTTCCCAACTTTAAAAAATCAAATTGACAATAAGATTGGAAAATTTTTAATGCGTCGAGTTTTAGTGAGGAAGTACCTGATTTATATAAACCACGTGCGCCTGATACAAAACCGTTGGCGACACTGTTTTCTAGGAAGAAGAATTGTGTGCTTCGGTCAAATTATTGTGAAATACTCAAAAAAAAAAAGTTCTGTTTTATTCATAAAAAAAATAAAAAATAAAAATAAAATCAACTGTCGTTGGGTACAAATCCATTTTATTTTTCTAGTTTCCATGTGAACCTTCTTTCCTTTCATTCCTCGGAATTGCCTACATACTATTACTAGGGAACATATCTTAATAATAAGGTTAACATTTAAAAATTAAATTAAAAATAGAAACATATAAAATTAATATGAAAACTACCAAATAACTTCCAATTGCAACTAATTATGTGTCAATTCATGCATGTTTTGTTGATAAGAAATTTCAATCTTGAAAAGTTGAAAGTTATAGATTCTTAGAAGTTACTCACAATACTTAAATTTTTTAAAAAATTGACATTTATTTTGTTTGGATATATTTAAAATTTAAATTTATAATATATTGTAGACAACACTAAATGCAAAATAAAAATTTAATAAAAACATATTTGGAAACTAAAGAATTAATAATTTGACTATAAATGAAAAAAAAATAACAATAATAAACATCTTATGTGATGAAAAATAGAAATTTTATATTCTAAATTTAATTTTGTGTAGTTAGTTTTAAGTGTCAAGATTGTAATTCATCAAATAGGTGTCACAATTAATTTCAATTTTTGCAAATAAAAATTTTATTTTCTAAATAGACACTTAATTTTTTAATTTTAATTTTATAATTAAATTGTTATAACATATAACAAATGTAGGAGAGGGATTCAAACTCTAGTCCTCTTTATAAAGAAGACCATAAAACTTACAAAACTCTTGAGAACACTTAAAAATGTTGAATAGTTAAAATTAAGTGTCACAATTGTAATTCTTGCAAATATAAGAGATATGCAAAAATGGACTTTTCTTACATAAACCATGGGATTTAGAATTCTAGCATTTCATGAAATTTGAAATGTGTATTAATTTTGATAATTTCATATTTACAATAATAGAAAAAAATATTTAAATTTTGATTCTCCTAATAAAAGAGAATAGAAAACCCCATTAAGCTATATATCTCTTGACTTTAAATAAACAATCGAAATTTCACTTAAAAATTATGGCGAATGTCACATTTGTTAAATAATGACATTCCATCACAATTTTGGGTAAATTATACTAACACTCCATTCTTTTGGGGAAATTAGACTCGCTACACCCTATTTTGGGGAAATGACACTGCTCTATTAAATTTGTAAAATAATTAACACCCCGCCCCCATTTTCCCTTTTTTAAAGGAAATATTCTTCACTTAAACTTAAAATAATTGGAATATAATTTTTCTTTTTAACTCCGATTAGTTAAGCATTGGTTAAAAAAAATAAAAAATAAACAATAAAAAAGAAAAGAAAAAGAGGACTGAGTGTTAATTATTTTGCAAATTTGGGATCGGATTGTCTTTTTCCTAGAATATAGTGTAACGAGTCTAGTTTTCTCCAAAAAAATGAACATTAGTGTAATTTACCATTTTTTTTTTGAATAAGACAAAATTGTTATTTTATAAAATTTTAAGAACGGCACTTGTAAGTTGCTCTAAAATTAACAATTATTGTTGTGAATTCTTTTTTATTTTATTTTAAAGAACACTCATTCATTAAAACCACGTCCATCATATTATATATTTATAGTCAATCAAAGGAATTATATTCAACTAAGGATGTGATCCGAAAAAAAAGAAATTAGTGGTTATGATTTTGAAATAATTTTTGCAGTCTTCGATGGCTTCATTATTTTAATATTCCTAATTTTCTTTCATTGAATTTTTCAAAGAAAGCTCTTACTATTTAAACAATTAGATAAAAAAAAAAAACCCTCAACATTAGCTTTACGACATGATAGGTTACCACACTGATAGTTCATCCAACAGAGTGGTAGCTATGGGGTCTTAGGAAAAAAAAGAAAGAAAAAAAAAAAAACATAGTGGTAGGTGCACCAGATCCCCTTATTAGTCTTGAACCCAACATTCCAATTCAAACACTTCCTCATCTCACCTCACCTACCAATTTCTCATTGTTTTTCCCACCAAAACCACACCCACCCATTTTCTGATTCTGTTAAGAGCAGTGGTATCTCCCACATTACTTTTGGAGGATCCTATCATGGAATTCTTACAGACACTAGATACCCAGATTCTTGTGGGTGCAGCAGTGGCTCTTGTAGCCATTGGAGCTGGTGCTCTCTATTTCTATTCCTCCAAGAAACCCAAAGGTTTGACCTTTTACTTTTTTTTCTTTTTTCTTCAAAATTTTGAATCTTGGGTCTTTTAATCTATGCAGTTTAAGGTATTGACTGATGGGTATTAAGGTTTTGGTGCATAATATTCTTGAGATGTAATATCCTTTATCCTAGATGTTGAAATTTGCTTTTTGTGAAATTGCTGACACTTCAATGTGTGTTACTTTTGTAGCAGTGTATGTATTATTGCCTTTTTTGTATATGTTCTCAGACATCTTAACCTAAAGTCAAAATTAATATCTTGCACGTTTTCATTGCTAACTTTTAGTAAAGACCTTAACTTTTCTTTTTATGTTTCTTGTTTGGATGAGCTAAGAGTTTTTTTTTTGATAATGAGCTAAGAGTTATTCATTTTTGTGACATACCAACATTCTAATCAGGGTTGTTGATGATATACTACACCAATCATTGATCATTACACCCATCTTACGTAGATTGTATGTTGTAAGGATCTTATCCTTTGCTGTTATCCAAACAAAAAAAGCCACACTTGATGTGACTTTTACCCTTGTGGAAATACTTAAAGATGATATATAACAAAGAATGGAATGAACTCTGTAGCAATCAACTATATGTGATTCAAGAGAGAGAGAGAGAGAGAGAAAGAGAGAGAGAGAGATGTGTTTGATCTTGAGATCAGCTCAAGCTCAAGTTAAGTCTCAGTCCAAGTTCAGTCAACCCAGCTAGATCTACTCAATGCTTGGCTTGGCAGGCTATTTATCCTAATAAGAAAGGGAAAAAGAAGAGAAAAGAAAAAAGCTTGGCTTGGCTGACTTCATTCTACCCCTAGTTTCTTGTATTCTCTACCCTCCATTGATCTTATGATTTTTTTTTTCATTATTTTATTTATGTTGTCTTTCTAAAATCACTGATAGGACGGTTAAACATTTAATGATCTTTATCTGGTTAATTACTCATAAATGTCTAAAGCATTCTTCATGCTGTAGACGCTAAGCATAACCAACATTCCTCTCATTCTTTAAAAATACCATATTTTGGAAGCTATATGATGGTTGGGTGCAGCTCATGTGTGCATGGATCTTTTCATTCATATACAAACTTTATTGTTCCCTTCTTCCTTCTTTCCTTTTGAAATACTAATTTGGCCCTGCTTCTAGTCAAGTGAATCTCTTTGTTGTGCACTATTTATATTTATTTTTTGTTCTCTGCCAACTGTCTAACTTCATGGTATGCGCTTACAGGCAGCTTAGATCCTGAGAATTTCAAGGGCTTTAAACTTGTAAAGCGCACACAATTGAGCCATAATGTGGCAAAGTTCAAATTTGAACTTCCTACACCAACTTCAGTTTTGGGTCTTCCAATCGGACAACATATAAGTTGCAAGTATGGTTTTGTTGCTCTGCAGGCATAATATGTTAATTAATTAATTAATTTCTTTTGAACGTTTATGAATTCCTTATCTATGCATAGCATACATTTTTGTATGGTTCTCAGAAATTGTCATAGCAAATAGTTGCCGATGAATGATGATATCGATAAATAGCATGGAAGTTTTTCATAATTTTCACCATCCTCTGTCAATGATTTTGGAACTTTTTACTAGCTTCTTTCAATAACAGGGGCAAGGATGGCCAAGGTGAAGAAGTGATCAAACCATATACACCAACTACATTGGATTCTGATGTTGGACATTTTGAACTAGTTATAAAGGTTCATATTTCAAAATATTTCAGTTAAATTATGTTAAAACAGTTATTAATTTTGACCCTTTTGAACTGGGCTTCTGCTTTGAATTTTCCTGGAATTAGATGTATCCACAAGGAAGGATGTCACACCATTTTCGTGAGATGCGGGTTGGAGATTATCTTGCTGTAAAGGGACCCAAGGTACACTTTCCTTGTGTGTGTTAATATACAAATTGCCTTTGGCTGATTTTTTTTGTTCCCCCTCTCCGGGAGGTGGGTTTCTTGTTTCTAAATCTGGAAGTTGGTTTAACAAATTGTTACTGCTACCAGGGCCGTTTCAAGTATCAACCTGGCCAAGTTAGAGCATTTGGCATGATTGCTGGAGGCTCTGGAATTACTCCAATGTTCCAAGTATGTATAGAAATAAATTTTGGTTGCATATTTGTTCATTTTAAGGTATGGTACTATTATTTTTCATAAGTTTTTGATCTTAATAACATATGTTGCTTCTTTCTTGCCCATGATCCAGGTTGCTAGAGCCATATTAGAAAACCCCAAAGACAAGACAAAGGTGCACCTCATTTATGCCAATGTTACATATGAGGACATTCTTTTAAAGGTAACTTTTGTTACTCTATATGGATCCTTGTGTCTTTTAATTTACTATTTGAACTAGTTGAGCTTTTGAGACTCAATAGAGTCCACTTGGGCCAAATAATGATGTCCTAGAATATATGTTTGTAATGGTAGGCATGCTTTGTCCATCAGTGGATGTTGCAAGTAATGGATCCTTATGAGTTGAATTGCACATAATGCCCATTTTATAAAGGATGCAAAGTCTAGTGAATAGTCTTTCCTAAATCATGTGGATTACTTAAACTACTCATTTTGGGGCTGCGAGTAAAAAAAGGTGAATATTTTTTATATTCTTCTTTACCTATAAAAAAAAAATTTCTTTGGTCCCGAGATGCTTCACTAACTCCATAACTCTAATATGGGTTTTGAGTATAAGAACGAATTGACATCAATTCTGTATATGGAAATGGCAAGGAGGTGAGTTCCAAGCTCATTGGCCTTATTCTCTCTTGCCCCATTAAAAAAATTAATCTCCCTGTGCATTCAATCAGCAAAAGAACTCAAGAAAAAACAGGATCAAATACCAAGAGATTCTAGAATTGTGGTATAGTTTCAATGTAGGGCCTTATTGGCACCCTTCATAGACTTTAGTTATTATTGAGTTTCAGTATTAAGTTTCTTAAGGTTAGAAAGTTGCTGGTTTAGTATTAATTAAGTTTTATTAAATTCAGAGTAATAGTAATTTCTAGATTTTCTGGAATGGACTTTTATCAGAGGCCAATGAGTCTTCTTTTATGTTTTGAGTCCTTTTTGAGTCTATTTTGTTTCTATTAAATTGTTTTAGTATTTTCATGCTTTTGAATTCCTTTTTGTTAATTTAGGAGTCTTAGGGTAGGAATATCATCATTCAGATCTTCCCCATTTTCACCTGCAGCCCCTTTTCCTTTGTACAATGACAATAGAGTAAAGTAGACACTTTATAGCAATGTTAATTTTCTTACCTTCAAAAAAAAAAAAATAGCAATGTTAATTTTCATTTCAATAGTATAATGGTCTTTTAGTTTGTGAACACCTAATATAACTAATTCCCCCCTCCCAAAGACTCTTTTCTCAGAGGAAAGAAAAGGCTCACCCAGTAGAAATACTACCCCCTGCTAAGCTCTTAAGAGTCAGGTGTATAGATGCTGGAATGAATATCGTGCACATGCACGCATGCACGCATCTCACATAAGCATCGTGTGCTGTCCCCTGCTATGGTAGTATCCATTAAATTAATTTAAAATTCACCATTCATGGGAGTCCTTTCAATTAAATCCCTCTGTCCCTTAATGCACCATCTTTCTGATAAAAAAAAATATAAATCTCCAAAACTACCCTCCTTAATTTAAACTAAACTAGTGAAAAAGGTATGTATTTACTTTTTAAATCAAGTAAAGGAAAAATTAGGAAATTTTCCAATGTTGTGTTTATCGACTTTTCAAAACAGGATCATATTTTGGGACATCTCAAAATAGAATAGAGGTCCAACAATATGGACGGAGGGAGAAAATGTTTATTTCTTTTTCTTCTATCGAAAGAGTGCCTTCTGTTAGTTCATGGGATCAAATTTTTATTTGGTTTTAGTTGAACTTTAGGAATGCTCCTCAACAATTGCAGGCAACCACTTGTGGTTCAGTTGACATTTATCTTAAGTTATCGAGAGAAAGACAAAAGTGGTTTGGTTGACATTTATTGAAGCTAACTCTTTTCCCTTTAAATAAATTTTATTGGTTTTTAATTATAGATATGCTTTTTCTTTCTCCATGAGGAGAGAAATCACAGTTTAAGTTTTCTTGTTATATGCTATGGTAGTGAAATATTTTTATCTTTAATGTATATCTGATTTTGCGTACAATCATGGGTGTGAATTTCTGAGGATGAAGTTTATGTTGATGACTAGACTAGATAAGATCTAAGAAATGCAAGATCTCAGAATATCTAGTTTTTCATTGATGCAAATCGAACCCATCTTATATATGTGCAGCAAGAACTAGATGGTCTTGCTACTAACTATCCTGATCGCTTCAAAATCTACTACGTCTTGAATCAGGTTAGTTTCCTTTATTGTGGCATCTTGTCTTTAAATTATTTTTCTTTCCACTCGGGGATAAGAATTGTGACATTTACAAGAGTAGTTTTGAGAAAGCTTGAAGTACTTTTTTAATTCATTTTTCTTTACTTGTGTGATTTATCCATATGTCAGATATAGTGGAGTTTAAGCTTTGCCATACCATGAATGAACTAATGCGTAATACTTAATGCTTTTCCTTCCCCCCTATCTCAACACAACACTTTGTTGGTCTGTAAAAAAGAGATGGTGTCTTGACATAAAAAGCTCCTTGTCCAGCATAGCTGCCCAAATCCTTTTTTTGGTTTTTTTTTTTTAACCCTGATTCTCCTCATAAAGGAGAGTAGGCAATGCCAATTGAGCTACAAGGCTCTAGGCATATCTCACCTGTCACTTAAATTTCTTAAGATTGTTTGATTGACATTTTCTTTATTCACAATGGTCTGCCTGATGGACTAATGAGATATAATTTAGGAATTTTTGCTTTTGGTTTTCATGTTTTGCAAAAAAACAATGTTTTTTGCCCCCCTTTTTTTTTTCCCCTTCCATTGGAACTAACTGACATGAATTATTGTTACTTCCTCAGCCTCCTGAAGTATGGCATGGTGGTGTTGGATTTGTATCAAAGGAGATGATTCAAACCCACTGCCCTGCACCGGCATCTGATATTCAGGTCAGGGACTTGACAATTTACATTTGTTTCTATCCCTGAAATCTCTTTAGCATATTTTTATATCTTGCTAGTTACATTTGTGTTAGAAAAGAAGGTAACGGATCAAATAACCGTGAATATGAACTGATTTTGATACTTGAATATGCAGATTCTGAGGTGTGGTCCACCACCCATGAACAAGGCCATGGCCGGTCACCTCGAAGCCCTTGAATATACATCTGATATGCAGTTCCAATTCTGATCCTGTTTTGCAAGGTCTTTAACCATGATTTGGACTGGCTTTTATTACTTTTACATGTTGAAGAACAGACATTTTATCCTAGGATTTAATTTCTGGCTCTGAATGGTATTGTCAAGCATTAGAGGGACTTGTAAACTTTCTTGCTTTTAACTCAATAAAGATATCCAATGATAGTTTTGAGGTGCAATAGTGCATACATGGGTACTAGTTACCCCAGGATACTTCTTTATTATTGCTGAAGTTCAATTTAGTCCATTGACTTTTACTTCAATTGTCAAATTAGTACTTAAGGTTTAATTTTTGTCAATTTAGTCCTTCACTTTGTTAAATAATGAATCAATTTGGTGTTCCTCTTCAAATCTGTCAGCAAACTGTTTAAACATACTTTTTTAAAATAAAAATAAAAATATAATTGAAAACATTCATGAGATGCATCATTTAATAGAACTTATTGTTTGATGAGTACAAATTTTTTATTTTGAAAAAAAAGAAAAAGTTAAACGGCTTCATTTGTTAAGGAATTGGATTGAAACTTAAGGACTAGATTGATTAATTTTGACAGAGGGATTAAATTTTAAGAACTAGATTGACAATTGAAGTAAACGTTGAGGGATTATATAGAATTTTATCTTTTATTATTATATGACAAACGCATTTTTCACACCTTTTTTTTTGTCTTAAAAAGGCATTTTTCAACTGATGGTATAACAAGGGATATTCTCACCATCACCGTCAATTGCACTGGAAAGCCATGGAAATATGGCATAGAAGAAAAAGTAAAAAGTTGTTCATTTGCTGTTGTATTAATTGGTTTGTGTGGAAGTTTTTGGCAAACCATATTTCTTTTCTTCTTTTTTAATGTAATTTCCACTTCATAAAGGGTTTGGAGTACTTTGGACTTAGATTTCCAGTGCTTCAAGCATATAAATTGGTCCTACAACTGGTGAATGATAGAGGACATGGGATCATGAGCTCTATATTCAGGATTGGATTGGTAGCTATACAGTTCTTTGTGGCTGAATTATGGAGCATGTACCAGGGGGTAAAAGATTGCTTAGGAAGGTGGACACTTGGAAGTTGTGTTAGAACTTAGAACTTATTCAGAAACTTCGAATGGTAAACAGGCTGGACACTCTATCCAATCAAACCCAAATGGAGAAATTATTAACACTAGTAGACAACTTCTTGGCAAGGGATTATAATTGGATAGTTGACAGCATCTTGGGGTCATCCAAGGAAAGGACTATTTCCTGTAATTACTTGGCGTTTGTATGACGAAAGACTATATAAACTTAGGGACATGGTAAGGTACTTGAGAGCTGTGGACATCCATGTTAGTAAAAGATAATTTGGATAGACACTTTTGATGATCTATTTGCTAAGTCAAATTTGCCAAAAATTGCATTTTTTTTAGGTCTTTTGGCCAAACATGACTCTATGGATCTTAATTTGAAAATTGGACTGTTTAAAAACGTCTCTTCAAAAAACGATTGTCTCTTAAAAACATCTTTTGAAAGACGATATTCATGTGCTCAAGAGTCAGCTGAATTTAATTAAATGTCGTCTTTTGAAAAGACGATACTCACTTAAATTATTAAAAATTAAAAACGTGTCAAAAGAACAACACACCATTTATTTAAAAAAAAAAAAAAATATGAATGTCGTTCAATTAATTCCAGCACACAAATATCGTCTTGTCAAAAGATGTTTTTCAAACAATCCAATTTTCAAATTAAGATCCATAAAACTTAAAATAAAGTATATTTTGACAATTTTGGCCATATTTGCTAGGGATCACTACTTTTGCTTTTCCCCCTAATGGGTTCAGTTATCATCTATTTCATGACTGTATTGGGGTTTCTTGGACTTGGACTCATTTTTGCTCGTTATTAGTTGGGCTGAGCCCATTGGTTTTACTAAACCCAAAAAAAAAAATCTGGGAAAATGGCCTACAAATTAAAAATATGGGCCAGCCGTCAATTCAGTTGGACCCACACCAAATCAAACATTGTTTTTTTTTCTTTTCCCTTGAGAATTGAATCAGATTTTTTCTAATGTTTTGATAGTAACAATTTTCCATTTAGTAAGAATTGTAGGTAGATCTTGTTTTTCTTTAAGTGATCTTGTAGTTCTGAATTTGGAAAAGACTTTTCTGTTTAAGTTTTCTAATGAACAGTTTGATTATTAAAATGTCTAAGAGATATTTATTTGATATATAGTAGGCTTTGGAAGTTTAATAACATGATGTTTATATATACTATTCATTATGTTTGACCCTCTCTTTGGGCATGGATAGAAAAATAAGATGATAGAGCAAAGATTCAATTAAAATCTATCTGTAAAGCATGAACTGCAGAATCAAGTTGAACTTTTCTCAATTATGTTTTATGGCCAACTTATCACTGGAAAGGGTCACAAGGCATGTAAACAACAATATTCTTTTTTGATGACAATAGCAGAAATTTTATTGAATATTAAACGAACTATTAGGCGTTGCTGCTTCTTTTGGCTTCGCTACTTCTTGTTCGGAATTGAATGAAAAGTTATCTGACTTTTTAGAACCACTACTACTCCCATTCTGAATCTGGTGATGATCATTAAGGGCAGAAGAAACTTGTGGATTCACAACACGCTTCTTAATCTTCAGAATCAATCTCTTCTTTTTGTCGTCCTTGCCAATCAAAGACTTTTCAGGAGCGTCACAGTTTTGGCACTGATGATCAGGAGCCGTGGACGTAGTTGTTGTATAGAGCCTCTCTACAATACCATCCCTTCCGGCGCTTAAAGTTGTCGACATCGCTGCCGTGATCCAAAGAAGCCACCGTGATTGCCATCTCCATAACCTCCCACACGTCTACGCCTGAGGTTTTCAAGATCGATCGGAACTGAGCCAAATCCATTGTAAATTCTTTTCAATTGTCACTAATGTGAGAAATTGTGTGAAATAGCAAATTAAAGAGCCTTAATTTGTATATATAATTCCTTAGGAGTTAGGGCTTCTCACTCTCCCACCTCTGTTAGAATTTGAATTAGGATTTTTTTTTTTTTTTTTTTCTCTTTATTTCTTTCCCATCTCTATTAGAATTAGGATTTTTTTTTACTTTTATTTTTTTTACTTTTAATTCTTTCCAACCTCTATTAGAGTTAGGATTTGTTTTTATTTTCTCTTTATTTCTTTCCCATCTCTATTAGAATTAGAACTAGGATTTATTTTTATTTTTCCTTTAATTCTTTCCAACCTCTATTAGAATTAGGACTTGTTTTTATTTTCTTTTTATTTCTTTCCCATCTCCATTAGAATTAGGATTTATTTTTATTTTACCTTTTATTCTTTCCAACCTTTATTAGAATTAGGATTTATTTTTATTTTCTCTTTATTTCTTTCCCATCTCTATTAGAATTAGGATTTATTTTTATTTTTCCTTTAATTCTTTCCAACCTCTATTAGAATTAGGACTTGTTTTTATTTTCTTTTTATTTCTTTCCCATCTCTATTAGAATTAGGATTTATTTTTATTTTACCTTTTATTCTTTCCAACCTTTATTAGAATTAGGATTTGTTTTTATTTTCTCTTTATTTCTTTCCCATCTCTATTAGAATTAGATTTATTTTTATTTTACCTTTATTCTTTCCAACCTTTATTAGAATTAGGATTTGTTTTATTTTTTTGTTATTTCTTTCCCATCTCTATTAGGATTAAGATTTGTTTTTTATTTTCCCTTTATTTCTTTCCGACCTCTATTAGGATTAGGATTTGATTTTCTCATCAATTACTCCTATTAGGATTAAAATTAGGATTTGTTTTTATTTTCCCTTTATTTCTTTCCGACCTCTATTAGGATTAGGATTTGATTTTCTCATCAATTACTCCTATTAGGATTAAAATTAGGATTTGTTTTTATTTTCCCTTATTTCTTTTCCACCTCTATTAGAATTAGGATTTCTTTTTCTTTCTCTTTTTCCTTTTATTCTTTACCACCTCTACTAGGATTAGGATTAAGATTTATTTTCCCTTTATTTGTTTTTGACCTCGATTAGGATCATGATTATGATTATGATTTGTTTTTATTTTTATTTTTTCCCTTTTTTCTTTCCGACCACAATTAGGATTAGGATTAGTATTTTTTTCTTTAATTTATGTTTTTTACATTGCGCTAAACACTGTAAAATATTCGAAAAAGAAACAATTTTTCTTGAAATCATTTACATTTGAAAATTTAAGCTAGAAAATATTTTACAACGAAACAAACAGAGCTTAATCTTTCTTCTTTTCTTATTCCTTGGCATTGATTGCGTCAAATTTTTCATTTAAAAAGATAATAATAATAATTTCATTACTTTCTCAAACTTTCTCATTACAAGGACCCTTTTTTTTTTTTTTTTTTTTTTTTTTTTTTTTTGGACCTCCAATCCGGTTTGGATGAATCCTCTTCCAACCCACTACGTGACAAATAAATAGACCATTCACATGTATTATTTGAAAAAGTCATATGTCTTATTAAAAGGGTCATGTGACTAAAAGTACACATGAAATGACAAAGTTTACCTCCAATCCGGTTTAGAGGAATCATTTTTTAACCTACTACGTGGCAAGTAAATAGACCATCCACAATTCCACATGTGTATTTTAAAAAGTCACATTATTCATTAAAAATGTCATGTGACTAAAAGTACATGTGGATGATCTATTTACTTGTGAGCCAATATAAATTTATTCTAAAGGAAAACCTAAGTTGTTTAAATAAAAAATATTATGACTATAAAATCATCATTGATGACCAATTTCTCCTAACAACTTGATGTTTCAATTTTTTTGAAGTTAGTATCCCCACATGGTAAATTACTAACATTATCCACTCAATCTAACGTATAACCACACACCAAAGAATCACATTCACAACACCGAAATTAAGATTGGAATAATTTTTTTTTTTCCTTTTTCACCACGCATCACATTGTCCAATCTAAAGTAAAATTATTTTTTAAATTTATAATTTTCATCTATTTTTGTTACATTTTACCTTTGAACCATGATATTAAACTCTCCTTATGAAATTAATTTTGGTTTGTTAGTATTAATCCATCAAGTTATATTTTGAATTTTTATTCAAGTAGAAATAAGGCTATTGGGATTCTATTCTTAAGTGAAGTTGCAATAGTGACTTTGATAAATTAGATTATATAATTTTATGCTTGAAATTTTATTTATTCTTGCCATATTTTCATTTGATATTGTAGATTTTATTTGTAAATATTTCGTTAAACCATTGTTTTCGTCCCTAAACTTTGTATGAAATTCGTTTTTCGTCCTTGAACTTTGAAAAAGTTCATTTTTACACATAAATTTCGTCCCTGGACTTTTTTATAAAAGGAGGAAATTCATATGTAAAAATGAATTTTTTTCATAGTTTAGAGATGAAAAACGAACTTTTCAAAGTTTAGGGACGAAAAACGAAACTCATGTATAGTTTAAGGATAAAAACAATATTTTATCCTAAATAGTTTATAATTTTGAATATCAATTTGGATATGAATTTCTTTTTTTAAAAATGTAATAGAAAATTTAGATGAGAATCTCACAAATGAATAAAAAATTCATCAAATAGTTAGAAGAAAATGAAATAATACAAAAAAAAAGTTAACAATTAAAATAATTATAATGATATTTAAAGAGAGATGGGTTTGTGCGGGTTTAGAGGGAGAAGGGTGGGTTTTGAGAGAGAGGAAGATAGGGGGAGAAAAATTGGTGGTGGCCATGGGAGTGAGGAAGAGCTTAGCTAGTGAAGAAGAACAAAGAAAGAGAGAGAAACATTGATTAAAAGAGTTTTGATTTTGTGTGGTAGGTATTATATTTGTATTTGAAAACATAAAGCTTGTGTGACACATTTATTAGTTTTACACCACATCCAGATTAATATTATTCTCTTTAAAGTTAAGGTGATCAATGAGATGCTAAGGAATTGCATTACGAGAGGCTTAATAGAACTAATCACATATTTAAGAAATCGAACTAAACCTATAGATAGAGGAAAGGACGAATTATTTATTTTTGTATGTCTTTATTATTGCAAATCTTCCTTTGTGTTTTTAGTCATGTTAATTCATTGACTTAAAGCATGAAATCCAATTTGATTTTCAGTTGTATTAGTAGGAGAAACAAAATGTTAGAACAGACATGTGCTCAATTCCAATCAATTGACCATGTGTTTTAAGAATTAGATAGGTTAATAAACTAATTTTTTGTGAACTTGATCTAACAAAATCCAAACCATCAAGCAGCAACCTTTTAGAAAATCATGAAAGTATGATAAAGTGATTGGAATTTAAAGCCAATAGTGTAGGGGTATAATAAATTAAACCCTGTAGCTTCAAAAGAAATAAATTATATCCTGAAATGTCAAAAAATAATAAATTAAATCTTGAGGTTTTGAAAAAACAATTTACCTCAACCTATTTAAGTAGAATACAAATTTAATATGTTAAATTTTGAAATCTCATGGTTTAATTTGTTAATTTAATTTTTTAATTTGTTACTTTTTAAATTTTAGAGTTTAATTTGTTACTTTTGAAACTATAGATCTTAATTTATTACACTCTAAATTATAGGGTTTAAAATGTATTATTTCATTTTTCTTTTTCTTTTTCCTTTCTCTATTGATTTATTTTCTAATCCTATTTTAAGATTAAAATTAGGCAAAAATTCAAATTGCACCCCCTAAGTTTGGTCAATCATCATTTTAGTCCCCTAAGTTTCATTTTGTCAATTTTTATTTATTTATTTTTTTGTGCGACACTTTTTTGGGGTTGTTCATGTTTCTGACACTGTGGCATTAACCCTAAAGAAAGACATATATTCTTTGTTATCTCATTATAATATAAATATTCAAAATATTCTAGGGCAAAGATACAATGGTGCAAGTAATATGCTAGGTGAATGGAATAGATTACAAGCTTCGATTTCACATGATTGTCCATATACTTACTACATCCATTGTTTTGTACATCGCTTGCAATTTAAATTAGTAGTAGCATCAAAAGTAGTTATTCTCGTTCGTTAATTTTTCACTAAATTGACTTCAACTAGCAACATTGCTGGCGCTTCATTTAAGCGTAACGAGCATTTGAGAGTTGCTGAAGACGCTGAATTTAAATATTTGATTGCTATTGATGAGCTTAAGACTAGAAGAAGACTTAATCAGAAGTGGACTTAACAACGAGTTGGTGATACTCGTTAGAGTTTTCACTTTCGAGTGACATTATTTTACATGTCAGCACAAGCAAAAAAAAAAAAAAAAAAAAAAAACTCAATTTAACTTGGATGAGTTATTAGTAAATTGGTCAAACTATTGTTTTCGTCCCTAAACTATACATGAGTTTCGTTTTCGTCCCTGAACTTTGAAAAGTTTGTTTTTCGTCTCTAAACTTTGCAAAAGTTCATTTTTACACATAAATTTCGTCCCTGGACTTTTTTATAAAAGGATGAAATTCATGTGTAAAAATGAAACTTTTCAAAGTTTAGGGACGAAAAACGAAACTCATGTATAATTTAGAAACGAGAACAATATTTTAGCCTAGTAAATAAGAAGCTTTGCTTTTTTATCTTTCCAAAGCATCACACGTGCAATTGCTTTTTTTTTTTTTTTTTTTTCATTCCAAAGCATCAGATGAGTTCACTGAAATGCTATTGGGGTTAGGTGAGATGGGATTGACCATGATATGTATTTTTACTACTTTTATTTTAGTCAATTTTTGATGTATGGGTTGATGTTCTTTTGTTTTAATGTAATTAGTTAATATGAATATTATTGGTTGTAAGTATTTTTAATGTATATTTTTAATTTATTTTAGTGTATTTTATGTATGAATTTGTTAGTATCTTCATTATAATATATTATTATTATTATTTTTTTTAACATGACTTACAAAAAATAAAAATGGCAAGATAACTTAAGTATTGTCAATTTTTTTTTTGGTCATTTGAACATGAAACCGCAATTTTAGATTAAAATTATCCAAATGCTTTATTGACATAAACAATACTTTTTTCAAGTTTTACCAAATGCATAACTGTGATTTTGAAAACCTTGTTTTCATTATGTTAATTTTGAAATCGTTATTTTTTTAAAAACACATATTTTTAAACAACTATTCCAAACAGACCCTTACTTTTGAAATTGCTCACTTTGTGTTCTTGTAGAGGTGCTTATCCACCTATAAGAATTCCTCTAATCAACTCTTAGTTCCCAATAACTTCCTTAACCGAAACACTAGCCCATCAAAGCCTGCATCAGTTGGTATCAGAGCGTAAGATCCTGCAATTCAAGTCCTTGTAATTATCATCTATCTAGTTCCAGAATTCAAGATTTATCTTGATTATAGAGTAAGCTTGAAATTCCTTACGAAACCATAGCCTTCAAGATTTCTACTATTTGTGCAGTGATTAAAGCCATGGTATTCGAGAAGGATAAAGGAAAGAAATCTGTTGTAATTCCTGAATTTGATCAAGAAGATGTTGATGCTAACGAACTAGGCAGTCCAAGACATCATGTTAGTTTTGAAGCATTTAAAGATCACTGATGTCGCTCAATAGTAAGTGGTACTTTGTAGTACAGTGTAAGGGATTGTCGATTCTCAGGGAGCTTGTGTTTTCAAAAGACAATGTAACTAACTGTTTATAAGGGTAAAATGGAATTGGTTTATGGAAATTTAATATGTAAAAATACACTAAGGTTTTGGGGTGTTTCTCTATACTAGTATGATTCCTTTATAATCCGAGTAAAAACCTTGTTCTAAGAAACAATATACAATTGATTATTTTGCTCTGGAGACCTTTTGACCTAGTTGAACTAAAAGAACTTAGGAATACTTTATAACCGAAGAAGATAAAATTGTTAGAGTAATATTTTAAAAAACCTTTCAATTTTATAAATCACGATACCTAATTGAAATCATGAAATATTCCCCTTAATAATGAGAAAAACATGATTGAACTTATAGAAATTACAAAATAAAACATACATCAATAGGCATCAAATATTCAACAATCAAATGTAATTAAATGATGAAAACTAAGGGATTACAAAGTATTCATACCGTTATACAAAAAACATAGCCCCTAGCCCTAGCAAGGTACTTAGGCGGCCATGGAAGTGAAAACCTAAGCTTGGAGGAGAGAGAGAGAGGGTAAGTCTGTCTAATTCTCAACCGTCTAATCTAAACTCTCTTATTAACCCTAATCTCTTATATCTAATTCGGACTTCAGACTGTAAACAATTTGGGTCCAATGGGCCTTAAGTTGGGAGAGATTTAAAACACAAATGGGCTTTTTTTAAAACTGATTTTATGCGAATCCAGTCGCCTAGTTAATCAACTAGTCGACTGGATTTTCATTAAAATGCCTCCTGGACTTTTAGCCTGATTTGGACTAATTAATCTAGTCGCCTGGATCACCATCTAGTCAACTGAATTCTTCTAGATTTGAATTCTGGACTTCCCGCCCAAGAGAGCAGTCGACTGAAGGAAACTTAGGTGCTTGAAGCACAATCTAGTTGCCTGGATTGTGGTTCATCACTCTTTTCTTCTCTTCTGCTCCATCCAGCTTGTGCTATCTAACTCCAATCTGATCCAGCTTGTACCTGCAATCAAGCATAGCCCAAATTAACATATAAGGGATTAAATTAGTACACTTAAATGCACAAGTCATGTAATTCAATGAATTGAACAACAAACATCCATTTAAGTGTAATTAGACATGTAATGCAACACAATCCCATTAGAATCTCTCTAAAATGTGTTTAAATAAGTCATATTTCATGACTTATCAATCACTCTATAGCAGGCCACAAGTTACAACCTATACTTACTACCTTGCAGCAAGGTCATCGCTCAACCTATCCTGGATTTTACACAACCTATGGTTTCCTATTCTAGGGTGTACAATTGTGCATTCTAGCATGAGAGACCAAGTTTTAAAGGAAGTACATAGTCAAGGTCATTTTGGAAGGGATAAAACCCTTAGCTTACTGCAGCAGATGTATTTTTGGGATGGAATGGACAAAGATGTCACCAAACTTGTTCAAAGTTGTTTGACAAACCACGACCCTAAATCATTCATTTTTAGATGAGGGTCTAAACATGGTTCCCAAAATTGGGATTTTCACTATTTTCCATCCTAATCTTTAGGAGAATTTACAATGGAGTCGCCATCTAACTTTTGTACAAAAAGCTAAGAAAAAAAAGTACAATCTTTTATTTATTGATGAAATAAATAATACAATGTTTTGGGAAATAAACAAATTACATGATTTTGCCCTAGATACAATCTAAGGAAAAATAAAACTACAAGACTTTGTATCCTAAATACAATCTAGAAAGCATAAGTAAAAGGATACATGGACTAATCTAACTTCCCCTAAGATTAGGGTTCGGGGGCTAGGGGATTGGATGGGAAGGTATTAGGCACCCATCCAACCTGACCTAAATCAGTCTCTAAGGAACTCTTCACCTATCTTTCACGACTCAATGCATACAAACCAAACTCGTATTAATGTGACATCATATATAGTACATGCAAAACAAAATGAATAAATGTGATTAATTACCTAGCAATTGAAAGTATTCATGCAAAATATCCCTGACCATACATCTAGACAACCGAATATAACATATTAAGATCAAAACCAATTGGAAACACACAATTCAAAATCAATAGGAAAATATTTTTTGTACAAGACTATATAAATCCTAATAAAACCTAGATCGATTCTTAGATGAATCAGATCGGGTCTCTCCTAGGGCCGATCGGTGCCCAAATTGACCAATTCGGTACCCAGGTAAAAAATGGGACCCGATCGGTGCCTAGGTAAAAACCTAGGGCCCGATCGATTTTAATCCGAGAGTTCAGTTGTTGAATCTCATGAAAACCGATTCCTCCATTGTTTTTAACATTTTTAAAGTTATGGTTTTCATTTAACATGCTCCTAAGTCATATTATAATTTATCAAATAAAGAAAAAACACTTGGGAAAAAACAAGAATAACATAATCTTAAAATAAAATAAACAATCTAATAGTCATACATCCATGGAAACACTAAAAAGTTGCAAACAAGGAAAGAAGTACCTGCATATGTTTGTGGAAGGAAGCTTCCTGATCCAAGTTGAATAGATCCAACCTGAAAATTGATTCTTGAGGAAAAAAACCGTTAAATTTGGTTAAAAGAGATTAAAAAATAAAGTTCAAAGATTGGAATTGAGATTACAAGAGGTGGCCTCTTATCATCTTTAGGGTTATAAGAATACCTTGTATTCTTATTAGAAACCCTAATCCCTCACCAATATTCTTTTGAATTTTGTTTGGGATTATGAACGATGAAAATTCCAACCTCCCATAAAAATGAGTACTATTTTCTATTTATATGGCAGCCCAAAATGATAATCCAGTTCTGGAACCCTAGGAGGATAATTAGGGTTTTAAAATCGGATTAGTGGTACAAGAGTTGGACTATTGATTAAATTCTTATCTAGGTGCCGATCGGTATCCAAAGAAGCCCAATCGGTGCCCAAAGAGGCCCGATCGATTCCCACGTGAAATTTGAGTACCGATCGGCACTCAAGTAGATAATTTCGATTTCTTTCATTTTTAATCCACTTCTAGTCAAAATAGAAGTCCTTTATCAGCTGATTTCGGGATCCTTTATTTTAAATAATTAATTAATAAATAATTTGCATAAATTACTATCAAATTAATTAAATTTAAAATTATCCTCTGAATATTGTCTTGTGCACTAATACTTACCATATTAGGGTATTCTAACCAATAGGAATTAATTATTAATTAATTTAAGTTTAATTCTTTAAAGGACCAATCAAATTAATTTATAAATAATCCTATGCATGCATGCTCATGGTAAGCGTCATTTCAACTAATTGAATTTATTTCTTTAATAAAATCTTGGTTTTTTATCCGATTTTCAATCCAAAAAATTCACTCTCATTCTTAATTCAATTTTGATCACTTAAAATATGATTTTAAATTTATGGACCAACTTTGAATTTTCAAACTTGTGAAATTACCATTTTACCCTTTATACATTAAAGTGTAAAAAATTAAAATTAATGGTTGCAAAATGGGGTGTTAACAGTTTACTAGACATCCAAAGGGTTGGCTAGTAATGCAGGCTTATACCTACCTCTACCAGTTCCTTCTAGACCTTGGGAGTGCTTGAGTATGGATTTTGTTCTTGGCTTGCCACCAACAGTTAGGAGAGCAGACAACATCTTGGTTGTGGTTGATAGATTTTCCAAGAGTCATTTTTTCCATGTAGGAAAGCTAATGATGCTTCCCACATTGCAGACCTCATTTTCAAAAATGTTTACGAACTCCATGGTCTACCTACATCCATAGTCTCTGATAGGGACTCTAAGTTCCATGCACATTTTTGGAAGACCTTATGGAAGAAGCTGGGTACTAATCTAGACTATAGCACCACTTTTCATGCACAAAAATATGGACAAACCGAGATGACCAATCTAAGTTTGGGTAATCTGTTGAGATCCTTTATTGGAGATCATCCTAAAGAGTGGGAAGGAATCCAACCTATTGCAGAATTCGCCTTCAATAGGATTTGTTTAAGGATTAGAATTAGGATTTGTTTTTATTTTCCCTTATTTCTTTCTCACCTCTTTTACGATTAGGATTTGATTTTCCCATCAATTACTCCTATTTGGATTAGGATTAGGATTTGTTTTTTATTTTCCCATTATATCTTTCCCACCTCTATTAGGATTAGGAATTGATTTTCCCATCAATTACTCCTATTAGGATTTGAATTAGGATTTGTTTTTTATTTTCCCTTATTTCTTTCTCACCTCTATTAGGAATTAGGATTTGATTTTCCCATCAATTACTCCTACTAGGATTAGAATTAGGATTTGTTTTTTATTTTCCCTTTATTTCTTTCCCACCTCTATTAGGATTAGGATTTGATTTTCCCATCAACTACTCCTATTAGGATTAGAATTAGGATTTGTTTTTATATTCCCTTATTTCTTTCCCACCTCTATTAGAATTAGGATTTCTTCTTATTTTTATTTTTCCTTTTGTTCTTTACCACATCTATTAGGATTAGGATTAGGATTTGTTTTTATTTTCTCTTTATTTCTTTCCCATCTCAATTTGGATTAGGATTTGTTTTTTATTTTCCCTTTATTTCTTTCCGACCTCTATTAGGATTAGGATTTGATTTTCCCATAAATTACACTTATTAGGATTTGTTTTAGGATTAGAATTAGGATTTGTTTTTATCATCCATTATTTCTATTCAACCTCAATTAGGATTAAGATTTGATTTTCCCATCAATTACTCCTATTAGGATTAGAATTAGGATTTGTTTTTATTTTCCTTGACATCTTTCCCACCTCTATTAGGATTAGGAATTGATTTTCCCATCAATTACTCCTATTAGGATTAAAATTAGGATTTGTTTTTAATTTCCCTAATTTCTTTCCCACCTCTATTTGGATTAGGATTTGATTTTCCCATCAATTACTCCTATTAGGATTAGAATTAGGATTTGTTTTTTTTATTTTCCCTTACTTCTTTCTCACCTCAATTAGGATTAGAATTAGGATTTGATTTTCCCATCAAATACTTCAAATAGGATTAAAATTAGGATTTCTTTTTTACTTTTACTTTCTTTCTTTCCCACCTATATTAGGATTAGGATTTCATTGTCCCATCAATTACTCCTATTAGGATTAGAATTAGGATTTGTTTTATTTTTATTTTTATTTTTCCCTTACTTCTTTCCCACCTCTATTAGGATTAAGATTTGATTTTCTCATCAATTACTTCTAGTAGGATTAGAATTAGGATCAATTTTTATTTTCCCATATTTCTTTCCCACCTCTATTAGGATGAGGATTTGATTTTCCCATAAATTACTCCTATTAGGATTAGGATTTGATTTTCCCATCAATTACTCCTATTAGGATTAGAATTAGGATTAGTTTTTATTTTCCCATATTTCTTTCCCACCTCTATTAGGATTAGGATTTGATTTTCCCATCAATTCCTCCTATTAGTATTAAAATTAGGATTTGTTTTTATTTTCCCTAATTTCTTTCCCACCTATATTAGGATTAGGATTTCATTTTCCCATCAATTACTCTTATTAGGATTAGAATTAGGATTTGTTTTTATTTTGCCATACTTCTTTCCCACCTCTATTAGGATTAGGATTTGATTTTCCCATCAATTACTCCTATTAGGATTAGAATTAGGATTTGCTTTTTTATTTTCCCTTTATTTCTTTCCCACCTTTGTAATTAGGATTAGGATTTGATTTTCCCATCAATTACTCCTATTAGGATTAGAATTAGGATTAGTTTTTATTTTCCGATATTTCTTTCCCACCTCTATTAGGATTAGGATTTGATTTTCCCATCAATTACTCCTATTAGGATTAGGATTAGGATTAGGATTTGATTTTCCCATCAATTACTCCTATTAGGATTAAAAGTAGGATTTTTTTTTCTTCCCTAATTTCTTTCCCACCTCTATTTGGATTAGGATTTCATTTTCCCATCAATTACACCTATTAGGATTAGAATTTGGATTTGTTTTTTGTTTTCCCTTACTTCTTTCTCACCTCAATTAGGATTAGGAGTAGGATTTGATTTTCCCATCAAATACTTCAAATAGGATTAAAATTCGGATTTGTATTTTTATTTTTCTTTTATTTCTTTCCCACCTCTATAATTAGGATTAGGATTTAATTTACCCATCAATTACTCCTATTAGGATTAGAATTAGGATTTGTTTTGAGTTTCCCTTATTTCTTTCACATCTCTATTTGGATTAACTTTTGATTTTCCCATCAATTACTCCTATTAGGATTAGAATTAGGATTTGTTTTTAGTTTCCCTTATTTCTTTCCCACCTCTATTCGGATTAGGATTTCATTTTCCCATCAATTACTCCTATTAGGATTAGAATTAGGATTTATTTTTATTTTCCCTATTTCTTTCTCACCTCAATTGGGATTAGGATTTTATTTTCCCATCAATTACTCCTACAAGGATTAGAATTAGGATTTGTTTTTTCTTTTCCCTTATTTCTTTCCCACCTCTATTAAGATTAGGATTTTATTTTCCCATCAATTACTCCTATTAAGATTAGAATTAGGATGTGTTTTAATTTTCCCTTATTTCTTTCCCAACTTTATTTGGATTAGGATTTGATTTTCCCATCAATTACTCCTATTAGGATTAGAATTAGGATTTGTTTTTTATTTACCCTTTATTTCTTTCCCACCTCTATTAGGATTACGATTTGATTTTCTCATCAATTACTCCAATTAGAAATAGAATTAGGATTTGCTTTTATTTTCCCTTATTTCTTTCCCACCTCTATTTGGATTACGATTTGATTTTCTCATCAAATACTCCTATTAGGATTAGAATTAGGATTTGTTTTTACTTTTCCTTATTTCTTCCCCACCTCTATTAAGATTAAGATTTGATTTTCTCATCAATTACTCCTATTACAATTAGAATTATGATTTGTTTTTTATTTACCCTTTATTTCTTATCCACCTCTATAATTAGGATTAGGATTTCATTTTCCCATTAATTACTCCAATTAGGATTAGAATTAGAATTTGTTTTTTATCTTCCCTTTATTTTTTCCCACCCCTCTAATTAGGATTAGGATTTGATTTTCCCATCAATTACTCCTATAAGGGTTAGAATTAGGATTTGTTTTTATTTTCGCTTATTTCTTTCCCACCTCTATTTGGATTAGGATTTGATTTTCTCATCACTTACTCCTATTAGGATTAGAATTAGGATTTGTTTTTTATTTACCCTTTATTTCTTTCCCACCTCTATAATTAGGATTAGAATTTCATTTCCCATCAATTACTCCTATTAGGATTAGAATTAGGATTTTTTCTTCTTCTTTTTTCCCTTTATTTCTTTCCCACCTCTGTAATGAGGATTAAAATTTGACTTTCCCATAAATTACTCCCATTAGGATTCGAATTAGGATTAGTTTTTATTTTCCCATATTTCTTTCCCACCTCTGTTAGGATTAGGATTTGATTTTCCCATCAATTACTCCTATTAGGATTAGAATTAGGATTTTTTTTTTTCCCTTAGTTCTTTCCCACCTCTATTAGGATTTAGATTTGATTTTCCCATCAATTACTTTTATTAGGATTAGAATTAGGATCGGTTTTTATTTTCCCTCATTTCTTTCCCACCTGTATTTGGATTAGGATTTTATTTTCCCATCTCTATTAAGATTAGGATTTGAGTTTCCCATCAATTACTCCAATTACTATTAGAATTAGGATTTGTTTTTTATTTTTCCTGTTTTTCTTTCCCACCTCTATTTGGATTAGGATTTGATTTTCCCTTCAATTACTCCTATTAGGATTAAAATTAGGATTTGTTTTTATTTTCCCTAATTTCTTTCCCACCTATATTAGGATTAGGATTTCATTTTCCCATCAATTACTCTTATTAGGATTAGAATTAGTATTTGTTTTTATTTTGCCTTACTTCTTTCCCACCTCTATTAGGATTAGGATTTGATTTTCCCATCAATTGCTCCTATTAGGATTAGAATTAGGATTTGTTTTTTATTTACCCTTTATTTCTTTCCCACCTCTATAATTAGGATTAGAATTTCATTTCCCATCAATTACTCCTATTAGGATTAGAATTAGGATTTTTTCTTCTTCTATTTTCCCTTTATTTCTTTCCCACCTTTGTAATGAGGATTAAGATTTGATTTTCCCATAAATTACTCCTATTAGTATTAGAATTAGTATTAGTTTTTATTTTCCCATATTTCTTTCTCACCTCTGTTAGGACTAGGATTTGATTTTCCCATCAATTACTCCTATTAGGATTAGAATTAGGATTTGTTTTTTGTTTTTTTCTTTTCCCTTACTTCTTTCCCATCTCTATTAGGATTTAGATTTGATTTTCCCATCAATTACTTCTATTAGGATTAGAATTAGGATCGGTTTTTATTTTCCCTCATTTCTTTCCCACCTGTATTTGGATTAGGATTTGATTTTCCCATCTATATTAAGATTAGGATTTGGGTTCCCATCAATTACTCCAATTACGATTAGAATTAGGATTTGTTTTTTATTTTTCTTGTTTTTCTTTCCCACCTCTATTTGGATTAGGATTTGATTCTCCCATCAATTGCTACTATTAGGATTAGAATGAGGATTTGTTTTTTATTTTTCCTTTATTTCTTTCCCACCTCTGTAATTAGGATTAGGATTTGATTTTATGTTCCCATATTTCTTTCCCACCTCTATTAGGATTAGGATTTGATTTTCTCATCAATTACTCCTATTAGGATTAGAATTCGGATTTGTTTTTATTTTCCCTTATTTCTTTCCCACCTCTATTTGGATTAGGATTTGATTTTCCCATCAATTACTCCTATTAGGATTGGAATTAGGATTTATTTTTATTTTCCCTTATTTCTTTCTCACCTCAATTAGGATTAGGATTTGATTTTCCCATCTCTATTAGGATTAGAAATTTGATTTTCCCATCAATTACTTCTATTAGAATTAGAATTAAGATTTGTTTTCATTTTCCCTTATTTCTTTCTCACCTCTATTTGGATTAGGATTTCATTTTCCCATCAATTACTCCTATTAGGATTAGAATTAGGATTTATTTTTATTTTCCCTTATTTCTTTCTCCCCTAAATTTGGATTTGGATTTGATTTTCCCACCTCTATTTGGATTAGGATTTGATTTTTCCATCAATTACTCCTTTTAGGATTAGAATTATGATTTATTTTTATTTTCCCTTATTTCTTTTTCACCTCAATTAGGATTAGGATTTGATTTTCCTATCTCTTTTAGGATTAGGATTTGATTTTCCCATCAATTACTCCTATGAGGATTAGATTTAGGATTTGTTTTTGTTTTCCCTTATTTCTTTCTCACCTCTATTAGGATTCAGATTTGATTTTCCCATCCATTACACCTATATGGATTAGAATTAGGATTTGTTTTTTATTTTCCTTTATTTCTTTCCCACCTCTATTAAGATTATGATTTGATTTTCTCATCAATTACTCCTATTAGGATTAGAATTCGGATTTGTTTTTTATTTACCCTTTATTTCTTTCCCACCTCTATAATTAGGATTAGGATTTCATTTCCCCATCAATTACTCCTATTAGGATTAGAATTAGGATTTGTTTTTTATTTTCCCTTTATTTCTTTCCCACCTTTGTAATTAGGATTAGGATTTGATTTTCCCATCAATTATTCCAATTAGGATTAGAATTAGGATTAGTTTTTATTTTCCCATATTTTTTCCCACCTCTATTAGGATTAGGATTTGATTTTCCCATCAATTACTCCTATTAGGATTAGAATTAGGATTTTTTTTTTTTTCCCTTACTTCTTTCCCACCTCTATTAGGATTAGGATTTGATTTTCCCATCAATTACTCCTATTAGGATTAGAATTAGGATTTTTTTTTTTCCCTTATTTTGTTCTCACCTTTATTAGGATTAGGATTTGTTTTTCCCATCAATTACTCCTATTAGGATTAGAATTAGGATTTGTTTTTATTTTCCCTTATTTCTTTCCCACCTGTATTTGGATTAGGATTTTATTTTCTCATCAATTACTCCTATTATGATTAAAATTAGGATTTGTTTTTTATTTTCCGTTATGTCTTTCCGACCCCTATTAGGATTAGGATTTGATTTTCTCATCTCTATTAAGATTAGGATTTGAGTTTCCCATCAATTACTCCAATTACGATTAGAATTAGGATTTGTTTTTTTATTTCTTTCCCACCTATATTAGGATTAGGATTTCATTTTCCCATTAATTACACCTATTAGGATTAGAATGAGGTTTTGTTTTTATTTTGCCTTACTTCTTTCCCAACTCTATTAGGATTAGGATTTGATTTTCCCATCAATTACTCCTATTAGGATTAGAATTAGGATTTGTTTTTATTTTCCCTTTATTTCTTTCCCACCTCTTGGATTAAGATTTGATTTTCCCATCAACTACTCCTATTAGGATTTGAATTAGGATTTGTTTTTATTTTCCCTTATTTGTTTCCCACCTCTATTAGGATTAGGATTTGATTTTCACATCAATTACTCCTATTAGGATTGGAATTTGGATTTGTTTTTATTTTCCCTTATTTCCCACCTATATTTGGATTAAGATTTTTTTTTTTTTTCTTCCAGCCCCTCAATTACCCCTATTAGGATTAGGATTTTAATGTTTGGGAATAATTAATTTTGTGTGTGTAGTTTACTTTTTTTTCTTTAAGGCTCTCAAAATTGTGAGCCATAAAATTATTCTAATGAAAAAAGTTGTTTATATAAAAAATATTATGACTTAAAATCATCATTGATGACCAATTTCTCCTGACAACTTGATGTTTCAATTTTTTTGAAGTTTGCATCCCCACATGGTAAATTGCTAACATTATCCACTCAATCTAACACATGACCACACACCAAAGTATCTCATTCTCATCACCAAAATTAAGATTGGAATAATTTTATTTTCCTTTTTCACCACGCATCACATTATCCAATGTAAAGTGAAATTATTTTTTTAATTTATAATTTTCATCGATTTTTGTTACATTTTACCATTGAACCATGATATTAAACTCTCCTTATGAAATTAATTTTGGTTTGTTAGTATTAATCCATCAAGTTATATTTTGAATTTTTATTCAAGTAGAAATAAGGCTACTCGGATTCTCTTCTTAAGTAAAGTTGCAATAGTGGCTTTGATAAATTAGATTATATAATTTTATGCTTGAAATTTTATTTATTCTTGCCATATTTTCATTTTATATTGTAGATTGTATATGTAAATATATTTTTAATTTTGAATGTATATTTGAAATATATTTTGATTGAATTAAAAAGAATATTAATATATTATGAATAGGATTAGAAAATTTGATGAACTCACAAATGAATAAAAATTCATCTATAGTTAGAGAAATGAAATAATACAAAAAAAGTTAACAATTATAATAATTATAATGATATTCAAAGAGAGATGGGTTTGTGGCGGGTTAGAGGGAGAAGGGTGGGTTGAAACGGACATTCTCTTATAGTCTTGTACCTCATAAATTCTTGTTAGTTATCTTCGCAATCTGCTATTTTAGCATCCAAGAGAGTAAACTTTAAAAGCCCAAAGAATGCTTAGAGAGAATGGTTTCACAGATACCCACATCTCCAAATTTGTCAGGTTATGCCCACGGTTGCTTTTATATGATATGAAGAAGACCCTTTTGCCCAAAATTGTGTTTTTCCATTCTACGGGGGCTTCAAGTTCTAAGAGCATTCCCATTAGTGAAGCTAAAACCACATTTTAGGTAAAATAGATGTTATTGTAGATAAAAAATCTCACAAATGCACTCCCATCCGGTCTTTCATTTTAGCTCAAAAAAATACATCATGCTATAGTACTCGGTAACAATACTGAGTACTATTCATGAGAGGTAAAGGTATTCTATTCTATTTTTATTTACTCCTCTCTCTCAACAATTTCTCTCTCCTCATCACTCATTAGAAATTATTCTCCCTCTCTCGCATCCCTCATTATGGGTGTCGTTTGAGTTGGCCATCCTCCAAACCCCAACATCCGAGTCCAAATCGTGGTGAGTAATGGTTGATCGCGGTGAGTTTGGTTAGAGATGGGTTTCGGTTGATGGTTGATTTGGGTCTGCGGTGGGTTTTGGCTTTGATGGTGGGTTTGGGTTTGCGGTGGTTGCGGTTAGCGATGGGTTTTGGTGTGGATTTGGGTTTACGGTGGTTTCGGCTTTGATGTTGGGTTTGGGATTGATGGTGGGTTTCGTTTTGTGGTTTGTTATGGTTAGTGATGGGTTTCGATTGATGGTGGATTTGGGTCTGCGGTGGGTTTCAGCTTTGATGTTGGGTTTGGATTGTGGTGGTTTCAGTGGCGGTAGCTTTGATGGAAGTGGAGGGTTTGATTTTGTCTGCAGTGGGGATCCAATTGAGTTTCGGTTATGCGGCGGTCTGGTGGTGGTTTGTCTGTGGTGGTGGGATCTAGTCATGGAAGCATTTGGATTAAGGATTTTGATTTTTTTTTAAAATTTTTTTTTTTAAATAAAAATTATAAGATTATTTTAATATGATAAATTGTAAAATAGAGAGAGATGTGAGAGTGAGGTGTTTTAGAAAAGTAGTTAGCTAAAATAAAAAAGTGGTTTTTTGAAAAGGTAAAGTAGATAAATTTTAGAAAGTGGGATGAGAATGCTCTAAAGTCCCTACGATTTTATCTTCAAGCCCACTTCTATTGGCAAGGAGCTTAAACAAATATATTATTCCCTGCTATGATTTCCTCAAGAGTCCATTACCGGTTTCACAAATACCCACATTTCCTTACAACTTTCAAGCACTCATCAATTGTTGAGATTGCAAATAATATGGTTCCATACGTTTCACTTTTGGGCAACTAGGCGGTGGTGGTGGAGGACTATGAGGTGGCACCAGTGAGTTTGAGGAGATTAGGTGGGGGATTTGATTTGGTAAAATTTTGGGGAAAATGGTTCCAGGTCAAGTAATTTGGGTGGGTTGGGTATGTTTAGTTTTGGTGTTATTTTTAATTGAAATTTTTTATATCCACATAATATTAAAAAATGATATCTCATTCCGTTGCCACGTAGTAGACTATACGAAGTTGGATGGAGGATCAATAGAGATCATTTTTTAAATTTCAGGAACCAATAACGATCAGGTTGCGTTTGGATACTTGGATTTGGATTTTAAATCAATAGATTTGACATGCTTTGATTCCAAATCCATTGATTTTAAAATTTCTTGTTTGGATCCATTTATCAATCTTTGGGACCCCTCTAAAGATAAAGATAGATTCCTTCAATGAAATTGTCCACTCAGCCCAATCCCTCATGAGCACATTATTGAGCAGTGGGTCCCTTTACGAAACTACTGGTAAAACCAAACTTTCTTCAATTTCAAACTTATTCCTTCTCTCCCACATTTGGCAATTCAAAATTTAACCACTGCTTTCAGCTCTCTTGTGATTTCTCTTTCAGTGTATTCATTCAACCCACCAAAAAAAAAAAATGGCCGAAGCAATCCCGTTTGATCTTGTGCAAAAGATCATTGGAAGTTTGGGTTCTATGGCTGTCAAAAAGATTGGATCTATATGGAGTGTACGTTAAATATAGAATGTGATTAAAATGACTCCTCATCCATTACGAAATTCTTTCACTTATTTTTTGATTAAAGGGTTAAATACACTATTAGTCCCTAACGTTTACACAAGTTGCACGTTTGGTCCCTAACGTTTAAAACGAGCAAAAATGGTTTCTAACATTTCAAAATCGTGTACCATTCGTTCTTCCGTTAGTGTCCATTAACTATGTGTATACATAGCTAATGGATTAATGACGTGGCCAATTTTTAATTGAGGTGATTTTTTTTTTTTTCCATTAATAATTAAGATTTTACATGGTATACCCATTTAAAATTATATAAAACTCACCCAACCCATCCACCTCGATTCTAATTAAAAAACCCAATTATCCGAATCAAATTAAACTAAACCGTTCATCTCTCTTCTCCATAGACGCTAAATGTCCTTAGAACAAATACCTCCTAACTCCTCTGCCATTACATCCTTGGAGTACAATAAGGCGAACAAGTATATATCTTACATCTCTATACGTAAGTCCATCCTCTGATTTTGGATTGAAAAACAGGCTATGTATGAGTTGAAGTTTCTTGAGAATGGTCGTGAGCTCGCCAGTTGTCTCATCTTCATCAGTTTTCAATGAAAAAAGAGATAATACAATAGTCTTGTCATGTGAATCAAAGTAAACATATTTCCGAACATGAATGAAGTTTAGTTTATGCTTTTTCCACACTTCCTTGATATCATCAAGAACAATAAACATATTATAAAAAAATCAAGAACAATAAACATGCTTTCTTGCTTTAGCACCAAATCAAGACTCTTTTCGTCTTTTCCATAATCTTCGTATGCAAATATTCTTAACTTGAAGTAAACATTTTCTGGGTCAAGAAACTCAGCGATCCTCAACGCATAATATAATGTATTTATATATATCTCAAACATGGTACTTGCATCCTTCCAAAATTAAACGGAGCCATTTGTTCTAACTTCTAAGGATCTTTGTGCCTCCTCTTTAATTTAGGGTTTAATTGAATTTGGGTAATTGGGTTTTTCTTTATTTTATTTTTTTTATTTTTTATATAATTAGAATTAGGTTGTTTGGGTTTTATTTGATTTTAAATGAATATGCCATATCAGATCCTAATTGTAAATGAAAACAAATGCCACCTCAAAACATTTGGATTATTCATTTTGTTCAACTCAATATCATAAAAGCGAATAATTTTGCTATTCTACTAAGCAAAACTAGAATAGAAAGGAAAAATGAAAAAATGAAAAGAATAAACGAATTGAGAAGAAAATAGAAACAATTCCATAAATTCTTCAATCTTTGGGACCCCTTTAAAGACAAAGATAGATTCCTTCAATGAAAGTGTCCACTCAGCCCAATCCCTCATAGCACATTATTGAGCATTGGGGTCCCTTTACGAAATTATTGGTAAAACCAAACTTTCTTCAATTTCAAACTTATTCCTTCTCTCCCACATTTGGCATTTCAAAGTTTAACCATTGCTTTCAGCTCTCTTGCAGGGGCGGAGCTACATGGGGACCAAGGGGGGCCTTGGCCCCTGCCAGCTCTCCCAAAAAAAACCAATGATAAGTCCCACTTTGGTTAAGACCGTTTTGATTGACAAATCAATGGCCTCAAATAAAGTCAAGTTCTTATAATCTGGTTAGAGATAGTAGCGGAGGTCTCTTTGACACCCCCTCCCAATAAGTGGTTATAAAACTAACAACACTGTAATTAGTTTGAAAAACAATCTCTCGTCAATGAAACTATGAAAGTCTTTTTTTATTATTATTAATAACGTGTGGCTTAGGATTCACTAATTCATGAAGTGGAAGTGTAGTGTGGAACTATTTGTGTATTGCTTTTGGAAAAACGAAAAACGTGAACTTCTTAAAGTGAAATAGGTGTAGAACAGTGAAATAGGCAGTAAAGTGTGATTTTGTGTTGCCTTTTTTTAATTAGCAACATTAATAATTTTTAGTTAAAATACTATTAGATATATAATAAGATAATTAATAAAACTTTTATTTAATTTGTAGATCATGAGAAAGTCAACTTTTATTTGATTTTTAGAACAAGAAAATCAATAGTCTACCCACTTGTTTTAGAGTGATTCTACTTGTGCTTACTCTTCCAGTTTCTATTGCAACTACGGATGAATATTGTCAAATCTAGGCTTTGCAACAAAATTGAAGATAATTTTCTAATGGTCTCTTTGATTGTGTACATTGAAAAGGAGATTGTTGCAAAATTTAGTATAGATTTAATCATATATGATTTTCGAGACTTAAAAACACGTCGACTTTCATTAGGATAAAATGAGTGGGTTGAGATGTATTAAGAAATGCTTATTATGTATCTTTTTTGTTGGTATTTTTATAATATTGAATAAATATTAGTTTGGATTTTCTTAAACTTTGTTTTTGGTTTATGCTTTGGCCTTTTTCAAGTTCAAATCCTGGTTATGTCATGTTGTTAATTGTTCTGTCATCAGGGTACAAAGCAAATGCTCCCATTCGGACCTAATAATTGCATAATACAATGCTAAGACTGTGAATGTTAACTACAACTGTACTGTAAAGCTAGACTATTAGATTTACATCAAGCTAGACTTACGCATTATTTTAGTTGTTGATGTTTTGTTAATACTATATGGATGTTACTTTGGATTTCTATGAAAAAATTTTGTGTTGATACACTGGCCCCTGCTAATGTAAAATCCTGGCTACGTCCCTAACTATTGAGATTTCCTTTCATTTTTATTGGAAAAAGAAAAAAGAAATGGACAGATTAATGCTTTGTCTCCCCTTTTGAGTTAACAATCTTGTTAACTTAAGGTATCCAACTCTCAACAACAACACTAACGGTTAAACCAACTAACAAAAAAAAAAAAAAAGATTTATTACTCACTACGAAATGTAGGTGGTGGGTGGTCATGGGCGTATTATATACAATTTGTCGACTATCAACTTCATCTAAACATCCCAGTGTTTTACATGTAATTCCCTTCTTATAAAGGCAGCCAAGTAATTCCCTTCTTATAAGGCAGCCAAGGTCATAATTGAATTGTTAAAATGGGGAATTTCATGGAAGTTTCAAGGCAAAAAAAATTCTTTAGCTGCCATGGTAACTTTAATTTGTGCTCTTTGGGAATTGGAATACAATACTTAAGAGGTTTGGTCAATTTAATTTTGATGAAACCCACCAACTACAATACACTAGTGTTGGACTATTGTGACGGCAATGAATGATATTGTCTCAATCCACTGAACCCAGCTGTGTGCCATTACGAGTCAGCGACACCGCCACTATTTTTCTTTCGATTTTCCCAAAAGTCAAGAGTCTAACATGAGAAAATGGTAAAATAGTTTCTTTCCGCCTACCGCTGAAAAAGGAAGTTTCACATTACTTTCCACCATCACATTACTTCCGCTGAAAAAGCTTTGTCTACACCTTTTATATTTCTCTTCAATCTCTTGGTTCCCTATATTGTGATCAATTAATATTTTCGAAAATGTAGTAGGTAATTTTTTCTTAATGTGAGTGGGATATATAAATTTTAAGAGTTCTTTTTGAATTAGTTAATGAAAATATTATTTTGTGATATACGAAAACTATCAACCTCTGCAGTGATATAAAACTTGAAACTTTA
>OU015761.1:45056916-45115349 GCA_907173295.1 Fagus sylvatica
ATCATCCCAAGAACTCTTGGTAGCCATTTCACTGATATGCATTGAACTTCTGATTTATAAGCTTGATTAACTTTTTTGGGAAGAATGAAAATACTGCACCAATACACTTGGATGCTGTAGAGGATAGATTTGATAGAACATGATTCTCTCCATTCCATTTCACGGTTAAGAGTATCATGTCATTTAAAATTTTAAATGACGTGGATTAGATATATTTTTAGATCTGTAATATTCAATTTAGACCATAAAATTAATTTATTTAAAATAGAGAATATCTTTTTCCCTATTAATGTCCACTCAAAATAGAAGATAGAAAACATCTCAGCCTTCACATAAACAAAAATTTATTAGCAGTTTAGCACTATTTTTGACATTAATGATAAAGGGATGTTATTAACTCCTAAATTTGAAAATACTAATTATCATTTTCAATTCAATACCATATGACCAAACAAACAACTACCCTCCCATCTTTTTGATCTAGTTCCATATGAAACTTATCTAATTCTATTATGATATTATCTCTAATATACTCATGATGGTTTCAACTCTTAACCCTTTGAAGGGATTTTAAAGTACCTGATCACTTTGAATAAGCATATATTTACTTCTTTTCGAGTTTGGTAAATAGATTTGTACATTTGGATTATTGATTTTGTTCAACTCAATATCATAAAAGCGAATAATTTTGCTATTCTACTAAGCAAAACTAGAATGGAAAGGAAAAAAGAAAAAAATGAAAAGATTAAATATAAACAAATTGAGAAGAAACAGTTCCATAAATTCTTCAATCTTTGAGACCCCTTTAAAGATAAAGATAGATTCCTTCAATGAAAGTGTCCACTCAGCTTAATCCCTCATGGCACAGTGGTAGTGCTAAGTTGGTAGAGCAGGTTACAAAATTGAAAAACATGCATTCAAGATAACGTTCTTCACGCGGAGTCATGATTGAGTAGTGAAGCTTTTTGTCACGCGGAAACATTATTGAGCAGTGGGGGACCCTTTACGAAATTATTGGTAACGCCAAACTTTCCTCAACTTCAAACTTATTCCTTCTCTCCCACATTTGACATTTCAAAGTTTAATCACTGCTTTCAGCTCTCTTGTGATCTTGTGAAAAGGGGGGATTTTTTTTTTTATTGGAGGTGATAATAATTAGGAGAAGAAGATAGAGTTTTTAGTATGAAAAATGCTAAAAGCCTAAAACTACTATCAATTTTACTATAAAAGGTTTATAAATTAACGTGGCAAAGAACGTTTATGTATTAAAATTTATAATACCCTAGCATCACTCATATTATTTTGGATTCTTGAAGTCTCATTTACTAATTGTTTTCTGTCTTTTTTATTTATTTTAATTATGACATGTAATGGAAAATTGTTCATTAATAAGTGAGGAAATAAATAGGAAATTCAAAAAATGTGGCTCTGACCAAAAAAGAAAATACAGGAAGGTATTCATTTTAGTTCTCAGAGAATTATAAAAGGGAAATTATAAAACTTCTTCAAAATTAGAAAAGTTGGTATAAATTACTTTAAATTAGAATATAAAATCTTCACATTTTATTTATTTATTTAAAGAATCTCTAAATTTGAGAAAAGTTAAGAAAACTAGATGGCAAGCTGACATTTCCTTCAAAAATGTTTTTCCGCTATTGTCTTTCACGAAATGCTAAGGTGACATGATTCAAGGACTCAGCTACAAATTAAGGGACCAAAAACTAGAAACCTAAAGATTAAAAAATGAAACTCTCCTGCTAATGTACATTTGTTTTCTCTACAATCACTGGAATACAATTAAAAGATCTCTAACCAATAAATATGTCTTGAAAAGGAAGAGTTGTTGTCTTTCACATATCTGCTAATGAAAGTGTCCGCTCAGCCTGATCCCTCATTGGTGTCTGCTCATACTAAACTGGTATACAGCTTACAAAAGTAAAAAGTATGAAACTATTGAGCAGTGGGGGCCATTTATGAAATTATTGGTAAAGCCAAACCTTCCTTGGAGCAACTTCAAACTTAATTTTTTATTTTTTATTTTCTAATGTCTGGAGAGTAGAGACATAAAAATAAAAATAAAAATCACATAAAAATTCATTGATTTTTGATATGTCAAACTGTGAATTGTAAATAATAAAACGAGGTCAATAATGAGTTTAAATGAGAATTAATAAAAAATGTTAGATTAATAGTTTTAAAATATATTATATATAACATTACTCTATTTTATAATATCTACACTTTTTGTGAGTTTGATATCTTATTAAATTTAAATAAATAAAATTTTAAGATACCAAGCAAGCAATGTGATGATAAGATTAGATGTACCATACTAAAAAAAAAAAAAAAAAAAAGTGTGGATACATTAGAGATCCAAATGCAATGCATAGGTTATTGCATACCCCTCATCACCTCACAAAAAAGTTTAACCTTTTTACTTTTAAAATTTTTGACAAAAATGCATTTTTAGTATTCATATTTTGGGGTATTTTATTTTGGTCCTTATATTTTATAATATTTTATTTTAATCTTTGCTATTTGGACATATATTATGTTTGAAGAGAAAAATTTTTATAAAAAAGAAAAATACGGAGGGTAAGGAAATTTTGTTGAGAATCCATATTTAGCAAAAATACGTCATTTGTCTTAATTGTGATTGATAATATTTTCAATATATATAGTACAAATTTTTTTCTTAATGTGTCTAGAATATAAAATTTGAGGTTCTTTTCTAATTAGTTAATGATAATATATTTTTTGTGATATAAAAAAAGTGTCAACGTCTATAATGATATCTAAAACTTTATTCAAAATACTTTGTTATATAAAACTCTACTCAAAATCTTTCGATATATTATAATAAATATATATATATATATATATAAACCACCCTTGAGATTTGATTTAATTAAGAAATTATCAAGAGTATTTAAAAATATCCAGGTTGTCTTGAAGTGCAAATAACACTTAACGCCGTGTTTGTGTAATTTTCCCCAAAACCTAATTTGTGGTCTTAGATAAACTAATATGTGGATGGAAACTTTTATTTCTACAACAATACTACTTACACAACAAATTTTACAATTTTTGAGATGACAAATTATGATTAGTGTAACATTACTTTCACACTAACATCACTTTATTATACATTAATCACAATTGTGAAATTTGTAGTTTTTTTGGAAAAATATACAAACGGTGTTAAGTACTATTTGCACTTAAGGGTCAAACTGAATATTTTTTAAAATTCTTGATAGTTTCTATCATTAACTCAAACCTTAAAGGTGGCTTTTGTATTTCACCCCAAGAAAAATAATAATCTATGCAACTCTTTTGGCTTGTAGTTAATTTTCTTAATGGGTTTTATTTTATGATACCTGATCACTTTTATGTGAATAAGCATCTCTTGTAGTTCTTTGTTAAATTAGTAAATAGGTTTGCACCTTTAAGTTTACTGAATTTGCTCAACTCAACATCATAAAAAGGAATTGTTTAGTTTAGCTCTTCTACTAAGCAAAACCGGAACTGATTTAATAAAAAAGTGTCATAAGGTCACAAGGTAAGGAATAATAAATACACAATCATGAGATGTAATACATATTAAAAAAAATGTACATGTGTCAATAATTTATTAGTTTACACGTATAAATTGATTGTATTGTTTATACAATTTAACTTTATTTTTTAAAAAATGTATAAAAATATTAATTTATTTGAAGTACCTTTATCTATGTCCAAAGAGCATTAGTCAGCAGAAACCGATTAGAATTTACAAAAGTTATCCCAAAAGTCCAAGTGAAATGAAGTTACCCAAACTTTATGTCAACATTGCACATGCAAATGTCGCAGAAAGTCTGAGTTTAATAACAAAGTCTTCACGTGGAGTGGAGTCATTATTGAGCTGTGCAACTTTTTCTCTGAATTTACTGAGCTGTGGGTTCATACTTATTCCTTCTTTCTAAGCAACTTCATACTTATTCCTTCTACTAACATTTGAGGCATTTCAAAGTTTAACCATTGCTTTCAGCTCTCTTGTGATCACTCTTCTACAATCACTGGAATACAATTAAAAGATCTCTAACCAATAAATATGTCTTGAAAAGGAAGAGTTGTTGCCTTTCACATATTTGCTAATGAAAGTGTCCGCTTAGCCTAATCCCTTACTGAGGAGGTATACAGCTTACAAAAGTAAAAAGAAAAAAAAATGCATCACAATTGACAATACAAGACGTACTTTTAGGACAAGTTTGGTATACTGTAATAAGAATCAGTATTATAAAGGATAAAAAGAGGTGTAATGTAATAACTATTATCATCTATTTGTTTAGTGACAAACCATGAATAGAACTTTAAATTTGTATTCTATATTTTACTAAAACATAATTAATATACTAGTATGGTTTATTATATGAGTATTAATAATTTTAAAACATTTTGGAGATTTAGATTTTAAATGTTATATATATATATATATGTAGAGAGAAAGAGTGAGGAATTTTTTTTTTTTTTTTTTTTTAATGGACACTGAGTGTTGTGTGTGTATAACATATAGATATATATATACAATGAGAGATATATATAGAGAGAGAGAGAGAGAGAGAGAGTGAGAAGAGAGAGAGAGAGAGAGAGAGAGAGAGAGAGAGAGAGAGAGAGAGAGAGAGAGAGAGAGAGATTTTAAAAAGTGGTAGTCAACTATGGTTTTTGAAATTTTTAATTTTTTTAACTATTACGTGATCTAAGGAATAACTATTACTATTTTAATAAGGAATAGTTATTCCTCATTTTAAAGAATAGTCATTCTAAGGAATACTTAAAGGTCAAAAAAAAAAAAAAAAAAAAAAAAAAAAAAATCAATCTATTACAGTGCTAATTTGTTTTATACAACTTTTTGTCACGCAGAAACATTATTGAGCAGTGGGGGGCCCTTTATGAAATTATTGGTAAAGCCAAATCTTCCTTCGGAGAGCAACTTCAAATTTTTTTTTTTCTTTCCCTCTGATGTTTCTAGAGAGTAGAGACATTAAAAAAAAATATATATATAAACAGTTTATAATTTTCTGATATGTTAGACTATGAATGATAAATAATAAAGTGAGATCAGTAATGAGAACTAATAAAAAATGTCAGCTCAACATTTGTAAAATATATTATACATATAGCATTACTCTATTTTATAATATCTACACTTTTTGTGAGTTTGATACCCAACTAAATTTAAATAAATAAAATTTTAAGATACCACTCAAAAAATGTGATGATAAGATTAGATGTACCATACTAAAAAAAGAAAGAAAAAAAAAGGTGTGTATACATTAGAGATCCAAATGCAATGCATAGGTTATTAAATACCCATCTTTACCTCACAAAAAAGTTTAACCTTTTTACTTTTAATTTTTTGACAAAAATGCATTTTTAGTATTCATATTTTTGGGGGTATTTTTATTTTGATCCTTATATTTTATAATGTTTTATTTTAGTCTTTGGTATTTGGACATATATTATATTTGATGAGAAAATTTCAAAAAAAAAAAAAAAGAAAAATAAGGAAATTTTGTTGAGAAACCATAGGGTGTTTTGTGTACTCCCCCCTCCCCCCAAACAAAAAGGAACTAAAATGTTGAATTATTCCAAATAATGTTTTACGTCGAAACAAACGGAGCCTAAGAGTGAGTTTTACTTATGATTCACATTTGTTCCATTTTCTTTTGATGTTTACCTTTGAGTAGATTTTGAAATTTAGCATGGCTCTGTCTGTACATTCCTTCTATTTGAAGATGATTAGTTGCAACTTGCAAACATGAAAGTGTGGCATGTTTAAGTAACGTCTTGAATCTAATTATAAGTAAAATTAAGGCACCAAGATTTATATTCTAATTTTCTCAACTTAATTTGATAAGAATTTGGAGAAAATAATGTGACACATGACATCAATTAAAAAGGATAGAAGAAAATTATAGAGAAAAAAAGTTTAATGAGTAGTTCCTGTGCTGAGTGATGCAGAGTCGACAATTCAAAAGTACCAATGCAATTTACTTTTATCTTGATTATCCACTGATAATTCTTGCCATGATTTGTTAAATAGATTTGGTACCATTTGCAAATTTGCACTAGACCTGAGAAAGAGAAATATGAATGAGATGCAGAATACATACAAGGTTGTAGCTTGCGGCTAAACCAAGCAAAGTATTTTTGCTAATACAATATTCCAGCCAACTTTATGTCAACATTTCACATGCATATGTCGCCAAAAGTATGAGTTCAATAATTTAGCAAAAGAGTCTTCACGTGGAGTCATTATTGAGCTTTGAAGCTTTTTCTCACGCGGAATCATTATTGAGCTTTTTTGGATCAACCTCAAACTCATTCCTTCTCTCACATTTGGCATTCAAGTTCAACCAAAGCTTTCAGCTTTCTTGTGATCTACTATCTTCCAGTGTTTTCTTTCACTCACCAAGAAGAAATGGCCGAAGCAATCCCATTTGGTCTTGTGCAAAAGATCATTGAAAGGTTGGGTTCCACGGCTTTCAAAGAGATTGGGTCCATCTTGGGTGTCAAAGATGAGCTTGAAAATTTGAAGAACACTTTTTCCGCTATTCAAGCTGTACTCCAAGATGCAGAGGAGAAGCAGGACACGAACAATCAAGTCAGGGACTGGCTCATGAAGCTTAGAGACGTAGCTTATGATGCGGATGACGTGTTGAGCGATTTCTCCACTGAATATTTGCGGCGAAGGGTGATGTATGGTGATAAGATGGCAAAGAAGGTACGTATTTTCTTCTCGAGTTCAAACCAACTTGCTTTTCGTTTTAAGATGGCTCACAAGATAAAGGCTATAAGGGAGAAACTTAATGCAATAGCAAATGATAAGAATGATTTACGATTGGAAGTTAGTCCTTTACAAACAAGGGTTGTGGCTAGGGAGAGGGACCAAACTCACTCATTTATACGTGATGAAGAAGTTATTGGGAGAGAAGATGATAAGAAGAGAATCATGGATATGTTGTTCAAAATTGATGGGGAAGAAAATGTGTCGTTCATATCCATAGTGGGACTTGGAGGGCAAGGGAAGACCACACTTACTCAATATGTATTCAATGATGAGAAAGTGAAGAGTTATTTTGATTTGAAAATGTGGGTGTGTGTTTCAGATGTCTTTGATGTAAAAACAATTGTTGAAAAGATAATTGGATCTGCAACTGGTACGAAACCTATAAACCTTGACATGGATCCACTACAAGCTAACCTTCGCGAACGCCTCAACCAAAAAAAGTATTTACTTGTGTTGGATGATGTGTGGAACGAAAATGAGGAGAATTGGTCTCATTTGAAAACACTTTTGATGGGTGGCTCAAAGGGAAGTAAGGTGGTGATAACTACACGATCTGAATTGGTTGCAAAGATTACTAGTCCAATCCCACCGTATTTTCTAAAAGGTCTATCACAAAACCAATCTTGGTCTTTATTTAAGGAGATGGCATTTGGAAAAGGGCAAGAGTCCATTGATCCCAAACTTAAAAAAATCGGAATGGACATTTTAGTAAAATGTTGTGGAGTGCCTCTTGCTATAAAGACGATAGGGAGAACATTATACTTCAAAAAGACAGAGGTTGAATGGTCAAATATCAAGGATCAAGATTTTACAAGTGTAACTCAGAAAGAAAATGATATTCTACCAATTCTAAAATTGAGTTATGATAATCTCCCATCATATTTAAAGTGTTGTTTTGCTTATTGTTCATTGTTTCCTAAAGATAGCAAGATTTCAAGGTTGACATTGATACAACTATGGATAGCACAAGGGTTTATCCAACCACGAAATGAAAAGCTGCAATTAGAAGATGTTGCTAACGAGTATTGCATGGATCTACTTTGGAGGTCCTTCTTCCAAGAAGCTAAAGAAGATGAATTCGGGAATATAATTAGTTTCAAAATGCATGATCTAATCCATGATATTGCACAATCAGTCTCAAGGTTTGAGTGCACATATGTTGATCCTAATGAAAAAATTGTCAATGAAAAAGTTCGTCACCTATCATTTCAATTTGACAGTGATTTTGGGGAGAATCTAAGCTCGTTTGTCAAGGCAAAGAAGATACGTACATTCTTAAAATTTGGCTACAGTTCTCTACAAGAAGAATCAACTCTCAAGAAACTTATTTCAAGTTTTAGATGCTTGCGTGTGTTAGACCTAAGTGATCTAGAGATCGTGACGGTGCCGAATTCTATAAACAAGTTGACATATTTGAAGTACCTTGATCTTTCTTGCAATAATATTGAAGTTCTCCCAAATTCTTTTATTAGATTGGTGAATTTGCAAACATTAAAGCTCTCTTCCTGTAGAAAGCTTAAAAAATTACCAAGAGATATTCAAAAATTGATCAGCCTCAAGCATCTTGAGATAGATGGTTGTGAGAGTCTGACTCACATGCCATGTGGAATAGGGCAATTGACTTCTCTTCAAGCTTTACCACTATTTGTTGTGAGCGAGGAGGACCATGCAGCTTCATCTTCCAAGCATTGTGGTGGACTAGCTGAACTGAACAAGCTAAACAACTTGAGAGGTGAACTATGTATTGAAAATTTGGCGTGGGTGACAGATGCTACCTTAGAAGCCAAGGCTGCTAATTTGAAGGAGAAGCGACATCTTAGAAGTTTGGAATTAAGTTGGGATTTGAAAGATAATAATGACACATGTGTCGCTGATGAAAATTTATTGGAAGGCCTCCAGCCATACCATACTTTAAAAAAGTTGTACGTGGAAGGATATCGGGGTGTGAGTTTTCCGAGTTGGCTTCCTTCAGTGACTAGTCTTGTTAAATTAAAAATATCAGATTCAATGTGCCAACATCTACCACCATTGTATCAACTTCCATCTCTCAGAGAACTTTTTCTTAGTAATATGACTGGTTTGGAATACATATCAGACCGAGAAATCACTGATGAGGTCTCTGCTTCAACAACATTTTTCCCATCCCTAAAGTCACTCACACTTCGGTATTGCCCTAATCTAAAGGGATGGTGGAGGAGGGATATCGTGGATGCGGCAACAACGACATCAATATCAAGCGATCAATATCAGCAGCATATATCATTGCCTTCCTTTCCTTGTCTTTCTTACTTGGATATCTGGAATTGCGAAAACCTAACTTGCATGCCGCTATTTCCATATCTTGACGAAAAGCTAGAATTGGTCAATACCAGCTTCAAGCCTTCGCAAGAGACAATGGCGATGACGATGAATATGTCAGCAACTTCTTCACTTCCCTCCTCTTCGTCCTCCTCCTCTCCTCTCTCCAAATTAAAGTCTCTGACTTTGAGGCGTATACAAGACGTTGACTCTCTTCCAGAGGAGTTGTTGAAGAACCTGACTTCACTTCAGAGACTTTGTATTTCCAATTACCCCAATCTGACCTCACTTCCTGAAGGAATCGGCAACCTCACATCACTTCAGAGCCTTGATATTTCCGATTGCCCCAAACTGACCTCACTTCCTGAAGGAATCGGCAACCTCACATCACTTCAGAGCCTTAGTATTTCCAATTGCCCCAATCTGACCTCACTTCCTGAAGGAATTGGCAACCTCACATCACTTCAGAGCCTTGATATTTCCGATTGCCCCAATTTGATCTCACTTCCTGAAGGAATCGGCAACCTCACATCACTTCAGAGACTTAGAATTTACAAATTCCCCAATCTGATCTTAATTCCTGAAGGTGTCGGCAACCTCACCTCACTTCAGAGGCTTCAAATTAAAGAATGCCCCAATCTGAACTCACTTCCTGAAGGGATCGGCAAACTCACATCACTTCAGAGCCTTGATATTTCCGATTGCCCCAATCCGACCTCACTTCCTGAAATAATCGACAACCTCACATCACTTCAGAGACTTGATATTTCCCATTGCCCTAATCTGACCTCACTTCCTGAAGGAATCGGCAACCTCACATCACTTCAGAGACTTCGAATTTACAAATTCCCCAATCTGACCTCACTTCCTGAAGGAATCGGCAACCTCACATCACTTCAGAGCCTTGATATTTCCCATTGCCCCAATCTGACCTCACTTCCTGAAGGAATCGGCAACCTCACATCACTTCAGAGACTTGATATTTCCCATTTTCCCAATCTGAGCTCACTTCCTGAAGAAATCGGCAACCTCACATCACTTCGGAGACTGGTAATCTGGAATTGTCCCCACTTGAAGGAAAGATGCCAGAAGGGAATTGGCGAGGATTGGCATAAGATTGCACACATCCCAAATTTTCGATATTATGGTGATTAGGGATTAAACTCTTGTACAACAATCAATATGTTTCCGCTTCTTTGGACAGGTACATCAACGTGCACTTTCTATGCAAACAATTTCTTTTTTTTCCTTTTACTCCAACTTCTTGTCTTCTTCAACAAGCTGATGTTTTGGGAAATTTAATATGCAGAAAATTTTCAAAGCACTAAATAAATGGGTGGCAGGGAAACAGGGGAGGATTGCCTCAAATTGCTCCATCTTCAAATTTTTAGGTATGTGTAATCCCAATTTCTTCGTAGACACTTATTTCTCTTCCTTGGGTCTTGTACTGAAAAAAAAAAAAAAAATGAATTTATCTCACATGCAGTAAAAGGGTATAAGCAATTGAACCACACGAGAAGCAATTGAAGCATAGAAGAAGCCTTATATGTCATGCAATTGTGGGAAAAGTGAACAACTAGGTGGTAAGTAGCTTCCTTTTCTTTTAATTTCTTGTTTTTTCTTAAAAATTGTCATTCAAGATAAGATTTCTTCACATACCATCGTTTGATTCTTCATCCAAATAATTTCTATCTCAAAATCCAATGATATACTTGGCTTGGTTATTGATTTAGGTGCGTAAACAGATTGGATAGTTCCACTTGATGAGATTGGAGTGGCATGGTGGATAAATTCAGGTAACTAATTAGGTATTAGTTGCTGAAATTCTTTTTTGTTCAATTTGTAGGATATTTTAAAGCAAAAATCTCGATGCTTTCTTAAATGATTGTTTCGTAGCTTAATTGGATTAAAAGCACAGCTTGAAATTTATTAGAGTTTAGAAATGCACTAAATTTTTGGTGGATTCCACTTTCTGCATTCCATCACAAAATAAAAAAAGATGAATTGAAATATTAAATATTAAGTAATTTATTCTTTGTAATTGGCGAAACCAAAATTAAAAACGATTTTTTTTTTTTTTGGTAGACCAGCATAAAACAGAGCATTGGAAAACTTTGTAGTATGCTGTTTTACTTAATGGGATTGAAGACCAGAGTTTGAAATGTTGAAACTCTTTTGGGTGAGTTCTTCCTCTTTTCACGATAAGCCCCCTGAGCCTCCCTCTTCTTCTTCCTCAGCCAAAGATGCAAAAGAAGCTTGCCATTGATGATGATGGTGAGCTTCCATGGTGGGTGAGTTCTGTTGTTTTATTTTGGGTTTTGGGTTTCTGGGCATGTTGGTTTTGAGGCCACTTTTGATGGGTTTCTTTCAAATTTGGATATTATGTTTGCTATCATGTGAATTATGATTGTTTTATTCGAAAAGTTGGACTTTTGGGTTGGGAAATGGTTACTTCCCATTTCAATATTTTTGGAATGAATTTGGTATTTGTCGAATGGGTTAAGATTGGTTTGCTTGTTTGGTTGAATTGTTCAAGTTTAATAGGTGGAGGTAAATGCTGATATCAAATTTAAGTTTAATAGGTGGAGGTGTTGATGTTAATGGTGAATTCTTTAGTATTTCAGCATTCCTTAGCCCTAAATAGGTGCTCACTTGCGAATTTGATGTTCCCTTATATTTGTAGATATTTGATTGCCAATTGAAGTATGTATTATGTAACCTGTCATTAAGATTCCTGTGAAGATCCATGCTAATGGTAAATTTGCGGCTTTCTGTAATTTGTTATGAAATATTATTGTTATAATTGAGATAAATTGTTTTTTAACAAAAAAAAAAACAGTGCATTAGCATATGATTGACATTTGCATAGCATTTGGATGCAGCTTTTTGGTGATTGCTTATTTGCTGAAAGTTAGTTAAGGTTTAAAAAGTTAAAACCATGGAATTTCACGTGTAACAGCTAGTTAGCAAAAATAAAGGTCTAACAACTAATTACTGGAGTGATCTAACTAACTGTTACAGAACAAGACTTATTTGTTGGTTGTCTTTGATGGTGACTTGCCTCTTCATTACATCAGTTGCTTGCATTCTTAAATGGTTAGTTGCACAAATATGACACTTGATTGATTCAAATTGTTGAGTTTGAAAGAGTGACCATTCTTGCTACTATTTTGTACCTAAAGCTACATTGTATAAGCTTGGATAGCATGCCTGGTGCCAATGTCTATTATCTTAGATATCCTAGTAGGGGAATAGGAGAGTGAATCTTGTACCTATTTTAAGACCCCTTTTGGGTCTTCTTGAATACATAATTGGGTTTTGAAAGGTCAATTTAATCTTCAAACTAGTTCAAATTAGAGAAAAGAGGGGAGGTGTTCTCTCAAAGTTTGCTCTTTACTGGTTTGGTAGTCTGTGTATTCAATGTCCCATTTCTGAGGAATTTGTCGTAATATATGAAGCAACGTTTGAGCTTTCATAAGGTTGAGTTGGATTTACAGCTTGAAGTCTTGCTGTTATCACTATCAGTCTTAATGTGGTGGTTGCCATCATATGAAAGCAGTGCATGCAAGCATCCCATCATATGCTTGACAACTTGAGGAGTTTTCTGTCTACTGTCATATATTATTGACTATTTTCATGCTTGTTCTGTAACATTGTTGAGTGAATGATACAATTTGTTTTTGTTTTTTCATTGAACATCTATTTCATGGTACTACTCATCTAATGAAGATATTAGAGAATCTCTAATGATGCAGAGAGTTACTCTATTGCACCCCAGCCAATTGACTTTCTTCATGAAGTTTTTCCTGCCCCTACCGTACTAGTGAGACAGTAGTATAAAGGATTTTCTAGTGATTTTTATGCTGTCATTCTTCCAACAGGATGAGGCTTGGGTTTGATTTCCTACAACTGTTAATCAACTTATAAATTAACTAATTGACAAAAAGGATCACTGGTTCTTGTTTTCTTCTATTTGTTATACTTGATCTGGGTCTTCAATGAAAGCTTGGTGATTAAAATAATAGTCAACTATCACTCCCCAGTTTTCAGACTGCTTCTATCTCAATGAAATTAGGTGTCATGCCCTTTCAGAAGGTACCTTGTGCGGTGTCAACTGCCAAGAGTAAACTTCTGAGCAAAAAAAATCACTATCAATTGATGCCCTTTATACAAGAGAGTCTCAAATGGGATGAACTTGACTTCAAAAGTTCTGGTGTTTTTCCTAATCTCTATGCTTTCTGATTTACTCTGCTATCTGCTTTGGTTACGGTCTCAGTTGCAGATATTCTTTCCAAACTTTTTCCTGCATCTCCTAATCTATGTTTCAATGGTCATAATATAAATAGAAATGGTCTTTTCTTTTTCCCCATAAAAGCAGTTCTATAATGCAACTAGTGCAAAATAAGCTCTCAAGGAATGCCAGGAAATTGATTGCGAAAGAATAAGTTCTACCTCAGATTTTAAATTATTTCTATGAAGTTAAGTAAATTGCTAAATCTTGTGCAATATGATGGCTCTTCATGCCACAGTGTTCACATTCCTGTATCTAATTATGATGGAACAATGATTGCAGATGCCACAGCTATAAGGAAGATAGCTATTCAATCCATTGGTCTCAAAACTGAACCTTCAACCGGTTTTCATGTACATTTGGTAGATTGATTGGATTGCAGACCAGAGTTTGGGGTTTAACCCACACCAAGACATTCATAATATCCACAGCCAATTAAGGAGATCCCAGCCGCAGCCAAGCTCTGATTTCTCTCTAGGTACATGTTTCTACTTTTTCTTAGAGTTTCATCACTTATTTCAGTGAAAAACAAACCAAATCTGAAGAAGGGTCATTTCCATTTCACCTTTTTGCTTCATAGATACTCCAAATCTCTGATTGTTGGGTTAGTTTGTGAAATTCTGAGCTACCCATTCAAAATAATGTTGAAAAGATCAAAATTTTCAACCCATGTAAGCAAAAAGCTACAATCTTTGTTCAAAACCCTTTGTTTTGCAATATGCTCAAGTGGGGTTAGTAGTAGATATTTTAGTGATGCTTATAATGGAGATATTCAAATTCTGATGGAGTCTTAAATGATTGTAATGGGTCATCAAAGTCTATGACTGAGTGCGAAAGGTTTCTTAAACCCTTTGACCTCAAAGTGCTTAGGAAGTTGCTTAATCAAATTCGTACATTACTTGAGCTCCCACTTGACGTGCCCATGTCAATGGAGATATTCAAATGGCCGGGTGCCTGGAAGGTCTATTGCCATTCGTTTGATGTGTATTATGCACTGATAGATAAGCTTGGGGCATCCAGGATATTTAAGGTCATAGATAGGTTGTTGATGCAGATGAAAGAAGGGATTGGTTTTAAAGAGTCACTTTTTTCTTATGATTATGACAGATAATGGGAGAGCTGGTTTGCCTTTGTTTGATTTCTATAAAAATCATATAAATTGGAGTCTTGTATGTGCTAAGTCCAGGAATTCATTTTACTAATAAAAAATTATTAAGTTCAATGCTTAATGGTAACAAATAAAATAACAATAGATAGCAGTCAAGGAATAAAGAAATGTGAGGTCTTAGTGCAATTCTATTGAAATCAAGTTCCTTGTTTTATACTAATTTCTTATTTTGATATCTGCTATTTGTAGGAAATTTGGAATGCCCCTAGTAGAAAATATTGTTGCATTGGGGAAATAATTTGGCAAGGAAGAACTGAACACCAAGGCTTTCTCATAGAAATGTTCTCAAGAAGAAGTTAGTCAAAACTAAGAAAAAGATGCGCTTTTGGGTTCAAATAGAAGGTGACAATTCTGTATATCTTCAGAATTTGAAATTGGTCTCCACTAATTTACCTGAGCATAGGAGAAAAGCTTCAGTTCTTTCTTTATCTCACAGAGGCATATTCCATTGATCAGACTACTTAATATTATAAATTTTAAATTTCTCTATCAACAGTAACTATTTGCAAGTATTTTACTAGCCCCCTTCAATAATGTGCAGTGTTTTTCTGTAAACCAGCAGAAAAAATAGCATTGGAACTTTTGTAGTTATGTTGTTTTCCTTACTTGTTAGCATGATGCGTGGTGGAAATAGGTGGGGACTGCTCTAAGACTGCTCAATTATCCTTGAGATTTTAATTGATTTTTGAAGGATCATACACTCCGCTATTTCTAAAGGTTCATACTTCTCCTTTAAGATTCAATCCTTTTGTGTTAATCAAATACCCCCCTTTCTCTTATTTACTTTTGTTTAAATTCAGTTAAGTTTCTCAATACATGATTCTGTATGCAGATATGAGACAAATTTAGAATAATAATTCAGCAAGAGTTGGTGTTTCTTCAAAAAAGCTGGTACTACTTATGCATCTACAAGCAAAAAATTGAGTCTTAATTATTTCAAGCTTTATCTTGTAATAGCTTTACTAAAATTCAATTAAGAATCCTTATCTTGTTATCTTTCCATTGGCAGATTTAGTAAATCCAAATTCAACAAATCCACAATTTGCAAGCAAGATGCTATGAATGTTAGTTTCATCTTCTACCACTACCTTTTTGAGGATAACTTCACTTTCAGGGCAACTGCTACTTGGGATGTTCTATCACTACCTAATGGAGCATCAATTTTTTTGTTCATATCAGAGTGTTGCAAGGGTAATAATCACTTCACTTTTTCCTCCCTATAGCTGTGTTGCTAGTGAGATAGGCTGCCTATGATAGTCAATTTGATGCATTTTTCTCTATAACTTTTTTACCCATGAAAATAACACTATTCATAACACCTGTGTTTGAAATTTCTTATTCACAACTATTGAGAAAAAATATATATATATATATCCTGATTAAACAGGTGATTGATTATAATCACAGGTTGTAAAGATAATTAATATAATTTGTAGCTTTGGCTTTTTATTCTAGAAAAACATGGATGCATATTAGTTTGTTAACAAATCCATCAGATTGATGGATTAAAAGCATGAGTAGTTGATTCAACTTACTAGGAAGAATAAATGGATTAATCAAAAAAAATTTAATTGAATGCTTGATGGTAACAAATAAAATAATAAATCTATCTGAAAAGGAATAAACAAATGGTTATAATGAAATGTGAGGACTTAGTGCAATTCTATTGAAATCAAGTTCTTTATTTTCTACTAATTTCTTATTTTGATATCTGTTATTTTTAGGAATTTGGGGTGCTCCTTGTAGAAAATATTGTTGCATTGGGGAAATAATTTGGCGGGGGAGAACTGAACACCCAAGCTTTCTCAAAACAATGTTCTCTAAATGAAGTTACACAGAACTCAGAAAAAGATTTGGTTCAAATTGAAGGTGTTCTCAGAATTTGAAATTGGTCTCCACTGATTTACTATAGCATTAGAGAAAAGTTCAGTTTTTTCTTCTCTTTTGAGTTGTAGTTTGTCCCCATTTTTTAAGTATGTATGGTTTCCACTGTATTCCTCCCTTTTCTAAATCAGTTATTTATGTCAGTACTCATATTATAAAGATACAAGGTTTTAATTCCAATGAGTCTGCCTATTGCTAGTCATCTATAATGAGATAGACATGAGTGCAAAATTCATTACATTCTCTCTGCCTCATTCTCAAGTTTGCAGGCTCTGTTAACCACTCCTATTATCCCACATATGAAAAAGAACAGAAAGATTTGTCTTCCTATACAACAAGCCTTCCATTGATCAAGGATTCACATGGTAATGTTGTCAAAAATCATATTTCTGTTTGTTGTAACTGGTTGCCTTATTTGAAAATTCTACTTCCTAAAACACTATAATGATTAGAGTGGCAGATGATTGTCTACTTGTGCATGATGCATATTTGTTTTATTCAATATAGAAAATGAATTTTGAGTTATTTTGTGTGGCTGCCATAAGTGTAGATCAGCTGGAAGGAATGGAGAGCTGGGAACAACATCAAGGCATGCCTATAAGCTGTTTGAGAAGGATGGCAACATAGCCAATTATGTTTGAAGGAAGCCTTTGTATTCTCATCAGTTTCAAATGGAAAATTTTGATACAATTGCTTAGGCATGCATCCACTATTTTGTCTTCTTTAACTTTGTCCTGTTCTCAAATGATTGTTCTGCAACTTCATTGGATTAAAAGCATAGCTTGGATGCACTCAACTTTGGATTAATTCCACATTATACATTTAATTATAAAAATGGATGAATTGAAATGTAAAATTTTAAATAATTTATTCTTTGGAACAAAAGAAACCAAAATTAGTGAGTGTCTTTTATTAACTGGAATAAAACGTGGCATTGGAAACTTTGTAGTATGTTGTTTTCCTTACTCATCAACATGATGCCAGGTGGAAATAGGTGGAGACTGGCTCAAAGACTACTTAATTATCCTTGAGATTTGAATTGATTTTTGAAGGAGATACACTCCAGTACTTCTAAAGGTTTGTATAACTTCTTTAACATTCAATCCTTTTGGGTTAATCAAATAACCGACTTTCTCATCTTCTTCTATTCTTTTTTTGGTTTAAACTATGCTAAATTTTTCATTGATTTAATTTTGTATGCATATATGATACAATGTCAGAATACTAAACCAGACAAGAGTTGGTGTTTCTTAAAAAAAAAGCTGGTATTACTTATGCATCTACAAGTAAAAAAAATGAGTCCAAAATACTCTTAATTATCTCAATCCTTATCTTGTAATAGTTTTCCTATAAGTCAGATTAAGAGTCCTTTTTGCTATCTCTCCCTAGATTTTGTTAATCAAAATACAAGACATCTTTAATTTGCATATTGTATGCAAGATGCTACAAATGTGACAAGTTTCATCTTCTACCGGTACCTTTTTTAGGATAGCTTCAGGTTTTGGGCAACTGCTACTTGGGATGTTCTACGACTACCTTATGGAGCATCAGTTTTTTATTCATATCAAAATATTGCAAGGTAGTCACTTCATTTAGAGATTTATCTTCTTCTTTTTGGATAAGCAAATTATTTGTTAGAGTTTAACTTCCTATTAAGTATGGTAGCAGAAGGTTACATCATTTACAGTGTGATTTTCTACAGTCCTAAATGTCACATTTTTTTTTTTTTAATAATCAAGAGAAATTTTTATTGAAACAAGCTATAGAGTAGCAACTAAACTCCATCCCAACTTTTAATAAACTCCATCCTCCTATAATAATTTATGAAGAACTAGACTTCTCAACTCTATCTATTTTATTCCTTAACCAAAAACAAATCTTTCACTTCCTCCTCTCATCTTAGTTAACTCTCCTTCTTATAATTCTAGTCATCATTGCATAGCATGCATGTATTATCATCCTATTGACATCAATGTTACATATTTGGCAGGCCTCAAATTCATGCATGTTTTCTTCAGAAGGCCCATAGATGTTGTAGTCTCCATAATAGGCAATTTGCCCTCAAAGCAACAGACTCTAGTTGGAGAATATTTTAATGTCAATCCTACATCGAATTTTCCCATGAGGTTCTACATTGAAGAAGCAAAGTTCCAAAAGAAGCATTTGGTGCTCATCATTCAACTCTGGTCCAGTCAAATCATTGGAGGGGATAAACTCATGAAAGAGCTTTTTGACAATTTTGGGATATGTGGTGATATGTGGGATACTCAATTCGTAAGGTTGTGACATCATCCAAGAAAACAAATTATACAGTCTACTTTCTAAAAATATATAATGATAAGAATGGCAACTAATTGTCCACTTGTGTATTCAATACAGAAAATTGGATTTCGAAGAATTTCGTGCAGCTGCCATAAGTTTGAATCAGCTGAAGGAATGGAGAGCTGGGAACACATGCAAGGCATGCCTTTGAGTTGTTTGTGAAGGATGGCAGCGAACCGATTATGTTTGAAGGAACTTGCCATTGTTTTCTCATCAGTTTCAATTGCTTAGGCACGCATCCACTGTTAACTAATAATGGTTCTATGATTATGTATTCCTCATGGCATCTCATGATTACTTGGTTGCTATATTGGTATTTGGAATTTCGTTTGCTAGGATTTTGGGTTAGTTTCCAATTGAGATAATTGAAGTGCTTTTAGTTTTTCTTGGATTCAAGAGATGAACAAAAACGATGAATCTTTTGTGATGTTGGTATGTGCTGCAATTTCAAGATAATGTTGTTGCCAATGAATTTCGCAAAAATATTGCTAATTCATATGAAAATGATAGAAATACAATTACAGCTTATATCTGTTCTGCATTTTGTTTCTTCTTGACTGCAAGATTGTAAGGCACATTAATTTTGGCAAATTGACAGTCAGAGAATTTTACTCTCATTGTGCGGTTTTAAAATTACTCCAATATCAGTAAGAGCAATAGGAAAATATGCTTGAAAAGGACAAGCACCTATGGGGAAACTTGTGTATTCTATTCAATACAGAAAATTGGATTTTGATGAATTTTGGGTGCTATAAGTTTGCATCAACTGGAAGGAATGGAGAGCTGGGAAAAACATGGAAAAACCGATTATGTAAGAGGAACTTGCCTTTGTATTCTCATCACTTTCAAATGACAAATTTCGATTCCAATGCTAAGGCACACATCCACAATTAATTTATGATGGTTTTATGATTATGTTTTCCTCACGGCATTCGGAAATTCATTTGCTCGGATTTTGGGTTAGTTTCCAACTGAGATACTTGAAGTACTTTTTGTTTTTCCTGTCTTCAAGGCATATGAACAAAGACCAAGAGTCTTAATTTTGTGATATCATCTCTAAAAAGGTTATACTGAAGAAGAGGAATTACAAGTTTGATAAGCATCTCAAATTTTAACGAAATGACAAGTGCTTATCAAGAAGAGGAATTACAAGAGGAAGATCAATTATTGTGTGTCTCTAAAAATGATTTCATAGTAGTAAGTAAAGCATCTCATATATCATCTCTGAATCTTTTGATAAGCACTTTATTGGATGAAACAAGATGAATGAAGTCGTATACTTACATGATTTCTCAGTAACTTTATGAAGAAAGTTATAATCATTTCCTACAAGATTTAGAAAAGCACAATATTTCCATTTTCTAATTCATCAACCGTGAATGCATTATACCTATGAATTCCAATTGTAGAAATATTGTTCTAACTATAAAATTAATTAGTGTTGTCCAATTCAAAAAACAAAATAAATAAATAAGAAAACACCCAAACAATCCTTTAGGTAAAGCAAAACAATAAGGCAGTACTCAAATTCCAAAGTGCAAAATTTTTTACTTTGGTCACAAAAAACAAATATTTAAAGTGTGCCTATCACAAATATGGGTTTGATGGTCAGGTAATTATTTTATTTTTTGGGTTGGGTGGAGGAAGATAATAAATTTTTAAATCCCGAACTTTCAAATTATATATATTTATATTTTTTTTTTCTTTTTCTTTTTTCTGCTAAATATATATTTATATATATACTATTAATTTTTAAATAAAAAAAAATAGTGTGCAAAGAATTTTGAGGTGCTATAGGAAGATTGAGAATAGTTGCAGATAGTGTGCAAAGAACACTGCATTTGTGCCTTCAAGGGTTAAGGGATGGTAGTGGGGTTACATCGAGTTCTGTTCTGAGTCAACATATTTTTCTCAGTGATGGGTATCTTGCAGTGACTTGGGTGAAAGATTATTTAACAAGTTTGAATGATGATAAACTTGCAGAGTTGGTGGGGAGATTGATAAAACTGACTTAGATCTCTCATCTGATAAATAGGATGTAAAATGTTTTTGAAGCTTAGTCTTTTATATCATTGGTAACATAATTTTGGGGCAGTGGTTTTTCCTTCCTTGTAAAAAAAAATATATATATTTGTTTCTGTTGGAGTTGTATACCCCTATGGGACACTTTTCAGGATGCTCATTTTCTCTAGAAGCTATTCAAGGATAATTAACCTCTGATTACAATTTTAGTCAAGGGAAGCATCGTGAACTTCTTGTGTTTGTTGGCGAAAAAGTTAAAACCTAAGATGCATTTGCTTAAGTGTTCTGCCTCCAATACAACTTAAGTGTCAATATCTAGTTTCTTATTTTTTATCTGTTTTCTCAACATTGTTATGGAAACCAAGAAGAAAAAGAAAAATATGATAAATTCATTATGAAAAGAGAGCTAAAATAAAATTATTTGAGGATAGAGCATAGTAAACTGAACAAATTCAAGTTCCAAATTATGGATGGTAACAAATTCTGAATCACAGATAAAAAATGCTTTGATAGTTGTGGAAGTCAGATGTACTCTTAAGAAAGACTGACAACAGAAACTTTACAACTTAGCAAACATCAATGTATTTACAGCCCCTTCAGTCCTCTCAAAAATGCTCTTTATGCTCAGAGCTGGCTTACTTTTCCAAGTTGTTAGGTCGAACCACACACCTGAAATGAAGGAAAAAAATAATAATTAATACATATAACAAGTTCTTAGCAAATAATAATAATACATATATCAAGTAAGTCTTAGTCATTGATTAGATTCCTCATATAGTGGCCAATGAGCTATAGCTCAAAACATACTTCCTTTAAAAATGGGGGTGGACAGTAAGGTTATGGGTTCAAGACCCGTTGATTGCATATGTAACTTACCAAATATGTGTGCATGTGTATAATGAAGCTATTTAAACAATTTGTATTAATGGAATGTTTGAGACGGAGGGGGAAGCAAGGAGAGGGGAAGTTTATGGAATGTACTAATTTTTAGTATATTTCAGTCATCTTCTCTTCCCCTCTCCTCTCCTCTCACTTCATCTCCCTCCATCCAAACATACCATAAGGGTCAAAAACAAGAAGTTCAGTCATTGAATAGAACAAAACATATGAATTATAAAACACTACTGATTCATGTCAGCTGTCATTGGCCTTTGGGTCAACCAGCACTTCGGCACTTCTTGTATTTCCTGGATAGGAGGGAGGTTCAAGCCAGGGGGCATTCAAAGGAGACTAGGGAGTAGTTCTAGGTCATATGATTTTGGCTTCATATCTAGCCATTCACTGGCACAAGAGAATATTTAGGGCCTATATCATAGATAATGGTTGCGCAACCAGTTACTGCCCACAAGGCACAAATAGTTCCAATCTGAGCATTAGAATATTGAGTTACATAGCATTCATTTTGGGTCAGTAGACCTAACAAAACTGTAACTTTGTTGAAATTCATTGTAAATAATCTGGAGAAAGAACACCCGACCATGGACAGTCAAAAGATAAATAAGATACCTAAATAAGTTACATAGCATTCAAGACTACCTTCACTCATAGATGGAAAAAGACTCTGTGAGGACCATCAGCATGGAAACTGTCTGCTAGTACCATAATTTGCTGCATTTAGTTTGACAAACCTGTCGCCTAATCTGTGCACTTCCCCTCCAGCTTAGACTGCACTGTCCACCATCCCAACAAATGCAACATATATAAAATGGACATACAGCAATGAACAAGGAGAAATCCTCAGCCAGTGAATTATTTCCTGGTTGGGCTCTATATGAAATTATATGCAAAACAAAGCTCACTAGGAAAATTCCTTGCAGAGAATGCCCAAAACATGCTTAGTCAAGAGAAAATTATACTAAATCTACCAAAGAACAGCATACAAGAACTTAATTTCAAATGACCAGCAAACTAAATCTGTTCCATCTCTACATCAACATTGTCAAAGAGGAAGCATCAGACATCAAACAGAAATCAACATAGGTCTAGAGACATTTGCAAGAAGTCGAATGAAAAATCAGCGCTGGACTTCATTTCATATTTCAGACAGTTCAATATGGACTGAATCTCTTCCCATCTCGGATGCTGCTTCTCTGCAGCCACAAAAGTGTTAACTTTAGAGAGGGAAGCACAGAGAAACAGAGAGAATAATCTGTGTATTGAGTATTCTGAATAATCATGTACAAATAAAAGAATATATATAGGCCTAGTCTAGTGTACGGTATAGTAAATACAACGGAAACCCTAGGAAACCCTAGACTAGTACAATAACAAATGGTATATAGTATATACATATTAACATCCCCCTCAAACTCAAGGTGGTTTGATAGAAGCCATCTTGAGTTTGGAAACAAGATCGCGAAAACGACCAGGAGGAAAAGTCTTCGTAAAGATGTCAGCAGTCTGATCAGAAGAGCTAACTGGAAGAAGATGTAGGATGCCAGCAGACAGATGATGACGCACAAGATGACAATCAATCTCAATATGCTTGGTGCGCTCATGGAAAACATCATTATGCGCAATCTGAATAGCACTACGGTTGTCACAATGTATAACAGTCGGTGAAGAATGTGTAACACCCATATCTTCCAACAGCCAACGAAGAGCAAGAAGTTCAGAAGTAGTATCAGCCAGAGCACGATACTCTGCCTCAGTACTAGAGCGAGACACAATATGTTGTTTCTTACTGCGCCAAGAAATAAGAGAGTCTCCCAAAAAGAAACAAAATCCAGTAGTAGAGCGGCGGTCAGTAGGATCCCCGGCCCAATCAGCATCAGAATAAGCACAGAGGTCAAGGGTGGAGTGAGCAGAGAAGTGAAGTCCGTGAAACATAGTACCCTTGATATAGCGAAGAATGTGAAGCACTGCAGCATAGTGTGTAGAATGGGGAGCAGATAAGAATTGACTCACCAAATGAACAGCATGAGCAATATCAGGGCGGGTTACAGTGAGATAAACTAAGCTGCCAACAAGCTGACGATAGAGAGTGGCATCACTGAGAGGTGTGCCATCCAAGGGAGTAAGGCGAGCATTCATCTCAAGGGGTGTAGAAACAACTTTAGTGTCAGTCAGGCCAGCACGAGATAACAGAGTAACAGGCAGTCAGAGGCAGCCTGAGAGCTTAGCCTGAGAGAGATAATAACCAGTGGAATCAGAAGAGACCTCAAGGCCTAGGAAGTAGCTCAGATGACCAAGATCCTTCATCTCAAATTGTTGGTGGAGAAATAGCTTGAAATCAGAAATGCCAGAGTGATCATCCCCAGTAATGATCATGTCATCAACATATAGTAGTAGAAGAAGAATCATACCCCTTATCAGATCGGCGGATAAATAATGCTGTATCATGAGATGAGCTGGAACTGAGATGAGAAGCCAAACTGATGTACAATACTGCTAAACTTGGCAAACCAGGCTCGAGGAGCTTGCTTAAGACCATACAGAGCGCGACGAAGGAGGCAAACTTTGTCAGGACAGTCTGAATAGCCTGGAGGTGCCTGCATATAGACTTCTTCAGTTCTCACCATTTGAGAAAGGCCATTTACTTAAAGGCATTCTTAACATCCATCTGAAAAAGAGGCCACTGATGAACTGCAGCAATAGCAAGAAGACTACGAACAGAGGTAATACGAGCAACAGGAGCAAAAGTCTCCTCATAGTCAATCCCATATTCCTGAGCATATCCCTTGGCAACAAGACGAGCCTTATACCGTTCAATAGAGCCATCAGATTTGGTCTTGATCTTGTAGACCCATTTGCAGCCAATGGCAGATTTACCATGAGGCAAATCAACCAAGTCCCAAGTATGAGTCTTCTCCAAAGCCTGAAGTTCCTCTGTCATTGCTTGCTGCCAAAGAGGGTTAGTACAGGCCTCACGATAGGTGTGAGGCTCATGAAGGGAAAGCACAGCTGAAAAACAAGAATAATCACGCAAATGAGCAGGAGGTGCTCTTACCCGGTCAGAACGACGAAGGGGGAGGAGAGGAGGCTGATCAGTGACAGGATCCACAGGCGGTGCAGGTTCTTGGGGCGAAGCCGGAGAGTCAGCAGGAGGAGCAGCAAGAGGGAGGTCAGGAGTCTGATCAAGGACAGGATCCACAGCTAGTGGAGGTGCTAGAGGAGAAGTCGGAGAATCAGCAGGAGATATAGGAAACAAAGGTAGTGATGGATTAGTAAAAAAGGAAGGGGTGGAACAAGTTGTAAACTTGGACAGGGAATTAAACATGGTATGTTCCCAGAAAACAACATGACGAGAAATGCGAAGACGTTGAGAGATAGGGTCCCAACAACGATAACCTTTGTGTTCAATCCCATACCCAAGAAAACAACATAGACGAGATCGAGGTTCTAATTTGGAATGTTCATGCGGCTGAAGTAAAACAAAACATGCACAACCAAAGACGCGAAGAGAAGAGTAGGAAGCTGGAGTACCATAGAGACGTTCAAAGGGAGTCACATTCTTGGAGAGCTGAGGATGGAAGACGGTTGATGGTATAGACAGCTGTGAGAGCGGCTTCCCCCCAAAAACGTTCAGGACATGAAGCAGAAATGAGGAAAGCCCTAACAGAGTCAAGAATGTGGCGGTGTTTGCGTTCAGCCCTACCATTTTGCTGAGAGGTTCCTGCACAAGAACGCTGAATAATAGTGCCTTGTGTGTGAATGAAATCAAGAAATTGAGAGTCTCTATATTCCATGGCATTATCAGTGCGAAAGATTTTAATGGTTTTTGAAAACTGGGTGGAGATCATTTGGGCAAAAGTGCGATAGATTTGAGATAATTCAGAGCGATTGTGCATAAGGTAAATCCATGTATATCCGAGAGAAATCATCAACAAATATGACAAAGTATTTAGATCCACCTACAGTAGCAGTGGGGCTAGGTCCCCAAATATCAGAGTGAATCAAGTCAAAAGAGGCATGAGAAAAAGAGTCACTATTATTAAAAGATAAAGCGGGCTGTTTGGCCAACTGACAAGATACACAATCAACTGAATCATGTTTGACTTGACCCAAAAAACCACTAGAAATTAAAGTGCGAAGTTTTTGAACTGACACATGACCTAAACGTAAATGCCAAAGACTTAAAGGAAAAACAGAAGCAGTAGGAGCAACATGAGACGGAGGGGGTGTCGATGTGGTAGGTAGGTGAAGGGAAGTGAGCTCGAACATCCGTCCCACTCTACGGCCGGTCCCAAGAACCTGATTCGTCCGAGGATCCTGCACACGACAACCAGAAGAACCAAACCACAAGTCAAAACCAAGTTCACATAATTGACCAACAGAGATGAGATTAAGAGTGAGGTTGGGAATAAGATATGTGTCAGATAGAGATAGTGTAGAGGTGGAAACAGAACCAGTATGACTAGCAGCAAGGTGCGAGCCATTAGCAGTTTGAATAAGAGGAGCATGAGTAGTAGGAATAATAGAAGAAAATAGCTGAGAATCAGGAGACATATGATTACAACAGGCAGAATCAAAATACCAAGTATTACCTGAGACAGCAGAGGAAACCTTATCAGAGGAGGACAAAAATTGTTTGACCATGGTAAAGACCATTGGTCCTAACTCACTAACCGGGATAGATGAGAGAGAGGGATCAGAGGGTGAGTCTTCAGCAGCAACAGCGACAGAGTGATTAACAGGCCTTGGAAGAATGCCTGATTGACCTGGCTTGGGAGGCTTGGTAGGGCAATTGTAGACAATATGACCAATCTTGTGACAGTACCGACATTGGATGGTCGGGCATTCAGCCAAAAGATGTCCCTGCTTATGACAGTTCTTGCAATATTTCGGACCATTCCTAGATGAGGAAGAGCTTGAAGGACGTGTAGCAGTAGCAAGGACCGCATCAGGGTGATGGGGTTGAAGAGTGCGAAGACGGGTCTCATGAGAGAGAAGCTGACTCATAGCAAATTCCAGAGTAGGGAGAGGGACCTGCTGAAGCAAAGTAGCACGAACTGGTTCAAACTCAGAAGTCAAGGCCATCAGGAACTGGATAAGATGAAACTGATCTCGTTTGGTAGCTAAGATTGCTGCATCTGCAGGATCCTTGACAATATGGGTAGACTGCTCCATTTGATCCCAAATAGACTGCATACCAGAAAGGAACTCATTGATCGGTTGCCTAGGCGTTTGCTTCATATTGACAAGAAGACCCCAAAGTTGATACTCATGAGAAAGGCCAGCAGTAGTATAATGACGACTCAGAAGATCCCAAACATCCTTAGCATTTTCATAGCGACCAAATTGCTGATGAATGGAAGGTACAGTAGAGTGGCGAAACCAGGTGATGATTTGGTGATTCTTGCAATCCCAATCTTCAAGACGATCAGCAAATTTCGTGTCTTCTTCATCCTTAGAACGAACAGGAACTTGGATTTCACCTGTGACATAACGCCATAAACGATGGCCTTTGAGGAAGCTGCGCATGTCTTGGGACCACAGAACATAATTGTGCCCATTGAGAATGGTGGTAACAGTCTTGGGAAGTTCATTTTTATCCATTGGAAATACCTGAAAATAACAAATGAGAAAAACAAAAAAAATGGGTAAGCCTTTTCTTTTCTTTTTTTTTTTTTTATTTTTTTTTTTTTTTAGGGCTGACGTCAGCAAGAGGTAGGGCTGACGTCAGCAACTCACAGAACACGCGGGTCGCGTGGCGGGGCGCGTGGTCGGGTCGGGGCGCGTGGATCTGAAGAAAAAGAAAGGCCGGAAGCTTCACCGGCGCGTGGCGGCGCGTGGAGCGTTTTCTGGCTTCGAGATTTCTGGTGGAGCTTCGTCTTGACGAGACGAAGCCGTGTATGTCTCTCAAAAGATAAACGGAGCAGCCTAGAGGCGGCGGCGGAGATCAGAACCTGCGGGTTTGCCGGAGACAGATGAGGCGCGTGGCGGCGCGTGGAGAGGCTTCTGGTGATGAGATTTTGCAGGTTTTGGAAATCAAGCTCTGACGATCAGAGTGGTAGGCAGCACAGGATGAACGGAGGTCTCTGGAAGCAGTTGCAGGAGAAGAGAGGCACGGCTGTTTTGTGGAGAAAATTTGTTTTAAGAAAAACCCTAGACTAGTTTTAAGAATCACAATGCCAAAAGATTAATTTGGCTCTGATACCATGTTAACTTTAGAGAGGGAAGCACAGAGAAACAGAGAGAATAATCTGTGTATTGAGTATTCTGAATAATCATGTACAAATAAAAGAATATATATAGGCCTAGTCTAGTGTACGGTATAGTAAATACAACGGAAACCCTAGGAAACCCTAGACTAGTACAATAACAAATGGTATATAGTATATACATATTAACAAGCATGAAAAACTCCATCAATAACCACACTGCTGCAACTAGCATTCTTCTTTACTCCCCTCCTTTCCATGTGTTCCCTAATTTTGTCTGAACAGCTCCATCTTCCCGAAGTAGCATATATGTTGGACAACAAAATATATCCACCTGGCTCATCAGGTTCTAACTTTAGCAGCTCTGTCAAAGCTCTATCTGCTAGTTCCATGTTTCCATGAGCTCTACAAGCACCCACAATTGATCCCCATATAGATCGACTTGGTTTCATTGGCATCTTGTCAACCACTTCTTCTGCTTCAGCCAGCCTCCCTGATCACGCAAAAAGATCCACCAAACACCCATAATGCTCGATTCCTGGTTCAATACCATAATTTTCCTTCATGCTATTGAATATTTCGATCCCTTCATCTACAAGTCCATTATGACCACAAGCAGTAAGAATAGCAACACAAGTCACTTCATTTGGCATTACATCCCTCTGCATCTCAGAGAATAGTTCAAGAGCTTTGTTTCCGTGACCATGGAATGCAAATCCAGTAATCATAGTAGTCCATACATTAACATCCTCTTCGGTTAAACCCCTGAAAACCATGAAAGCTCTTTCAATGCTCCCACACTTGCAGTACATGTCTATTAATGCTGAACCCAAAAATGCATCTACTTTCATCTGCATCCTAACCACCAGGCTATGTATCAATTTCCCTTGTTCCAGTCCTCCAATTTCTGCTGCAGCATGGACCAAGATTGCCATTGTGACACTGTCTGGCCTAACATTATTTAGAACCATGCTATTGAATAAACTCATTACCATCATATAATCACCTTTCTGGGAGTAGCCAAAAATTAAAGAATTCCAAGAAAAAAGATTCCTCCTAGGCATATGATCAAAAAAAGTGTGGGCAAGGTCCAATTCCCCAACCTTGGCATATCCTGCAATCATGGTGTTCCATGAAATGATATCCTTTTCCACTAATGCATCAAATATCCTTCGAGCAGACTCCAATTTCTTGCATTTGACATACATATCAAGAAGAGCATTAACAAGATCAAATTTGAAGAACTAATGGACTTCCTCTGCTCAATCCATGCATGAACAGACTTCCCCAATCTTGCATTTCCTAACTGCTCACAAGACACAAGAAGACCGACAATAGTAAACTCATCAGGTTCAAGACCCAAACCAACCATTTCACCGAATAGTTCGAGTGCTTCTAAACTGTATCCCCTTTTAGCAGATAACCATAAGACAACAACCCCGCGACGACAGCATGACAGTGAATCTGTTTTGCTTCTGATATACATTGAGAGGCTTGGAGTATGTAAAGGAGAGTGTGTTTATCTGGGTATATGCCTGACTGGAGCATGGAATTGTAGAGAGTAAATGACTGATTCATCGAGAATGATAAAGCGTTGATCATGGTGTTGTAAATATAGAGATTCGGATGTGGAGTGTAATGGTTGAAAAGGAGGATGGCCATGTCTAGATTTTCAGGTTATGAGATTGATGAGTATAAGAGAAGCTTGCTCATGGGAAATGTTTGCCCAATGAGATTGTTCCTCATCATCTGGCCCAATATTTGCTTAAAATGATCCCTAGTGCAACATTTTTCAAGCAAAACAAGTGTTGGGTGATTGAGTTCAAGCGATGCAGTTGGATCCCAATTGATTCCGGTATTCGTTGAAGACGAACTAAAAAAGTGAATACCTCGCCCACACCGATGCATAAATAAAATCCAACAAATGCTAGAAAACTCTGTATGTCTTAGGAATGCAATACCATGATTGCAGGATATGCTAAGGTAACTCCAATTTCTGCAGCAGATTCAAGAATTATTCAAACAAACTTCTCTAACCCTATATATTCAAAAAAAAAAATCCTGATTTAAATCCATTTCCCAGTAGAAATTCCCATCAGGGTCCCTGAAACCTTCATTCCCAGAATTTCAACTCACATACATTTATGATGAAAATTATTGTTTTGATTAAAAACAAAACAGTATCTTTGAACCTGTATAGATATAGGTTAAAGAAACAATTAAAAATTAAATACATAATCAAGCTTATGTAACTAAGAAATGGTATCAGATTAAAACCCCAAGTATAATTAACCACCACATAAGCATATTAAGAGCAGAATATTAAAATTTTAAACTTTTAAGGATATGGGTCAGTTGAAAAATTGAAGAAAATGTATGAACAAGCTCAAATGCTAAGAAATAATATCAAATTACCACAATTCACACTCACACCCACATAAGATAAAAACAGGGTTATAAGTTTCTATGCAAAGAAAAAAAATTTATTCAATTATGGTAAAAAGTAAAAACTTACCAATCACTAAACCGAAATGTGTGAAGTTTGAACCCAAGATTAGATTATTTTGTAGGAGGAATATTAAAAAGTAATTCTTCATGTCATCATCATATGGCAGCTATCAACATTAAAAATTACTGATATATTTATATTGAAGAATTTTTTGTACCCGTGCCCGTATCCCTACCCGAAAACGTACCCGTGCTTCCTTGCTTTTGAAGAATTTTTTGTGACTGCCATAAGTGTGCATTAGCTGGAAGGAATGGTGAGCATAAACAGATTGGAAAGTCACACTCGCTGATATTGGAGTGACATTGTGGTGGAAGATCATTTTGGATAACTAATCAGGTATTTAGTTGCTTAAATTCATTTTTTTGTATAAGCTTCTTACATGTTTTGTTCTATTTGTAGGATATTACAATGCAGAATCTCCATGCTTTCTTAAATGATTGTTCTGTAGCTTCATGTTGGAATATATAGAGGCCCATTCCTTTATATATTCCAACACTTCATTGGATTAAAAGCACAACTTAAAATATAGCGTTTATGTATATAATGATTAAGGATTAAACTCTTGTTCAAGAACCAATATGCTTCCGCTTCTTTGGGTAGGTACTACAACATGCACTTTCTAAGCAATCAGAGTTTTTTTTTTAACACCGATTTCTTTATCTTCTTCAATGCTGATGTTTCATGCAATTTAATATGCATAATTTTTCAAAGCACTATACAAAGAACTGGATGGGTGCCATGGAAAACAAGGGAGCATTGGCGAAAACTGGCCACATAATAGACTTGGGAGGGGACGAATCTGGTCCATCATCAATTTTTCATGTATGTGTAATCCCATTTCTTCATAGAGACTCAAATGCCATTTTTATTCCTCCCCTTCTTTCTTTTCCTTGGGTCTTCTACTGAAAAGCATTTGAATTTATCTCATATGCAGATTTTTCCCCCTATGCGAAGGTATAAGGAATAAAACCCCAAATAGAAAAGGCCTCAATGTTGTACTTTTGCTTGTTTTAAGACTTTTGGGGTCTGCAATTGTGTGAAAAGTGAACAGCTAGGTGGTGACTATATTTTTTTTTTCTTTATCTTCTTCATTTTCATAAAAAAATTGTCATTCAAGATATGAGTTCTTGAATAACAAGAGGGGGAAAAAAAAATACAGATATTCAAACCCATCATCCAAACAATTTCTATCTGTGTATCTCTAAAACCGAGTTGGAAAGGTCATATACTTGATTTGTTTATTGATTTAGGTACATGAACAGATTGGAAAGTCGTACTTGCTTATATTGAAGTGACATTGTGGTGTAAGATCATTTCGGATAACTAATCAGGTATTTAGTTGCTGAAATTCTTTTTTATTATATAAAGCTTCCACCATACCATATTTTGTGCAATTTGAAAGATATTTTGACACAGAAATCTCTATGCTTTCTTGAATTATTGTTTTGTAGCTTAATTGGATTAAAAGCACAGATTGAAATTTAGAGTTTAGAAATGCACTAGATTTTGGATGGAATCCACTTTATACATTTAATGACAAAAAAAAGTGAATTCAAACATAGCATAATTTAATAAATTTTAAGTAATTTATTCTTTGGAATTGGAGAAACCAAAGCCCAAGTGAATTCAAACAAATAATGAGCCTAGCATTTTTCTATTAACCAGCATAAAACATAGCATTGGAAACTTTGTAGTTATGTTCTTTTCCTTGTTAGCATGATGCCAGGTGATTATTGATGGGGATTGCTCAATTATCCTTGAGATTTGCATTGATTTTTGGATCTTACACCCACAATTTCTAAAGGTTCATACATCTCCTTTAAGATTCAATTCTTCTGTGTTAATCAAATAACTATCTATCTCTTGTTTTCTCTTGTTTGAATTTAGTTTAGTTTCTCAACTATTTAGTTTAGTTTCTTTGAACCAAGCTGGTACTACTTATGCATCTACTAGCAAAAAAATGAGTGTTAATAATCTAAATCCTTATGTTGTAATAGGTTTGCTAAAAGCCAGATTAAGAATCCTTATCTTGTTATTTTTCCATTGGCAGATTCAGTTCATCAAAATATAATGAATCCTCAATTTATACCAGTACCGAGGATACTGCAGTCTTAGCCTTTTAGGGAAACTGCTACTTGGGATGTTCTACCACTACCAAACAGAGCATCACATTATTGCAAGGGTAATCACTGCCATTTTCCTAAAACCCAGAAATGGCAATGAAAAATAATCTCTTGAGAATTTCTAGCAGAACAGAACAAATTTAAGAGAAAAAAAGTTTTTTAAAAAATTGATAGGTTAGAGAACAAAGTAAAATTGATTAGAAATCATCCAGAATTTGTCATTAAACTCTATAATTGATGTGAATAGAGATCATATTGTTTATACAATATCCTTGATGTGAACATTAAATATATTGGGAGGAGTAAATATGTGAAGTTCTGCCATCATGACAGGCTGTTGCAAAGACATTAATTGTAGCTCAGTTAGCTTATTATATGCAGGAACAATTCACACAATTAAGGCCAAGCATGAGTGGATTCATCTCTTTGCAAAACTTTAAGACGGTTAGTTGTTTTTCTATTCTTGTCTTCTCTTATTTTAATACTCTTAAGCCATTACTAATAGTGGTGGATATAGCAGGGTGTGATAAAGAACTCCATCAATGCAATGAAGGATTCATGGGCCCTAGATTAAGACTGTAGGAAAATAGAAAGCAATAATAGTAGAGGGTAGAGAGAGCGGAAACAAAAAGATACCGTGGTTCAGTCATAAAGACCAACGTCCACAAACAAAAGCCTTTGACGGCTACATATTTTCTATATAATTTTGTCTTCTATTACAATGAGTCCATAATAGGGTATTTATAAGGGACTAACCCTAGACTAAGCGCACACCAAGTATTGGACTTGGGCCTAGACTAGAATGGGCCTTTATATATTCCAACAAAGACAACATGGTAATGCTGTCGAAATTCGTATTTCTTTTTGTTAAAATTGATTGCCTTATTTAAAATTTACTTTCTAAAATAATATAAGATAATAGTGGCAGCTGATTGCCTTATTTAGCTCCCCTTTGTTTAATGTGGACAGTGTGGCTGGAACGTATAGCAGAACCTTTGAGGATGTGTTGTGCTCTACAGACCAACTTCTTGAGAAGTTTGTTAACTCCTTATTTGATTGGTCGCGGGTGTGGGGCTTTTCTACAGCTGCTAGTGTTACTGATTTTATTGTGTCCTTAAGTTTTGTTTCTGTTTCTACTACTATTTTGTAACTGTTGGCCTCCCTGTGTGCATACTTTGTGCACACAATGGCTCTTTATTAATACAACTCCTTTTACCTATAAAAAAAAAGAAAAAAAGAAAGATAATAGTGGCAGCTGATTGTCTACTTGTGTATGTTGCATTTTAGTTCTATTCGAGACAGAATATTGGAGTTTGAAGAATTTTGTATTGCTGCCATAAGTCTGCATCAGATGGAAAGAATGGAGAGCTGTAAACAACATGCAAGGCATGCCTATAAGCTGTCTGAGAGGAATGGGAACAAACCAATTATGATAGAGAGGAACTTGCCTTTGTATTCTCATCACTTTCAAATGGAAAATTTCGATGTCATTGCTTAGGTAGGCATCCACAATTAACTAATGATGGTTCTATGATAATTTGTTATAGATTTACATCCTATAAAATATAGTTGCATATGGTTACATCATCTGCAGTGTGATTTTCTGCAATCCTAAATGTTGCATTATTCTTGATTTTCTGAGCAACACAGATCCCCTCCTATTCCAGATTTTTTATAAAAATAAAAATAAATAAATAAAACCCAGAAAAGATAATGGAAAAAAAAATCTCTTGAGGACTTCTACAGAGTACTGTAAAATTGAGTAGAAACCATTTGGATTTGTAACCAAATTATATACTTAAACCTATTATATAATATTGTGAACATTGAAGATATTGGGAGGAGTAGATATGTGAAATTTTGCCATTGTGACAGGCAATTACCAATAAGGCCTAGCATAAGTGGATTCATTTCTATGCAGAACTTTAAGACGGTCAGATGTATTCTTGAGCTGTTATAAATATTGGTGTGATAAAGAACTCCACCAAATCAATGAAGGATTCATGGGCCCTAGATTATGCCAACAAGGCAATGCTGTCAAAAATCATATTTTGTTTAATGTAATTGATTGCCTTATTTGAAAAAATTACATCCTAAAAATAGATAATTATAGGAGTGGTAGCTGATTGTCTACTTGTGCATGCAAGTTCTATCCAATACAGAAATTGCATTTTGGAGAATTTTTTGTGGCTGCCATAAGTGTGCATTAGCTGGAAGGAATGGTGACCAGGGAACAACATGGTACTATCTTTTTTTCCTTATAAAGTTGAAATGAAACTTATGCACCAATGAAAAGGAAAACGTCACTAGGCAACATATATTTAACTTGTAAAATGGAACTATATAAGTGGAAAATAGATATATGGAATAATGGAAATCTAATCTAGCTATTTTTATGTGAAGGTGTGATCGGTTATTATGGTATGGCAGAGGCCTCCATCAATTATCATATGTTTGTGGGGAGTCAAAATTCTCGGATCAAAGACCATTTTATAGTGTATTCTTGGCAGAGGTTGAATTTAAGTTCGTTAATCAGAGCAAAGAAGGTACTTACATTGATTTTTACATTCGAATCCTGGTTACCTTGTCACACAATGGAGAAAGAATCTCCTAAAAGACTTATTTATAGTTTTAAATGCTTTTGTGCATTAGACCTACATGGCTTAAGAATTTTGACAGTGCCGGATTCTATACACAAGTTGACATATCTAAAGTACCTTGATCTTTCAGGGAATGATATTGAAGCTCTCCCTATTTCTTTTATTAGATTGCTAAATTTACAAAACCTTAAAGCTCTGGGGATGTGGGAAGCTTAAAGAATTGCCGAGTGACATTCAAAAATTGGTCAGCCTCAAGCACTTCAAGACAGATGGTTGTTACAGTTTGACTCATATGCCATGTGGATTAGGGAAGTTGACTTCACTTCAGACATTATCGATATTCGTTGTGAGTAAGGAACTTGCAGCTTCCTCCTCCAAGCATTATGGTGGACTAACTGAACAAGCTAAACAACTTAAGAGGTGAACTTTGTATTAAAAAATTTGCATGGATGAAAGATACTACCTCAAAAGCCAGGGCTGCGAATTTGAAGGAGAAAAATCATCTTAGAAATTTGGAATTAAGTTAGAATTGGGAGGGTAACGATGGCACAAACATCCATCTTGTTGAAAATTTGTTGGAAGGTCTCCAGCCACATCACACTTTAAAAACATTTCACGTGGAAGGCTACCGGGGTGTGAGATTTTTGAGTTGGCTTCCATCACTAACATGTCTTGTTAAATTAAGAATATCAGAATCTAAGTGCCAACATCTACCACCATTGTATCAACTCCCGTCACCCCGATTTATATATCTTTGGTAAATGACTGGTCTGGAATACATATCAAACTGGGAAATCAGTGATGAGGTATCTACTTCAACAACATTTTTCCCATCCCTAGAGTCACTCAAACTTTGGAATTGCCCTAATCTAAATGGATGGTGGAGGAGGGATATTGTGGATGTGGCAACAACTTCATCAACATCCAGTGATCAATATCAGTAGCATATATCATTGCCATCGTTTCCATATCTTGAAGAAGGGCTACAACTGCACAATGCCAGCTTCAAGCCATTGCAACAGACAAATTTTCTTTGTAACCATTATCAAAATAAAGTTTGATAAGAGTGCGCTTGCCTATGAGAGTCAGTTCGATGCATTTTTCTATGTAGCCCTTTTACATATGAAAATAACAATATTCATAGAGCCTATATACGTTTGAAATTTCTTAGTCACAACAACCTGAGAAAAATATTTTATCCAGGTTAAACATTTGGCTTATTATATGACAGGTTCTCTGAAAAAACATGTATGCAAATTAGTTTGTAAACAGAGCAATCAGGTTGATGGTGTAATAGAATGAATCGTTGATTCAACATACTAGAAAGAACAAATGGATTATTACTAATTATATGATTCATAAACTGAGCAGCTGTTGTCCTTGACAAATTTTTTTATTATTCCATTAAAATGGATCTAAAGAGTTAAGACATCATAAAAACGATGTTTGGAAAGTGGATTTGCACTTAAATGATTTTATTTTTATTTTTTAGTACTCATATTATAAAGGTACAATGTTTTAATTCCAATGAATGTCTACCGCTAATCCTCTTTAATGAGATTGGTATACATGTGGAATTCATTACTCTCCGCTCTGTTTGCCTTGTTCTTGGCTGTTCTTGAGTTTGCAGGCTCTGTTGAACAAGGTGGCTGATGGCTTAAGTAGAAGGCATGCTTTATTGTGCCATATGAAGAAGTGGTGCCTGGCTTTGAGTCATTTCAGAACCATTACAAGGCAGACCATAAGCTACAATTAGTACTCACAACCTTGCAACAGGGTAATCATAGTGTTTACCGCTGATGGGTTTTTGTTCAAAGGTAATCAATTATGTGTTCCTACATGCTCCTTACGAACACAAATTCTGCAAGAAGTCCATAATCAAGGTCATTTTGGCAAAGATAAAACTCTTTCTCTACTACAACAAAAGTACTTTTGGCATGGTATGACAAAAGATGTGGCTAAGTTTGTCCAAAGGTGTCTGGTTTGTCAGAAAGCCAAAGGTACAACCAATGGACTTTATCTACCTCTTCCTGTCCCTTCCAGACCTTGGAGTGCTTGAGCATGGATTTTGTTCTTGGTCTGCTACCTACAACTAGAAGAGCTGACAGCATCCTAGTGGTTGTTGATTGATTTTCCAAGATGAGCCATTTCATTCCCTGCAGAAAGTCCAATGATGCCTCACATGTTGCTGCCTTGTTTTTCAGAGGTGTATAAGCTTCATGGTCTTCCCGCCTCTATTGTTACTGACAAAGATTCTAAGTTTCTTACTCATTTTTGGAGAACTCTTTAGAAGAGAGTAGGTACAACCTTAGATTACAGTATTACTTCCCACCCACAAACTGATTGTCAAATTGAAGTCACTAATAGAAGTTTGGGTAACTTGCTAAGGTGTTTAGTGGGGGAACATCCTAAAGAGTGGGAGGGAATCCTACCAATTGCAGAATTTGTTTTTAACAGTTCAATCAATAGGAGCACACACTGCAACCCCTTTGAAGTGGTTTATGGTAGTAATCCAGCTAGTGTCCTTGACTTAGCTCCACTACCTATTCCCAAGAAGGTTCACCCCAAAGTTGAAGAAATGACCACTATTATGCAGCAAGTGCATCAGCAAGTAAAAGCCAAGTTTGAAGCTACTAATACCAGATACAAGACAGCAGATGATCAACACAGAAAGAAGGTGACTTTTGAAGTAGGTGACTTGGTATGGGTCCTCATTACCAAGGATAGAAGGCCAAATGGACAGTATTCTAAGCTAAGGAAGAGGAAATATGGCCCTTGCAAAATTTTGAGAAAGATTAATCCTAATGCATATGAAGTTGAACTTCCAGCACATATGTCCATTTCTAACACTTTTAATGTCCAGCACCTCTCTACCTACCATGATACTAAAGCTCCATAGAACACTTGAGGACAAGTTTTTTCATAAGAGAGAGGCCCTAATGCAGGAGCATCTAGTGTTCACTTGTTGAATAAACAAGTTAATATAATAAGTCCATTGTGGCAGTAGCATAATATAACAACAACCAAGTTAGTGGTGCAGCATTAGTTAGCAGTAGTTAACAGTTTTTAGTTGGTTATCCTTGTAGCCAATCATGGCATTAGTTTCAGTTACATATTAGTTGTCAATAGCTGGTAGTTAGTTATATGAGCTGTCAATAAAGTGTATTAGCCAATAGGCTTTTAGTTGATAATAGAAGTTAGTTCAAGCAAATGGTATAAATACCATAGCTTTAGCAGTGTAACAGAGATTTGTTAGATTTCTTTCAGTAATGAAAATTAGCCTTGAGAGCTATTCTTGAGAACTCCATTGTTCTTTGCAGAGGTGCTATCCACCTATAAGATTTCTCTAAACAACTCCATAGTTCTTCATCAATTTCTTAACCTAAACACTAGCCCATTACTTTCCCTGCATCAGTTGCCATTCAACTGTATCCAACATATGGAAAGAACAAAAAGATTGTAGCAGAAAAAAATTCTTAGTCCTTAGCCATTAGCAAACTTTGCTATTGGAGGTAAATAATTTAATCATAAGCAAAAGTTTACCAATCTACAATTGATTCTTGGGAGCTGAAATCATTTTTTATTGCCATAGGTGATTTATGTGAAGCAACTATAAGGAACAGAAAGATATCACTCATAGTAAATTTATGTAAATCTGATTTGTAATGACAACTTGTATAGTTGTATTCCAGTTGATGACTGAATAGTTGTATTCCAGGTGATGACTGATGAGTTATGTCCCAAATTGATGTGTTGGTTTTGAATAGTATTTCTAAGTTGAAGAAAATTTTCATAAAGACTTGGCAAGAAAATGCAGATTTATTTGGATATATTAATTTATTTGTTTATGTACAGTTTTTTAAAGTTTTATTTTTTTAATCAATTTTTTTAATGAATAAACAAATAATTTTTTTTTTTAGCAGAAAGCTTAATCCAAACAGCTTAGGAACAATGGGTTTTTATTTATTGGCTGTAGTTTTGACAGGTGGTGAGTCTATTGTAGGCCCAACACAATGGGAGATAGAGTTTTGATTTAGGTAGAGTTTTTAGCCAGGTTTCTTGAGCTTTATCACCTGACCATTTTGGGCTGGGGCTGGCCCCAAAGAATGAAGCCTGCCAACGTTAGACAAACTCCCCAAAGTTGAAGTTGCAGCCCAGTCCACGCTAAATACGGGGTGCCTCTATGCACATAAATCTCACACGTGCACAACAACCTCCCCTCACTGAAAAGGCCATTAACTACTGCGTGAGTGCTAGCCGAGTTGGTTGGCCACGGGACGTGAGGTTCTTGGTCTTGTTGGGCGTCCTTGGTTCAATTCTTGAGTGAAACACTTTGACTTATCTGTTAGCCTCAAGGTTTCAATAATTATTAATTGGCTAATTAATCCAAGGACATTCATGTAGTTTTGATGATAACCATGATTTTAAGTTGTTCATTAATGATATTTTCATATGAACTAATGATTTATGTTTTAAAGCTTAATTTTGACTATTGATTTAATTGGACCAAGATGGCCAATTCAAATATCAAGCAAATGCAAAGTTGATAAATTGCAAATTCATTGAAGATCAAAGTCATCAAGACTCAAGACAAAGAAATCAAGCTCAAAGACAATGATCCGAGACATATGAGAAGTAAGAGTTAGGTTTTGTAAAGTTTATTAAGATTTGATCTTTAAGGCTCAACTTTAAAACCAACTTCAATTGAAAAATCTCTTAAAGTTTTCAAAGACAAACTTGATTGGTTGAAATTCAAATATAAGACAACCATATCAATTGAAAAATCTCTTAAAGTTTTCAAAGACAACTTGATTGGTTGAAATTCAAATATAAGACAACCATATCAATTGAAAAATCTCTTAAAGTTTTCAAAGACAACTTGATTGGTTGAAATTCAAATATAAGACAACCATATCAATTGAAAAATCTCTTAAAGTCTTCAAAGACAAATTTGATTGGTTGAAATTCAAATATAAGACAACCATATCAATTGAAAAATCTCTTAAAGTCTTCAAAGACAAATTTGATTGATTGAAATTCAAATATAAGACAACCATATCAATTGAAAAATCTCTTAAAGTTTTCAAAGACAACTTGATTGGTTGAAATTCAAATATAAGACAACCATATCAATTGAAAAATCTCTTAAAGTCTTCAAAGACAAATTTGATTGATTGAAATTCACATGCAAGACAATCATATCAATTATGGTTGAAAAATCTTAAGAAGAAAAGTTTTCAAAGAAAACAAATTGATTGATTGAAAATCAAGAAGAATGCAAGACAACATGATGGCTATAAATACTACCCTTTCTTCATTTCTAAACATCAAGCATACAAGAGAAATCAAAGATAGAAAAGATAACATCTTATACATCAATCCATCCTTCTCAAGCTTATATTTTCAAATCATTCAAAATCCTTGATTGAAAATAAAATTTCTCTAAACACTTTTTGAGCCATATTGATCAAATCCTTGATATACTATTAGAGTGAGCATATTGTGTACAATTACTCTTTGAGAGAGCCTTATCTTGTACAACAAATACTTTGTTGAAACCATTGAGTGTTTTTGTTAGGGTTTTGGTATAAATCCTAAGTAGTGAAAAGGATTTTTCACTGGGTGGTTACTCTTCACCTTGTAAGGAAGATTTGTGGGTCTTGGTATAAATCCTAAGAGTGAAAAAGATTTTTCACTCGGTGGTTACTCTTCACCGTGTAAAGAAGATTTGTAACGGTTTTGATCTTCACCCGAAAGAAGATTGTCAAATTAGTGAATTTGGGAATCCTCGAGAAGTGATCTTGAGGCGGGGACGTAGGCGGGGAAGCCGAACCTCGATAACAATCACTGTGTTTGATTTTCTCTATCTCTATCTCTTACTTATTCAATTGCTTATATATGCTTGTGTTTGATTTTCTATCATATCTTATTGCAATTGAATTGTGTTCTTAAATTTGTTTTTGCAAATTGAAAATAGTTTTTAATTCCGCATTTAAATCGAAAAAGTTTGCCTCAACCTAAATCACCCCCCCTCTTAGGTTGATATTTGGGTAACATTATCCTATTGTGTTGGGCCTACAATTCTTGAGGGAAATGAAGGTTTACTCTCCAAGGATGGATCCAAATGACCCTACCTTGACAGGATTCCCATCTCATATAAAAAAAAAAATAAATAAAAGGCCATTAACTATGTGGAAGTTGATACATCAAACTGGATTGAGATATATACCTTTTGAAGGGATGAGATTAAAACTTAAAAAATTAACTTTTAATCTCAATACTTGAATAAATTATTATTATTATTATTTTCACTTTTTAAACTTTTAACTTTTAATCTCATCCCTTCATAGGTATTGCACCCAATGCACTGGATCTCAATCCCATAAAACTGGTCTCTTATTTTGGGAAATAACTGAAAGAGTAATATTACAGATATAACATTTTTTTACCACAGTTGAGTTGACAGGTTATTACTGGTTCTCATCTGAGCCTACCATTGATATCATTTTATTGTTTGCTATTAACAATTTGACACATTAACAGTCATGAAATATGTTGTGAGAATTGTTGTGATTGTAGAGTTATTGTAACTGAAAAGGCCAATCTGGACTATGCAAGGCATGCTATTTCCAAATTCTAATGTGGTTTGAAATAAATGTTGGTTGTGCTTGATTTCCACATGCTTCTACACTAGGCATAAACTTATGTTAATCTTTTTCTTTATTATTTATTTTATATTATTTTAATATCTACTATAACTTTTTGTATAAATAATAAAAGTTAGGTTGTACGTTATAATTTTGTCATATAGCTTCATGGATGAACCGTCAAGGCATCGAGGCCATGCGCCCTCCGGATTTTTTATTTTTTATTATTAGTAATATATATTATTTGTAAGTTTTAATTAAAAAATTCATACTTGGACTCCTTTCAAATTGAAAATCAGTCCTTAAAAACTCAAAAATTAGAGTGGCCACCTAACTCATATATGTGCTCAATGGCCACCTTCCAAAACAATAATAAAATTCATTTTTACTAACAAAATATTTTTTGAAAAAAATAACCTCAGCTAAAAAAATCGCAAAGGACTTATGCATTATAACTATGTGTTTAAGACTTTTTATTGGTTGATTTATTTGGCACTCGAAATTAAAATTTTGGGACTTCGAGATTTGGGTGTTACCATGTTGTCTAGCTAAAGGATTATTTGAGTGTGTGTTTTTTTTTTTTTTTTTTGGCTATCAAGTATCAACAAGATGACTTAAGTTGTCTACTGGCCTCTATAGATCCCTCTTATTTATTTATTTTCATTTGCTTTTGCACTGATTTGATTCTCCTAATACACAATACAAAATTCCAAACTAGAACAAAACAAATATCTATAATACCATCATCATATATGTATAACACAAATAAGGTATTGTCTAAAGAGTCTTCAAAACAATGGACAAACTAAGACAATATTACAATATTAAAAGTTTCAAATTGTTTGATAATTTCAGTACAACACTTCACTTGAACATAAATGTTTCAAAAAACTAATTAGTACAACTAATCCTCAAAACTAGAATTCTCCTAAGTTTTCTGATTGATGAGATGTAACAGATGATCTTTGGCCAATTGGAGATTGTTGATCCGGAACACCAACATTGCCCTACATACAAATTAAGAGAGTTTATAAGTTCCTATAATAGTAAAAAAGAACAACACAATGAAATTGACCTATCAATTGAAATTCAAACATATTTAAAGTCAGGTAATCTTAAATATTTAAACTTACCGGAGTAATTACTATGCTATAACGTGACCAAATAATTTCGGTGCAAGTAATAGCTGTACAACAGATAGTAAGAATGAGAAAAATATAAGACTTGTGTAACTAATGTAACTCAATGCATAGCAAAGAATGCTTAAACTACTAATAGAATACTGACTTGATCTTGTATACACTGTAATGTGTGCATATATGTTTTAGATCGTGTGTGTGTATGTGTCTATAAGAGAGGAAGAGAGATATTTACATATGCACATCATGATAATATATAAAAGCATGCGCATTCATAGTACTTTCCTTGCATCATTGCTGATTTACTCAGTACAAATATGGCACTAATGGCACAAAGCCATAATAAGTTTATCTTCAATGAAAATGTAGAGGATTATACCTTTGTACTATCGATAAAAGTGAGTGACGAAAATGACAAGCTACATAACATGAAAATGCAGAGGATTTAAATTAACATCAATTTAGGAACTAAATCATGTCTATAGAATAATTTTAACTCAATATAATCAAAGTAAAAAAATTAAACCAGAAAACATTAGAACAAACAAAGGTTACATAGTTCATACTTTTCATTTGGGTTTCAAATAACAAAACCAAGGCATGATAAAATTCACCCAAGTAGTATACATGCCAAAAAATACTCACACCAAATTAAAACTCAAATCAATGAATCAAATTCAATAATTAATTCCCCAAAGTTCCAGTATTTTCAGCTTAACATTAAGCAGATTTCTGCAGATCAGTCATTTTATAAATTTTATTTGGAACACTTAAAGTTATCAAAGTAACTTGAAATTTAACAGGGATGAACTCATATATATGTACAAGCTACCACAGAAAATTCAAATCAAGATAACATCTCTAGAATTTATTAAAATTCTCGTCATATGGTAAACACGAATCTGTCCTGACAGATTTAGTGTCTCATAAGAAAATTAATAACTCTTTCAATATCAATCCAAATACTATAATTCTTGATTCTAAACTCAAGCCCTGTGTGTTAACTTTCTTTTGTATCCAGATTCCACATATATAAATTACTATGAATATTTAATCACTACAAACACAGACACTGTCCATTTGACAGATTTGTAGGATTTTCTTATAAATTCTCAAAAGGTATTCAAATAACCATATTTTCAAGTGAGATTTTAAACACTTATACTAGACATATAATAAATCAATCTTCAACAAACCGTTTCCCAAATTACTTTTTACAAAAATCCCAGAATTTCATACAACTTTCTGCTCACTGCAGAAAACAGAAACAGAGCAGCTTCCATGGTCACACATATACTCATGAATCAAGAAGAATATCAAATCCATAAGCAAACCCACACATAAACATAAAAACCCAGCAACTTCCATTAACAAAAATCAAAGATTAAACCCCCAATATCAAAACCCTAACTAAATTTCATCAATCAAACAATCTCAATTATACCCACTTCTAAACCTTGATTAAAATCATAAGCTCTTACCTTAATTGATTATCAATCTTGTTCTTGCTGTGAGAATGGTGATTTCCATGAAGGAACTAAGATATTTTGGAGAGCAATTTGAGCAAGGAAATTCAGGATGAGATAGTGTGAGAGTGTGAGAGAGAATCCCTAATTTAATTTCATCAATCCTTACCTCAATTGATTCTCAATCTTGTTCTTGATGAAAAGTTGATTTCCTTAAGATGATAATGGAGATTTGGAGCAAGGGATTTTCAGGTGAGATTGAGAGAGAATTGGGTGAGAGAGAGCTAGAGAAATTGAGAAAGAGAAGAGGGGGGGGGGGGGGTTAAAGTGTGATTCAAATGGAAAAAGGGAGGCTACGTGGGATTCATTTGGAATGAGAGAATAGTGACTCATCACTATTTAGTAAAATTATGCAATAGCCCCACTATTTCCTTAAGTTTCTATTTTAACCCAATTATAAATAATTATACGTAAACACTTATTTATGTAATATATATATATCCAAAGTTCCCATAATTTAATTAATGGGTTTTACAAAATATCGTTTTACACACCCATGTAATAATAAGAAAACTCAATCACCTTATAAATAAGATTAATTATATAATACGCATAATTAATCACATATTTGGGTCGGAATATCACAGAGGTACTAAAAAAAAAAAAAAAAAAACTTTAATATCTATTGTGGCGGTTTTATGCAGCTAGTGAGGCGGTTTTTATTTCCATGCCTCTATATAATAATAATATTGAGGCGGTTTTATTAAACAGCCTTTACAGATTAAAAAGTGTAGAGGCGGTCAAGAAAACCGCCTCAATAGTTGTCTATAGAGGCGGTTTAGTAAATTGCCTCTGAAAAAACCGCCCCTACAAATGTGTTTTTTGTAGTGCTTTACAATGGAACATCATTTTTTATTAAATATTTTTTCTTATGCTGCAATAAATTCTCAATTACAAGAATTAAATCATGGGTTACCCTTAAATCATTGGTTTAGTGAACATATAGTAGAGCCACTTATTCTTAACTCAACTCTAATCTTTTGAGAAGCACGTGAATCCTTTTAAAATATATGATATTTTTTTGTTAGTAAATAATATGTATCTGTAAGAATTCACAAATCATGAAAAACTACTGTTGAAATAAAAATTCACCATTATTAACATAATATTGTTCGACATCCGGACTTAAAAAAAATTGATAATTTTTTTTTTGAATTGTGTCAATGGTTAGTAAGGACTAGAAATCAATAAACTACCAATTTGTTTATTACAGAGTAGTTGTACTTGTATTTATTATTCTAAATTCTATTGCAACTACGGTACGAGCATTTTCAATCATGAATATTATCAAAACTAGGTTTCACAACAAAATGAAATATGATATTCTAATGGACTCTTTGATTTGTACATCAAAAGGGAAATCTAGTACATAATTATCATAGATGATTTTCAAGATTCAAAATAATTTCGAGTTCCATTTTGATATATCATAAATGTTTGGGTTGAAATGTATTAATACTAAATGGATACTAGTTTTTCACCCAAAAAAGAAAATGGATGCTAGTTTTATTTTTCATGTATTAATTTAGTTTTGAATTTTCGTATATTTCTTATTCTCGAATTATAAAAAAATTGTTCATCCTTTGGCCCCCCTCAAGAAATATTTTTGGTTCCGTCCACGTATGGCTTATTATAAGTACATTAAAATTATTAACATAGTTTACATTAAGTGAACTCTATTATTAAAGATTTAAAAAAAAAAAAAAATTAAGATACTGCTCCAGTTGAAATTCAATTATAAAAATTCAAGAAATTTAGAAAATGTAAATCTATGATTTGTATATTTGTTTATGTACAGTTTTGTTAAGTTTTATTTTTTTAATCAATTTTTAATACATAAACAAATAATTTTTTTTGGCAGAAAGCTAATCCAAACATGCTTAGGAACAATGGGTTTTTTTATATATATAGTGGTTGTAGTTTTGACAGGTGGTGAGTCTATTGTGGGCCCAACACAGTGGGAGATAGAGTTTTGATTTAGGTAGAGTTTTTAGCCAGGTTTCTTGAGTTTTATCAGCTGACTATTGAAATTGAAATTCAAGGTTGGGCTGGGGCTTGCCCCAAAGAAGAAAGCCTGCCAAGGTTAGACAAACTCCCCAAAGTTGAAGTTGCAGCCCAGTCCACGCTGAATAGGGGTGCCTCTACGCACAAAAATCTCACACGTGCACAACAACCTCCCCTCACTGAAAAGGCCATTAACTACTGCCTGAGTGCTAGCCGAGTTGGTTGGCCACGGGGAGTGAGGTTCTTGGCCTGGTTGGGCATCCTTGATTCAATTCCTAGGTGAAACACTTTGACTTATCCTAGTTACATGTAGGGAAATGAGGGTTTACTCTCCAAGGATGGATCCAAATGACCCTACCTTAACAGGTTCCCACCTCATATAAAAAATAAATAAAAAAAGGCCATTAACTGTGTGGAAGTTGATACATCAAACTGGATTGAGATATATACCTTTTGAAGGGATGAGATTAAAACTTAAAAAGTTAACTTTTAATCTCAATACTTGAATAAATTATTATTATTATTATTTTCACTTTTTAAACTTTTAACTTTTAATCTCATCCCTTCATAGGTATTGCACTCGATGCACTGGATCTCAATCCCATAAAACTAGCCTCTTATTTTGGGAAATAACTGAAAGAGTAATGTTACAAATATAACATTTTTTACCACAGTTGAGTTGACAGGTTGTTACTGGTTCTCATCTGAGCCTACCATTGATATCATTTTATTGTCTATCATTAACAACTTGACACATTAACAGTCGTGAAATATGTCGTGAGAATTGTTGTGATTGTAGAGTTATTGTAACTGAAAAGGCCAATCTGGACTATGCAAGGCATGCTATTTCCAAATTCTAATGTGGTTTGAAATAAATGTTGGTTGTGCTTGATTTCCACATGCTTCTTCACTAGGCATAAACTTATGTTAATCTTTTTCTTTATTATTTATTTTATATTATTTTAATATCTACTATAACTTTTTGTATAAATAATATGAGTGTTACCATGTTACCATGTTGTCTAGCTAAAGGATTATTTGAGTGCTTTTTTTCTTTTCTTTTTTCTTTTTTCTTTTTTTTGGCTATCAAGTATCAACAAGATGACTTTACAATAGAACATCATTTTTTATTAAATATTTTTTCTTATGCTGCAATAAATTCTCAATTACAAGAATTAAATCATGGGTTATCCTTAACAAATCATTGGTTTAGTGAATATATAGTAGAGCCACTTATTTTTAAGGTTTGAGTGCACATATGTTGATTCTAATGAAAAAGTTCGTCACCTATCATTTTGCATCTTTCAGTGATTTTGAGAAGAATCTAAGCTCTTTTGTCAAAGCAAAGAAGTTACGTACATTCTTAAAATTTGACTACATGTCCCTACAAGAAGAATCAACTCTCAAGAAACTTATTTCCAGTTTTAGATACTTGCATGTGCTAGACCTAAACGGTCTAGAAATCATGACGGCGCCGAATTCCATAAACAAGTTGACATATCTGAAGCACCTTGATCTTTCTTACAATGGTATTGAATTCAAAAATTAGTTAGTCTCCAGCATCTTGAGATAGATGGTTGTGAGAATTTGACTCACTTGCCATGTGGAATAGGGCAGTTAACTTCTCTTCAGACATTAAAACTCTCTGAATGTGAGAAGCTTAAAGAATTACCAAGAGACATTCAAAAACTGGTCAGCCTCAAGCATCTTGAAATAGATTATTGTGAGAGCTTGACTCACATGTCATGTGGATTATTGCAGTTGATGTCATGTGGATTATTGCAGTTGACATCTCTTCAGACATTAAAGCTCTTTAGATGCAGGGAGCTTAAAGAATTACCAAAAGACATTAAAAAATTGGTCACCCTCAAGCATCTTGAGATAGATTGTTGGGAGAGTTTGACTCATATGCCATATGGAATAGGGCAGTTGAATTCTCTTCAAACGTTACCGCTATTTGTTGTCAGCAAGGAACTTACAGCTTCCTCCTCCAAGCATTGTGGTGGAATAGATGAACTAAACAAGCTAAACAACCTGAGAGGTGAACTATGTATTAAAAATTTGGCGTGGGTGACAAATGCTACCTCAGAAGCTAATACTACGAATTTAAAGGAGAAGTGACATCTTAGAAGTTTGAAATTAAGTTGGGATTCGGAGGATAACAATGACACATACGTCTTTGATGATGAAAATTTATTGGAAGGCCTCCAGCCACACCATACCTTAAAAAAGTTGAACGTGGAAGGATATCGGGGTGTGAGTTTTCCGAGTTGGCTTCCTTGTGTGACTAGTCTTGTTAATTTAGAAATATCAAATTCAATGTGCCAACATCTACCACCATTGTATCAACTTCTGTCTCTCCGAGAACTTTTTCTTAAAAATATGACTGGTCTGGAATACATATCAGACAGAGAAATCAGTGATGAGGTCTCTGCTTCAACAACATTTTTCCCATCCCTAAAGTCACTCACACTTTGGAATTGCCCTAATCTAAAGGGATGGTGGAGAAGTAATATTGTGGTTGCGGCAACAACGACATCAATATTAAGTGATCAATATCAGCAGCATCCATCATTACCTTCATTTCCTTGTCTTTCTTCTTTGGATATTACGAATTGCAATAACCTAACTTGCATGCGGCTATATCCATATCTTGATGAAAATCTATATCTGGAGAATACCAGCTTCAAGACTTTGCAAGAGACAGTGGCGATAATGATGAATATGTTAACAACTTAATCACTTCCATCCTCTTCGTCCTCCTCCCCTCCTTTCTTCAAATTAAAGTCTCTGACTTTGCTTAATATAGAAGACGTTGAGTCTCTTCCAGAGGAGTTGTTGCAGAACCTGGCTTCTCTAGAGTATCTAAAGATTTGGGGGTGCCCTAGACTAAAATCTTTGCCTCGATTTATGCAACATCTCACCTCCCTTAAAGTGCTGGTTATTGAGAAGTGCGAAGAGCTTGATCTGTGCATTGAGGAGAGTGATGATGGCACACAATGCGTTACCACTCTACAAAAGCTCAAGATTTCAGGTGTTCACCGCTTGATTACTTTACCCAAATGGATCGACAACGTCACTTCACTTAAGAGACTTGATATTTACCTTTGCCCCAATCTGACCTCACTTCCTGAAGAAATCGGTAGTCTCACATCACTTCTGAGCCTTGAAATTAACGATTGCCCCAATCTGACCTCACTTCCAGAAGAAATCGGCAATCTCACTTCAATTCGAGAGTTTTACATTGAAGAATGCCCAAATCTGACCTCACTTCTTGAAGGGATCGACATCCTCACCTCTTTACAAACTCTGATAATCCGCAAATGTCCCCATTTGAAGGAAAGATACCAAGAGGGAATTGGCGAGGATTGGCATAAGATTGCTCACATCCCAGATTTTGAATATATTGATTAAGTATTAACTCTAGTTCAGCCATCAATATGTTCTCCGCTTCTTTGGGTAGGTACGTCAACGTGCCCTTTCTATGCAGACAATTTCTTTTTTCTTTTTACGCCAACTCCTTTATCTTCTTCAATATGCTAATGTTTGGGGAAATTTATTTGCAATTTAATATGCAGAAAATTTCAAAGCAGTAAATAAATGGGTGGCAGGGAAAGAGGGAGAGGATTGCCTAAAATTGCTCCATCTTCAAATTTGCAGGTATGTGTAATCCCAATTTCTTCGTAGACACTTCTTTCTCTTCCTTGGGTCTTGTACTGAAAAACATTTGAATTTATCTCAAAATAATTTCTATTTATGTATCTCAAAATCCAGTTGGTTGGGTCATATACTAGGCTTGTTTATTGATCTAGGTGCATAAACAGATTGGAGTGGCATTGTTCAATTTGTCTGATATTTTAAAGCAAAAATCAATTTGTCCGATTGTGGTACAAGATAAATTCAGGTAACTAATTTGGTATTCAGTTGCTGAAATTCTTTTTTGTTCAATTTGTAGGATATTTTAAAGGAAAAATCTTTATGCTTTATTAAATGATTGTTTTGTAGCTTAATCGGATTAAAAGCACAGCTTGAAATTTATTAGAGTTTAGAAATGCACTAAATTTTTGGTGGATTCCACTTTCTGCATTCAATCATAAAATAAAATTAAAAAAATTAAGATGAATTGAAATATTAAATTTTAAATAATTTATTCTTTGGAATTGGAGAAACCAAAAATTAAAAAGGAGTATTTTTTTTTTAAAACAGAGCATTGGAAAACTTTGTTGTATGCTCTTTTTCTTAATGAGTTTAAAATCCTGAACTCTGTAGATTGATTGGATTGAAGATCGAAGTTTGGGGGCCCAGGCATTTCATAATGTCCGCAGCCAATAGAGGAGATCACATGCGCAGCCAAGCTCTGATTTCTCTGTTGCTCATCCATGGTTTTCTCACTCTTTCTCTCCAGGTACATGTTACTTCTTTCTTAGAGTTTCATCACTCATTTCAGTGAGAAACAAACCAAATCTGAAGAAGGGTCATTTCCATTTTTCCTTTTGCTTCATAGATACTCCAAATCTCTAATTGTTGGGTTAGTTTGTGAAAATTCTGAGCTACCCATTCAAAATAAAGTTGAAAAGATCAAAACTTAAGTGGGGTTAATAGTAGTAGATATTTTAGTGACCAAAACTTAAATGATTATAATGGGTCATCAAAGTCTGAGACTAGTTACTTAAACCCCTTGACCTCTTCGAGCTTGGGGAAGCCGGGAAGTTTAAGGTCATAGCTAGGTTGTTGATGCAGATGAAAGAAGAAGGGATTGTCGTTAAAGAGTCACTTTTCCTTTTGATTATGAAATATAATGGGAGAGCCGGTTTGCCTTTGTTTGACATCTATAAAAATCATATAAATTGAAATCTTGTATGCACTAAGTTCAGGAATTCATTTTACTGATAAAAATTAATTAAGTGTAATGCTTGATGGTAACAAAAAAAATAACTATAGATAGCAGTCAAGAAATAAAAAAAAATGGTTATAAAGAAATGTGAGGCATTAGTGCAATTTTATTGAAATCAAGTTCCTTGTTTTTATACTAATTTCTTATTTTGATATATGTTTTGTAGGAAATTCGGAATGCCCCTAGTAGAAAATATTGTTGCATTGGGGAAATGATTTGGCAAAGAAGAACTGAACACCAAGGCTTTCTCTCCAGGTACATGTTACTACTTTTTCTTAGAGTTTCATCACTTATTTCATTGAAAAACAAACCAAATCTGAAGAAGAGTCATTGCCTTTTCGCCTTTTTGCTTCATAGATACTCCAAATCTCTGATTGTTGGGTTAGTTTGTGAAATTCTGAGCTACCCATTCAAAATAGTATTGAAAACATCAAAACATTCAACCCATGTAAGCAAAAGCTACAATCTTTGTTCAAAACCCTTTGTTTTGCAATTTGCTCAAGTGGGGTTTGTAGTAGATGTTTAGTGATGATGTAGTCTTAAATGATCATAATGGGACATCGGAGTCTGAGACTCTAAGACTGAGTGCAAAAGGTTACTTAAACCCTTTGAGCTTAATCAAATTCGCCCCTATCTGCTCTGTAAATTGCTTGAGTAACTTGACGTGTCCACGTCAAAGGAGATAACAGTTAAGAAAAAAACAAATGGTTATAAAGGAATGTGAGGCCTTAGTGCAATTCTATTGAAATCAAGTTCCTTGTTTTATAATAATTTCTTCTTTTGGTATCTGTTATTTGTAGGAAATTCGGAATGCCCCTAGTAGAAAATATTGTTGCATTGGGGAAATAATTTGGCAAGGAAGAACTGAACACCAAGGCTTTCTCATAAAAATGTTCTCAAGAAGAAGTTATTCAGAACTAAGAAAAAGATGCATTTTTTGGGTTCAAATAGAAGGTTAAATTTCTATATTGCTTCAGAATTTGAAATCAATCTCCACTATAGAGGACTGCATAAAATTACTCCATCTTCAAATTATGATGGCACACAATGGTCTTCTACTTAAAAAACATTTGAATTTATCTCACCTGCAGTAAAAAGGTATAAGGAATTGAACCCCCTGGGAAGTAATTGAAGCATAGACAATTTTTGGCCTCTGCAATTGTGGGAAAAGACAACTACTAGGTAGTAAGTACCTTCCTTTTCTTTAATTTTCTTGTTTTTCATAAAAATTGTCATTCAAGATATGATTTCTTGACATACCAAGAGGGGAAAGAAGAAAAAAAGATAAATACATAAACCCATCATTTGATTCTTGATCCAAATAAATTCAATCTTTGCATCACAAATCCAATTGGTAAAGTGATATACTTGGTTTTGTTTATTGAGTTAGGTTCGTAAATAGATTGGAAAATTACACTTGCTGATGTTGGAGTGACATTGTTGTGGAAGATCAATTCAGATAACTAATCAGGTTAGTTGCTTCTAGCCTTCTACCGTACCATGTTTTGTTCAATTTGTAAGATATTTTAACGTAGAAATATCTATGCTTTCTTAAATGATTGTTCAATACCTTAATTGGATCGAAAGTACATCTTGAAATTTAGTGTTCATAAATACACTAGGTTTCAGATGGATTCCACTTTAAACATTTAATTACAAAAAAAAAAGAACTGAAATAAAAACTTTCAAGTAATTTATTCTTTGTAATTGGAGAAACCAAAACCCAAGTGAATTCAAACAAATAATGTGTTCTGTAAACCAGCATAAAAAATAGCACTAGAACTTTTGTAGTTATGTTTTTTTTCTTACTTGTCAGCATGATTCGAGGTGAAAATAGGTGGGGACTGCTCAATTATCCTTGAGATTTGATTTGATCTTTGAATGATCATACACTCCACTATTTCTAAAGGTTCATACTTCTCCTTTAAGATTCAGTCCTTATGTTAATAAAATACCCACCTTTTTCTTTTGTTTAAATTCGGTTGAGTTTCTCAATTATATGATTCTGTATGCAGAATATGAGACAAAGTTAGAATAATGAATATGTGGAGGGAGCAGAATCTTGGTCTCAGGCATAGGGCTTTTAACTCATAGCAATTCTTGCCTAGATTTTAGACTCTCTCTCAACTCAGCTCATATTTCTTCGTAATTCTTAGGCTATTTCATGTTCATAATCATGAACATGGCTTAACCTCCTTTCAAAAAATATAATTACTTAAATAAAAAAAAAAAAATCAAAAGACAATATTTTTGGACAATTAACAATTAAAGAATTTTAGCCTCAATATGAGGTTTTTAAATTACTCCAACATCAGTAAGAGCAATAGAAAATATGCTTCAAAACTGCAAGCTGCTATGGGGAAACAGAAGTTTAAATCTTAGATTTGGTGCATCAGCCTAAACCTTCTGCATTGCGCCCCCTTGGAAGTTACTATACCGCATCTTTATATATATTCTTCTTCTTCTTTTTATATTCAACAAGAGAGGGAGGAAAGTTTCACCATCCACCCACCTCCATTATTCAAATATGAGAATTTGACATTGTTTTCCTCTCTTTTGAGTTATATTTTGTCCCCATTTTTGAACTTTTGTATAGTTTGCACTGTATGCCTCCATTATCATTCATTTATGTCAATACTCAAAGTATAAATATACAAAGTTTTAATTCCAATGAATGTGCCTACTACTAGTCCTCTGTAATGAGATAGACATGCATGCAAAATTCATTACTCTCCTTTCTTTCTGCCTTGTTCCCAAATTTGCAGGCTTTATTAACTACTCAACTGTATCCAACATCTAGAAAGAAAGAACGATTTTAGAAGGAAAGATTCTTGGTCCTTAGCCAATAGCAAGCTTTGCTATTGGTAATAAATGATTCAATCATAAGCACAATTTGGCTTTTACAATTGATTCTTTGGAAACTGATATAATTTTTTTACCATAGGTAATGATGTGAAGCAACAATAAGGGATAAAAAGCTCATAGTAATTTTATCTAAATCTGGTTTGTAATGAAAACTTCTATTCCGGGTGATCAATAGTAGGCTGCATTCCAGAATTACTTGTTCAAAAAGACATCAACTGTAGCTCAGTTAGCTTATCTGCTTGAAATTCACACCACTAAGGCGTAGCATAAGTGGATTCATCTCTTTGCAGAACTTTAAGTCAGTCAGATGTTTTTCAATCATATCTTCTCTTATTCATCTCTATAGCAGGGTATGATAAGGAACTCCCCCGACCCAATGAAGGATGCTCAGGCCACAGATTATCCGAACATGGTAATGCTGTCAAAATTCACATTTCTGTTTGTTTTAACTGATTGCATTATTTGAAACTATTACTTTCTAAATATATATAATGATAAGAATGGAAACTGATTGTATACTCAATACAGAAAATTGGATTTTGAAGAATTTTGTGCAGCTGCCATAAGTGTGAATCAGCTGAAGGAATGGAGAGCTTGGAACAAATGCAGGGCATGACTGTGGGCTGTTTGTGAAGGATGGCAGCAAACCGATTATGTTAGAAGGAACTTGCCATTGTGCCCCTTAGGAAGTAACTGTCCTGCATCTTTATCTTTATTCTCCTTCTTTTTATATTCAATGGGACAGGGAGGAAGGTTTCACCATCCACGACACCTCCATTATTCAAGTACGAGAATTTGACTTTGTTTTCCTCTCTTTTGAGTTGTAGTTGTCCCCCTTTTTTAAGTATGTATAGTTTACACTGTATTCCTCCCTTTCTAAATAATTCATTTATGTCAATATGTGTATTATCAATGAATGTGACTGCTAGTCATCTATGATGAGATACGCTTGCGTACAAAAGTCATTACTCTCCTTTCTCTCTACCTTGTTCTCGAGTTTGCGGGCTCTGTTAACCTCTCAATTGTATCCAGCATATGGAAAGATCATAAAGATTTTAGAAGAGAGATTCTTGGTCCTTGGCCAGTAGCAGACTTTGCTATTGGTGGTAAATGATTCTATTATAAAAAAAACTTTTGCTATAACATTTGATTTGTTGGAAACTTAAATCATTTTTATTACCATAGGTAATGTTGGTGAAGCAACGATAAGGAATGAAAAGACATTGCTTGTAGTAATTTTATCTAAATCTTGTAATGACAACTATTCCAAGTGATCAATGGTAGGCTGCATACCAGAATTACTTGCTCAGATTAAAGAACAAATCCGTCTCTTCCACTTTTGGGTGTAATAGGCTTATATGATCAATTCCTGTTAGCAGAAGTATACTGAATTGATCGAGTATGCATATGTGTGGAAGCTCATATGTCAAATAAAACTGGCCTCTTTTTTTTGGACTATGCAAGGCCATAATTAGCAATGTCAGAGAGTTATTGTGGTAGCATGTTAACCAACTTTGCTATTTCTAATGTGGTTTGAATAAATGCCGGTGTAATTGGGGCTTTTTTTACTAAAAAGAGTTATAAATTGAAGTAACAATGAATTTGATTAGTATCATATTAACATCATAATAAATAATTTTCTTAATTACTTATTATTATTATTTTATTATTTAAAAGTTCACACTTTTTCTTTCCGATCATTTATGATGCAGGCAGTTAGTTTCTAGCTAAAGTGGATTTGTACTTCACAATAAGTGTTGGGTTTGGAAGCCTGCTAGATCAGATGACTGTCGGAAGCTCCTCTGGTTCTCTCTCACCATCCCCAAGCATGCTTTTACGGGATGGTTAGCCATCAAAAACAGGTTATCAATGGGGCTACAATGGAGACTGCCTCTGTGTGTTTCGGAGGAACTGTATCTTGAAGATAGGAACCACCTATTCTCGGAGTGTCCTTTTACTAGAAGACTTGGGTGATCTGTCATGAAACTCTGCCTTCCTAATTCTGAATATAGATGGGAAGACTAAGAGTTGCAAGGGGAATAGATCATTTCAAAGGGAAGAGTATGAGAGTTCTTTTCTTTAAAATTGCTTGGTAGTCTTCTATTTAAGATGTTTGGATGCAAAGGAATTCTATTGTGCATAATGGATCAGTTTGGACTGAGGAGCAGTTACTAAAGTGCATCAAAAGAGATGTCAGAGCTTTGTTGGATATCACTACAAAGTTCCCACAAATCTGCTCTCAATTGCTCCCTTTGTTGTAATTGGGGACTGCTTCTTGCTAATATCCTTGTAACTTAGTTAGCTGTGTGGTGTGACTAATACACTCTTTGATGCTCTCTGGTAAGGCCTTCCTTAGGCTATTGTAAGGTCCTTTGACCTTTGTTTTTTTGTTTGTTCTCAATAAAAATTACTAAATTACCAAAAAAGGAAAAAAGAAAAATTATAGGTAGTATTCATACTATCACTCTTTAACTCTTTCATGTTGTCCTTCACTTCTCCATCCCATCTCTTGACAAACTCCATTTGTTACTACCAATTTATGTACGACTTCTTAACTTCATCTTTTATTTATCTGAAAACCAATCTTTCACTTCCTCCCATCTCATTAGCTCTTCTCCTATAATTCTAATCATAATTGCATAGCATGTGTATATGTATTATCCTTTTGACATCGATGTGGCATGCTTAAAAGTTGGAACTTGGAAACCTCAAATTCGTCCACCTTTTTCTTCAAAATTTGCCTACATGCTATGGTCTCCATTGTAGGCAATTCTCCCTTAAGGCAACAAAACTCTTGTTGGAAACTATTTTGAAGACAACCCCACATGAAATTTTCCAATAAGATATTGTGTTGAAGAAGCAAAGTTGCATAACAACCATTTGGTGCTCATGATTGATCAACTCCAGGAGAAGTACAACAGGTTATGTTGCCACAGGCCCAAAAGATTGCTTTGGATGCCAGCCTTTTGCCTTCTCTGTTGGTACCTTTAGTCTTCACGCAGAGTCATTATTATAGTATTGAATAGGATTGAATATATTATCAAAAAAAAAATGAATAGGATTGAATATTGAGCTAAAGACGTTTGTCACATGGAACCAATTATTAATTTATGAGCAGCGGGGCCTTTACCAAGTAATATTTAATTTGGTGAAGCCAACCCTTCCTTGGGCGCAACAAAAAACTTATTCAAACTCCTACAACAACAAAAAAAGGAATCTAAGCTTTTAAAGAGAGAAAGTATGAACCTAAGTTTTAGAGAAAGAGAGAGGGTCTGGTTATGGTCAACAACAAGCGAGAGTGGAGGGTACACTGAGTGTGTAAGCATGTAAGTAGATGATTTATTTTGAGGACCAAATTCATGGGTTAGCTTTGTATACATGGATATTCTTTTGAGTGTTGGATTAGATGATAAGGGTTGATCTTGACCATTGGATTCTAAAAGGGAAATGGGATCTATCGCATGCTTGGCCTAGGTTTTTCTTTTGGCCTCGTAAGATATTTTTAGGATTTAGGGTAACTTTTTAATCGTTTCTACTTTTTATTATTTATGTCAAGTTAGAAATTACTCAAACTCACATTATTTCTTTTCAATTTGCAATGACAATAAAATCCAAGAAGTCCTATGACTATCTCCTACCTATACACCATTGGGTGGGTTATCTAGATGAGTAACATTAGGAGTCCACTAGAGCAATATTTGGAGTCCAATAGTGTTAGGCTGTTGGTATTATGACTTATGAGTTCATGTATACTCTTAATCATTTTAAAAGTCCTTAGGAAAGTGGGTTGAATGGGTCTAATGTGACGACTCCTAGGTTTTAGACTTTTAGTTAGTCAGGTCCTTTTTAGAATTTGCGAATGTTGGTTGTCTTATCCTTTTTGTTTTGTAAGCTAAGTCCTATAAATGTTGTTAAGTTATTTTGAATAAAGTAAGTTGAGTCCTATAAATTTTCCTATAAATGTTGCAAATTTGTGAATATTTGTAGTCTTAAGACTTTTGGAACGTTGGGTTTCCTCGAAAAACCTAGATTTAGAGGTCAAAACTCAGGATCTCTTCAGTTAAATCCATCTTTTATTTTGATTCTTCTTTTAGCAACAAATTATATTTCTTTATTCCTCAAAAAATTGTGAACATATCAATTGGTGTATCCTCCCAACCACTCCAAACCAAAAAAGAAAACCTCACACTTGTATTTTTTAATGTTATT
>OU015761.1:45115426-45133872 GCA_907173295.1 Fagus sylvatica
AAGGAAAATGGCAATGATTACTCTTGCAATATTGTTAGTTGTCAGGTGATTATTTACAAGTCAAAAGTCATTGCTAATTCATATGAGAATGACGGAATGACAATTGCATCTCATATCTGTTCTGTATTTTGTTTCTTGTGGATTTCAAGATTGAAAGACACATTAATTTTTGGGAAATTAACAATTAAAGAATTCAGGTCTCAAAATGAGGTTTTTAATTACTCCAACATCAGTGAGAGCAATAGAAAAAGGTGCTTCAAAACAGCAAGCTGCTATGGGGAAACAACAGAAGTTTAAGTCTTAGATTTCGGTGCATCAGCCTAAACCTTCTGCATTGCACACCTTTGGTAGTAACTATACCGCATTTATCTATATTTTTCTTCTTCTTCTTTTTATATTAAATCGCAGAGGGAGGAAGGTTAAGATAAAATTACTAAACCTGATTTAGATAAAATTAGCCTACCATTTATCACTTGGAATAGTTGTCATTACAAATCTAATTTAAATAAAATTACTACAAGCAAATGTCTTTTCATTCCTTATTGTTGCTTAAAACATTACCTATAGTAAAAAAAAATGATTTAAGTTTCCAACAAATCAAATGTTATAGCAAAAATTTTCTTATAATAGAATCAATTACCACCAATAGCAAAGTCTGCTAATGGCCAAGGACCAAGAATCTCTCTTCTAAAGTCTTTCTGATCTTTCCATAACAGAGCCCGCAAACTCGAGAACGAGGTAGAGAGAAAGGAGAGTAATGAATTTCCTACGCAAGTGTATCTCATTATAGATGACTAGCAGGAACATTCATTGGAATTAATAAAACTTTATATATTGATAATGCAGGCTAGTAATCAAGAGGGAAATTTAAAAATTTAAGAGCATATTAATTTATTCAGCTCGTACCTCCCAACCAATTCAAAATAATTCTCCTTATTCATCTTCTATTGCATGATATATAAGGCTTTTTCTATGCTTCAATTGCTTATACCCTTTCACTGCATGTGAGATATATTCAAATTTTTTTCAGTACAAGACCCAAGGAAGAGAAATAAATGGACAAATAAAAATTGGGATTACACATACCTGGAAATTTGAAGATGGAGCAATTTTAGGCAATCCTCCCCTGTTTCCTGGCACCCATTTATTTAGTGATTTGACAATTGAGGATTATTAGTGTTTGTAAAGAGGTGAGGTTGCCGATACCTTCAGGAAGTGAGGTCAGATTTGGGCATTCTTCAATGTAAAGCTTTCGAATTGATGTGAGACTGCCGATCCCTTCAGGAAGTGAGGTCAGATTTGGGCATTTTTTAATGTAAAGCTCTCGAATTGAAGTGAGATTGTCGAGCCCTTCAGGAAGTGAGGTCGAATTGAGGCATTCTTCAATGTAAAGCAGTAGAATTGAAGTGAGATTGCCGATCTTTTCAGCAAGTGAGATCAGATTGGGGCATCTTACAATGTCAAGCCTCTCAAGTGATGTGAGGAAGTGAGCTCAGACCATGGCAATTTTTAATTTTAAGTCTCTTAAGTGAAGTGACGTTGCCGATCCATTTGGGTAAAGTAATCAAGCGGGGAACCTCTGAAATCTGGAGCTGTTGTAGTGTAATCAAGCAGTTCTAGAACTTAGGTATACACATTTAAGCAGTTCATATCATCCGTATATCATATTGAAATATTAACAATTGTTGCAGGTTGATGTGACTTTACAAGATGGCCGGACATTCGAGGGTACAGTAGTGAATGCTGATTTACATTCTGATATTGCGATTGTAAAGATTCATTCAAAAACCCCAAACACTTGGCTCTTCGAGTAAGCTTCGTCCTGGGGACTGGGTTGTTGCCTTGGGGATGTCCACTTTCCCTTCAGAATAAATTCAAACATTACAAAATTTATATCTACTTTTACCCATTATATATATAGAAAAAAACATAGGCCATATATAAAGAGAAAGTCTACCTGTCAAAGTCAAACGTTCTTGGACCAGCACTCAAGTTGCTTCATGTATCATGTACTTTATTGTGGTAGAATATGATAGATCTCATGTTGGGGCTTAGATTAATGAAACTAAAAATTACTGATTCTTAATGCCTTCCCTCATATTACTTAAAAAAAAAAATGCCTTCCCTCATATTGATCCCTCTGGATGTAGTTGTGTTGACCGTAAAAGCAGTGACTTGGGCCTTGGTGGAATACGGAGAGAGTATTTACAGACGGATTGTGCAATTAATGTGGTAAGACTGTGTGTGTCTTAAAGTTGAGATGGTTGAAGTTGTTGTCATTTATATTTATGACCACGAGGGGCTGCACAATTAGTTACGGATCATGCCTCATGAAATGAGACCAAAACCTACTTATATATAAAAAAACAGTTTTAGCCCTATCTTGATTACATACTTGATATTGGTTTTTTGACTTATTATGGTGTAGGGAAATTCTGGGGGCCCCCTTGTCAATATTGATGGAGAAATTGTTGGTGTAAATATTATGAAAGTGCTTGCTGCTGATGGACTGAGTTTTGCTGTACCAATCGATTCGGTCTCTAAAATTATACTACACTTCAAGAAAAGTGGGTATGTTCTTATAGTTTTGCATGGGAGTACTTATTTTAAGCATTAAATCAGCTACTTAATTGGAAATTTAGTTTGTATAGTGTTCATGTGGAATGTTTCATTTATTGTCAGATTTCAAATCTTGAAAGCCACCTATTATCAGATAATTATAATCATTCAACTCTAGAAGCGAGTGAGTGAGTGTGCATCCAAAAGTTTGTTTGATTAAATAATGTCCACATTATGTCAAATCCTCATTGCTAATTGTGTGTCAAGATATTGCCACTTTAAAATCTTTGGATTAAGTTTTTCCAATGTCCTTTGGATCAATGGCACCTTCACCTCCCATAAGTTTGGGATGGGTGAGGTTGGGGTTTGTGTATTCTTTGACCTTTGTGTGATTAAATTTATGAAGCAAAAAGAAAAAGTGTTGATTAAGTAGCATTGAAGAGTAAACAACATACAACCCAGGTTCTCCCCCTACCAATAGGAGGTACTTGTGCTCAAATTTTCATAGATGCTTCTTCTATCACAAGAGGTATGAATGAAATGTCTATACATGGAAATCTCTCTCTTTTTCCTGATGGTTATTAGAGCATTGGCCTATGAGCTACGTGTTGGTTATTCACTTACTTTGCCAAAGAGCTCTTGCTTAATTGCCACTTCCTCCTTCCACAAGAATGAGTGGAGGGTGAGATTGGGTGCATGAAAGGAAGAATTTTATTCTAGGCTTCTTGTATGATTCCAAAAGACTTTTAAGATTCGTTTGAAAGCATCACGACTGTAAGAGCAAATGTAATAGATGGTAAACTTGTGCAGAAGGGTTGTTCGACCTTGGCTTGGACTGAAATGATTGATCTTAATGAGATGATCATTGCACAGCTTAAAGAAAGAGATGCCACATTCCCAAATGTCAATAAGGGTGTTCTTGTACCTATGGTATGTCTTCTAATTGTTTCTTCCCCCAATCTTATTGTATGTTCTAAGAGATATATATGTATATATGTGAAATATATTCAAGATCACAATAATTTGTTCTTTTTGAGTGATGCATGTATCATAAATTTCTTTAGTAGTTTGCAGACTTTTTCAGATTCTTATCGTAACAGATTTGTGATGGCTACATGTAGGGATTATGATCACTGGTTTGTAGAAACTAGGATGGATCAACTTATGGATATAGTGTACTGCGGTAATAGTTTTTTATTTTTTTATTTTTTATAGGTAATAGAGAATTTTATTTAAAAATAAACACCTCTGTGTGCATAAAGTATAAACACAATAGGGTCAAATAATTACAATCATGAGGAAATATTATGATGAGGATCTAAAGAAGCAATAAAACTAATAGTGTGCGTTGAAGGAATGCTAGGATTTAGCGATGATGTGACGTTTTTAATAAAAAATAACAAAAAATGCATATTCTCATTTTTTACGTTTTTCCCATTGTTTGACTAGGTGACTCCTGGATCCCCTACTGATCGTGCTGGATTCCATCCTGGCGATGTTGTTATTGAATTTGATGGGAAACCTGTTGAAAGCATCAAGGAGGTATTTGGGACCTCATCATTATCAGTTACTATTTTCTCAGTGGATGTCAGTAGTTGGAAATTACGTAGTTAGCAATGAAAAGTGAAAACGCACTAAAATATTTAATGGCTTGAATTTGAGCAGTTCATGATTAATGGAGAAATAATCCTTAATCTTATATTATTAATGCATTATCCTTTCATCAAATTGCAATTTAGTGGCTTCTAGCAGGAATCCTGGTCTTGAGGGCCTCATAACGGATTTGACTAAATGTGTTAATTGTCAGAATATTTTAAGATTGAGATGCTAAACTAAAGGATATTAAAAGAAAATATAATTTAATACAATTTACAATTTAATCGAGTTTGGGTTAAAAAAAACTCAAGCTTTTGTCTAATTGAGTTTGTTGCTTACTATTTCCATGATTTTGTTTTTGTTGTGGTAGATTATTGAAATAATGGGGGATAGAGTTGGAGTACCCATGAAAGCGGTTGTGAAAAGAGCTAATGATAATCTTGTGACTTTGACAGTAATTCCAGAGGAATCCAAACCAGATATCTGAAAGGCTGCAACTCTCCTTTTGAAGACATATATATCTTTTGTATTCTGGTGAGTGTGGAGAAAAAAAATGTACATTAGCAGGAGAGTTTCATTTTTTAATCTTTAGGTTTCTAGGTTTTGGTACCTTTTTGGCTTATTCCTTCAATGTCAACTTAGCATTTTGTTAAAGACAATTGCGGCAAAAATATTGTTGATATTAGTGGGAAATGCATTCTATACCAGTTCTCTTTTGTTTTCCTTTAAGCATCTTAGCACATGCACCAACATGTAAGGAAATGTGTATTACACGAACACGTGCACACACTTAAAAAAAACCCTACTTACAGTTGGATCGGGTATTAGGTTTTCAGAATTAACCCGAATAGACCTGACCTAACCCGACAGACCAATTATTACTTCTCACTTGTACATGTGAAGAATGCATTGGTTGCATGGATTTCCTCTCCTCCCCTTTGTTGACACATATCCACTATTGTAAATTGTGTTCATCCCTTTTGCACAATTTCTCTTTGTCATCATTGTTGTGATGCTCTCTTTGGCAAGTCCTTTATCATGAATACAAATCCTCTATCACAAACATGTGCGCGATAGGGCAACAATGTGATCATCATGATGGGACCATGAACATGCTCCCCATCCAAGGATGACTTCCCCACCCATGCCAGTCAGAATTATGTTTGGGTCGAGTGATGAATTGACCCTCAATCCAAGCTTGACCAAGCTCCAATCACCCCTAATTGTTCATGTAAAAGTTTAGAGAAAATTAAATGTATCTTGTTCTAATTCTTGCTAATGACTTGCCTTGCATTGGAAAAGATGACCAATTCAACCGATTGGGATAAATAGTTTGAATTGGATAGTTTCTAAACTTTATGCATATAGCAACTCTATGTCCAGGGGGAAATTTAACCAAGTAAATAGCAAAAAATAAAATGAAAGAAGAAGCAAAGAACGATATAAAAGTTCTAATTATGTTATATAAAGAACTTTAAATCCAACCAAACTCCAATGATATTGATTCAAATTCAAATTCAAGGATTAATTGGTGAAAAATAAAAACATAATGGTAACAACAAAACAATAAAAGATTACAATCATTAGAAAGCAAAGCTATCACATAATAACTCCAATATATCCTAAATATGTTCTGATGGTGTGAACACATGGCCTTGCCATTACACCATCAACATTCTTAACTGCTGCCCTAATCTTCTGGCAAAACTCATACAAAAAATACAGAATACAGATACTCTTCAGGCTTCTTGAACAATGCCACACAATCTTATGAACACCAAATTGAATATACATATCACCACAATTGTCAAAAAGCTCCTTTATGAGTTTATCCCCTCCTAGGATTTGATTGGACTAGAGTTGAATGATGAGCACCAAATGGTTCTTATGGAACTTTGCTTCTTCAATGTAGAACCTCATGGGAAAATTCGATGTGGGATTGACATTAAAATATTCTCCAACTAGAGTTTGCTGCTTTGAGGGCGAATTGCCTATGATGGAGATTGCAATATATGCACATTCTGAAGAAAACATGCATGAATTTGAGGCCTGCCAAATATATAACATCGATGTCAATAGGACGATAATACATACATGCTATGCAATGATGATTAGAGATTTAGAATTATAAGGAGAGTTAACTAAGATGAGAGGAGTAAGTGAAAGATTTGTTTTTGGTTAGGGAATAAAATAGAGTTGAGAAGTCCAGTTCTTCGTAAATTAGTATAGGTGGATGGAGTTTGTCAAAAGGTGGAATGCTAAATCACACATTTAGTTGCTACTCTATAGCTTGTTTGAATAAAAAGTTCTCTTGATTATATTAAAAAAAAAGAAAAAAAAGTGACATTTAGGACTGCAAAAAATCACACTGCAGATGATGTTACCTTATGCTACCATAATTAATAGGGAGTTAATTTCTTAAAAATAATCTGCTTATCCAAGAAGAAGAAGATAAATCTCTAAATGAAGTGACTACCTTGCAATATTCTGATAAGAATAAAAAACCAATGCACCATAAGGTAGTGGTAGAACGTCCTAAGTAGCAGTTGCCTTAAAACTGAAGCTATCCTCAAAAAGGTACTAGTAGAAGATGAAACTTGTCACATTCGTAGCATCTCAAATGCAAATTAAAGATTTCTTGTATTTTGATTTCAAAATCTGCCAATGGAGAGATAACAAAGAGGATTCTGAATCTGACTTTTGGGAAAGCTATTACAAGATAAGGATTGAGATAATTAAGACTCATTTTTTTTCACTTATAAATTTTTTTTTTTTTTTTTTTTTTTTTTTTTTTTTTTTTTTTTTCACTTGTAATGCATAAGTAATACTTTTTTTTATTTTTTTGAAGAAACACCAACTCTTGTCTGGTTTAGTATTCTGATATTGTCTCATATCTGCATAGAAAATCAAATAATTGAGAAAATTAGCCAAGTTTAAACCAAAAAAAGAAAAAAAGAGAGAAGAGAAAGTTGGGTATTTGATTAACCCAAAAGGATTGAATCTTAAAGGAGTTGTACAAACCTTTAGAAGTACTGGAGTGTATGATCCTTCAAAATCAATTCAAATCTCAAGGATAATTAAGTAGTCTTAGAGCAGTCCCCACCTATTTCCACCTGGCTTCATGTTGATGAGTTAGGAAAAGAACATACTACAAACTTTCCAATGCCATGTTTTATGCTAGTTTACATTTCAATTCATCCATTTTTATAATTAAATGCATAATGTGGAATCCATCCAAAATTTAATGCATTTATAACTCTAAATTTCTAGCTGTGCTTTTAATCCAATGAAGCTACAGAACAATCATTTAAGAAAGCATAGAGATTTCCGCATTAAACGATCCTAAAAATTGAACAAAACATGGCAGAAGCTTCTACATAAAGAAGAATTTAAGCAACAAAATACCTGATTAATTATCTGAAATGATCTTCCACCACAATGTTACTCCAATATCAACAAGTGTGACTTTCCAATCTGTTTATGCACCTAAATCAATAAACAAACCAAGCATTTCCAGTTAGGGAATAAAATAGAGTTGAGAAGTTGAAGTTCAACATAAATTAGTCAAGGGGTGGGCTAGTTGAAGTGTAGCACAACAGGGTGGAGTTAAAGAAGACAAATCCTTCTTTTGGATGAGCTTTTGTTGAATTTGTAGTATGACTGACCTGATACTACGAAATAGAACACAGAAAACAATAATATGAAAATAATTAATGTTTAAACATGTAGCAACAAATACATGTGAGTATAAAAAAATGCTACTTGGATAGCATACATAAATGCTACTAAGATCAAGTGAAAGGGATACATTTTTCGACTCAGTGCAATCATAAGTGAAGTGTCCCAGTTGTTACAGTTGTAGCACTTCACTTTGGATATATTTTTCTTTGCACCACATTTGCTGATTTGCACCCTTGTTGACTTTGGGAGCACTAGTGCTTGGCCCACCCTACCTTGCCCTTGTCTTTGCGCTTAAACCCATTTAGTTTGCATTGCCCACCATGGGTGATAAGGGCTGTAGATTTGGTCGCCTATTGGCGCTCCGCTTCCAATTCCACATGACGAGATATATCAGAAAAGTTTTTAATATTCTCATTATGGGTCATGATTTGTTTCATGCTAACCCATGAATCAAGTAGGGATCGTATTACAGCTTTCACTTGTTGCTTATCAGTAAAGACATTTCTAGCAACCTTTAAGTCACGAATCATTCCAAACATCATTCTAAGATGTTTAGTCATCGTATGCTTTGGATCCTTATGGTACACCTCAAACTTGGACTAGGCTCCTTAGCCTAGTGGTAGATGTACAACCGAAGTCAAACTTGAGTTGGTCCCACATGTACTTGACATTTTGGAAAGCCTCATACTCTCCAATCAGATCATTGTGCATGCTTCTTAGCATAGTAAAATGTGTGCTACGATCTTTTTTAAACCAAGATTGGTAGGCTTCCAAATCACATTTGTGTTGGGTTGTATTCTTATCTTCAGGTCTGGTCATTTTACTGGACAAGGTTTCCAAGAGCTCTTGCTCATTGAGAAGATACTAAATCTTCCTATGCTAGATGTCATAATTGTTGCCAGTTAATTTATCGTCCTTAGTTAGATCAGCTACTACATTTTTAGCTGCCATAATTTCTACATTCAATTCACAAAAAGGTCGACTTATTAGTTATTTTGCACATCTTCTCTTATATAATCGAAAATCCAATTAATAAATATTATCTTTCTACACATTTGAAATCGAAACTCTGCTAGGCTCAAAATCATCTTCCAAATTATGTGGAATGAGAATATATTTATTAATCAATTTTTGAGTAAATTTATGTATGCCACTTTATTATTAACAAATAATATAATCATGCATGACATTGTATATTAACAGATAATATAGTCATGCATCATCGGTTTGCGCCATACAACATTCATTGTGCAAGAATCCATGTGGATTCCTAAATTGACAATTTAGCTTATGTTAAGAATATTTCATGTATAATGTTAGAGTAAAATACATCCCCTTACAAGTTTTTTCCTTAAAAGAATACAACCTAATAAATTTAATTACATTCCCAAAAATTAATCCCTACTACAAAGGATCTAATTTACATTAATTTAAATGGGATAATGGAGATGTCAAGTTTCACATTATACCTCATGAAATATTCTTACCATACACGCATACAAGAATATATGCTTAAATAGATTGTTAATTTTTCCCATCCATTAATACTAGAACTAATATGTTTGCACATCAACAAAAATATTGGTCTTTTAATGGATGGGAAGGTCCAAAAATTCTTTCGGGCAGCAAGCAAAAGACAACATATATCATGCTTTCAATCTATACAATAGATAGTAATTGCTACACTAAAATTTCCAGATTTAAATCAATTTTCTATAATTTTTAATCACAATATAAAAAATTCTGGATTATAATATAATTTTTAAAGGTAACACTTTTCTGATGATGAGATTACTAAGTGTGAGACAAACTCAACTCTATCACTTTATTAGCATTCCAAATAAATAGCGTTAATGATACGCTTTATTCTTATAAAATCATAATTTCATCTCATGGCTCATATTTATAGAATTTTTCATTGTAGCTCAGTACATATCACATTCTATAATTCCCATTAATATTCAAGGATATATACATCTACCCTATAACATTCTTTATACAAGATTTCAGCATAATATACGTATACCAAATATATAATGTTAATGATACCTCTCGTTCTCAATGGATTTCAATTACGTATCACATATTAGTTAAGAAAATCTTGATCTATAACATTCTTATATCAAGCTTTCTCTCAATTCTTTGATCCATTTTACACAAAATTTTATTAGATTATTCCTTTAACTCATAAGAACATAACCATATAAAAAGTTTTAAATAAAAATTTTACAATTTTAACAATGGTTTTAATCCAATAAAACATATCATCAAAGAATATCATAGCATAAAAAAAATAGCGAAGCAAGCCAAACTATAGCTCTGATACCAATGTTATTTCATATATCATACACAAATAGAATATGAACCGAGTTTGAGAAACTTAATCATTGCGGAAGACTCGAATCGATTTGGTTAGCTTGTTACATTGCTTTTCTTCTTCAATTACGAATCTCTCTTTGTTCACGTGTTCATCCTTGTTCTTGTGGGTTGAGGTTGGCTACTAGAGTTACCCTATAATCCATGAACTAAATTCTAAAGAGTCTCACACTTAGTGAGTTAGAAAGCTTTTTCTACTTTTGTTTATTTTTCTCTGTATAAATTGTTGTTTTCATTTAGTCTTCTCAACATATTAAATATTAATGTATTTATTAGGTAGAAGCGCATCCCTCCTTTTTAGGGATGTGATAACCCCCTATCCCATGATTCTTTCCAATTCAAATCATGGATAGTTATCCTTATCACATGACTAAATAAGACCCGAAACCCATAGTGGGCGAATCATGGGCTCGGGTCCATCCCGATCCATTAAATTATAACAGGTACATTATGACATATTAGAGGGATTCTGTTAATATCCCGATTAAAATAATCTGGATCAATGGAACCATGTATAAGGTAGCATGCAACAAATACGAGTTATTTGAATTCTGAAAAGAAAAATGAATATTAAAAACTCTAATAATATATTAAATAAAAATTAAATTTATTAGAAAAAAAGTTTGTAATATGTGTCACAGTCATCTATTACAGAATTAAAAGAGATTAATGCAACTACCTTACATAATAATTCGTAACAATACAAACTATAACTATTCTTTGTGGTACAATACACGACATGGACCATATAGTAAAGTACACAATATAAATTTTTTTTTTTTTTTTTTTTAAAGAATGATTCACAGTATTGTTCACAATATATTGAGTTATAAATGTTTATACATATGCTTGATCATATGCAAATACAAACATACACATACATCAATCCATACATATACAATCTTTATCACTTGTAATTAATTTGTGTATTATAGTAGTTAGATCATGGCTAGAAGCTAGATTTTGGGGCAATACTTGCAATTCTGTTGTTTTTCTAGTTTAGGAAATTTTAACTGAATCTCAAAAAAACATAGTAGCATTGAAGATGTTAATGAAGTCAAGAAGCAAAATAATACTTATATTTCATACATTAATTTATGTGTATTTATATGTTTAAGTTTATGTATATCAATTATCTAATTATCAGCACTTTTGGCATAGTCCCCTTGTTTTGACAAATATTATGTTTGCATGTATTGGCGTATGTCATGACTTATGTATATACATTGTATATATGAATCAATAATTTCCCTCTTAATTGCTACTGAAGCAGAATAAATTACCGGAACTAAGAAAAAATATTCAAGTAGCTTATAAATTTATCATCTTCATTGGTATATATTTTAAACGAAGAGAGGAATTAAAATTATCTGCATCATGACATATTACGGGGATTTTGGTATATCCCAATGAATATAATTTGGATCAATGAAACCATGTATAAGGTAGCATGCAACCAATGCGAGTTATTTGAATTCTGAAAAGAAAAAAAAAATTAGAAACTCTAATAATATATTAAATAAAAATCTAATTTATTATAAAACATTGCACAAATATATAGCAAATTGACCTATTATAATGAAGGCAGAAATACACTTTTGGTCCCTATATTTAGGGGGTGTTTTCAATTTGGTCCTAGTGATTTAATTTCATTCAATTGGGTCCCTGTGTTTTTAAGCCGTTTTCAATTTTACCCTTAGAGTCAACGCCGTTAGTTTTAATCCTACGTGGCAGATGGAAAACTGACGTGGCAAAACAAAATAATTAATTAATATTTAAAAAATCCACGTCATCATTTTAATAAATAAATAAAAATCACATTAAATTAAAACAAAAAATTAAATAAAAATCCAAATTTTATTTTCTAAAAAAATAAAATAAAAAAATTCAATTCCCAATTTATTTTCTCTCATTTTCTTTCACTTTCTTGCCAACCAAACACAACACACACACTCACTTCTACCACTTTCCCCCACAAAACACCAACTGGAAGCTTGAAACCCTTTTCTATTATTTTCTTTCACTTTCTTACAGACCAAACACAACATACACACTTCTATGTTCACTTCTGTTTTCTTGGCAGCCAAACACAAAATACATACACACACCAAAGAATGCCAAAAGCCAACCCAATCATCTCAAATCCAAAACACACAAAGCAAAATCAAAGTCCCAAGATTACCCATTTCACCACCGTGACTCCACCAGCGAAGCGTCCCAACTCCACTCTCTACGCATCGACGACTGCACTATCCTCCATGCCACTTGATACTGATGAAACTCTTTTAGCATCCCAGCACCTCAATCAAAAATGGAGATTAGGCAAGGTTGAACTCCTTCATGCACAAACCTGTTCCTTTAGTTCCAAATAGCCCAGGACAGCACCGACCACACCTCGAGCTTCTCTCTAGAGAGCACCCAGAAATTTCACAAACAACTTAATTATATCAACCCACAACCACCAGATCAACACATCAACACTATATTTATCCTCCACCAGATCTTAACAAAAAAAAATAAAAAAATTGCAACTCTCACAAAGAAATCGAACCTGACTCACTGGGTTCAGGTTCGAATCTTCGAGCTTCCACTCTTACTTGTGTCGTGAAGGCTAGAGAGAGAGAAGCTCAAAACCCAGACGAGCTGTAGCTGGACTTGTTGTCGCGTTGATGGTGAAGCCAAAGAGGGCTAGGGGTTCGGAGCAAGAGAAGAAGAGGAAGAGCCAGGCGACGAAGGCGAGGAGGAAGACGATAAGGAAGACGAGTGAATCTCTCTTCCGGAGCTCTGAGTCCGATCCCTAAATTCTCAAAAGGCAAAGATCCGTGAGCGAGAAATGGGCCGGGTCGTCCTCCAATTTCTCACGTAGAAGCTTGGACATGGTTGGATCCGCCGGAGCGAGAACACCCCGATGGGTTGAGTTTTGGAGCGACGCTGCCATAGACTGGCGCCGGAGGAACTCTTCATCGTCATCTTCCTCATCACCTGAGAGATTCTTCGAGATGCCCAGATCTAGTGAGGGTTAAGAACAGAGGAGAGAGAAAGAAAAGAAAAAATAAGGGAAAAAATAAGAAAAATAAAAAGGAGAGAAAGGGAAAAAAAAAAAGAGTGGCTGGCGTGGATTTTTTTAATATTAATTAATTATTTTGTTTTGCCACGTCAGTTTTCCGTCTGCCACATAGGATTAAAACTAATGGCGTTGACTCCAAAGGCAAAATTGAAAACGGCTAAAAAATACAGGGACCCAATTGAATGAAATTAAATCACTGGGACCAAATTGAAAACACCCCCTAAATATAGGGACCAAAAGTGTATTTCTGCCTATAATGAATAAGTCGTACAAGTTAAGCACTGAATCTCTAATGTCTGTTCTAATATAATAATTGGACATGCAATTGACACCATGGCCACTGCTATACAATTGAAACATGTACCAAATAGTATCCATTGTGGATAGGTCCAAGATTCATTAGCAGCCAGTCCATAAGAAATACTTGGCCTGAAATGAATATGATATATCTAAATAAACTATGTTATCCAGATTTTCAGGTAAAAATATTATTAAAAGTAACACTATTGTGATAAATTGGTTGACAAGATAATTTAGCATTCGGCCCGCTTGTTACCAGTGCCGGTAAGAACTGAGAAATTATTGAGTTCACTAGGTGAACCACGTCATTTATCCACCCACCTATAAAAAACAGCCATGTGTTTTAATTTAATGACTAAGATCCTAATCACATAACTAATAGAAAAGAGAAAGACCAAAATAATCATATGACTTCCCCCAATTCACTGCAACACATTCCCAGGCGAACGGCGATAATTTCCGATCCATAAAGAAATTAAAGCTAATAAAGAAACAAGTTTAAAAATTACTGATACACAAGCCCCCACATGGATCTTATTCTAACTCTTATGAAGAATTAACCAAACTTAATGTCTTTGATAAGACAAAACCTCAAAACAACCTAAAAATCCAAGGATTACACGGAACAAGATCGAATATTTATTCATACCCACTTGAAGAAATCCCCATTAGAGTAAAAAAAAGAAAAGAAAAAAAAGCAACGAAAAGCCCTAAAATTTCAGTAGGGGTCAACCATACCCATCAGGAAGGAAACAGAGCAGCACATGTTCTGGTGCAATATGCAAAACATGTCAATCACGGTATTGTGTGGTTAGAAGAAACACCTCATGTAATAGACCCTTAGGTGTCTTTGGATTTTCCCACTCCATCAACCTGAGTGTTTTTGGTTTCTTTTGTGAGGTACCCAATATGTTTGTATAAGAGAGAAATTGTTTGAAAAACAAAAACTCAAAGACCAAAAGTATCTTGCTGTGAGTAAGTTTCCTTGGCAACATATCGCAGTAAATTTCCTTCAAAGGGAAAGAGAGTCAAATCTAATTTAAGCAAAACCCAATTTCTCATTATTGCCCCTCTCGTCTCCTCCGTTTTTCTGTGAAAGTTCTTTAGATTCCAGAAACTTCTTCGTGTTCTCCTTCACCGGTGGAACTAAGATCTTGAACACCATCGATCGCCGTTTGCCTGGGAATGTGTTGCAGTGAGTGGCTGGAAGTCATATGGTTATTTTGGTCTTTCTCTTTTCTATTAGTTATGTGATTAGGATCTTATTCATTAAATTAAAACACATGGCTTTTTTTTATAGGTGAGTGGATAAATGACGTGGTTTACTTGGTGGACTGAATAATTTCTCGTAAGAACTGGTCGAGGCCACAACTTGCCAAAATCCATAAATTAGTCTCTTGAACGTGCGTAAGTGTTCAAAAGAGAAATAGGTAGCAAGAGAAAGAGAAGGAAAAAAAAAAATTAGAGTGAAGGAGGAGGAGAAAAGAATATAAACTAGAAAGTGTTGGAAAGTTTAGAGTAGTTTGCATGGTTTTAAAAACCGGACTGGACCGGCCAGTTCAACCGGTTCAACCGGAGACCGGTCCTTTATCCGGTCCGGTTCTCTGAAAAAACCGGAATTTAAGAAAAATAAGCCAAAAATGAGAAACCGGAGGTTCGACCATAAAAATCGCGAACTGGAGCAGTTGAACCAGTTTTGGCCCGGTTCCACTAATCACAAAACTACACCGTTGAAAATCTGTCGTTGCCGACGACAAGGGCTTTAAAATGGGTGCGTCGGTTGGCCATGATTCAAGATTTGGTGTTCCTTGAAGCCAGTCCCATTTTTTTCACCGGTTCTCTTTGATTTTCAGTGGGCATTGTTTGGTGTTGAAGTTAGAAAGAAAGAAAGAAAAAATGTAGGGAAAGAGAAAAAGGCATTTGAGTCTAAGATTTACCCTCAGGGACGAAGCCCAAACAGACATGCACGCATGAATATCAATAATATCATACATTCACAAAAATATAGTACCTTAAAAGTTAAATAACCCATTGTTTAAAACACCGAGTCTTGAAGATTCTAGTAACCATGCAACCAAAAGCCAAAACAGAGCAAATAAGCACAGATCGACGTTGTGAACCATAAATAACCCTTCAAAAATACACAACTCTTCTATTTTTCTTTTAAATAAAAAAAAAATTCAAAAAATTATTTTGAGAAAACGCTTTCGAAAAGCGAAGAAAAAACAAAATGAAATGCTGAGCAGAGTGGAGAAGCCGGAGCTAAACGACACAAAAAAAAAAGAAAAAAAGAGTAGCCTGGCTTTTAAAATTTAAGAAGAAAAATAAGAAAAGAAGGCTGAGAGAGATGAAAACCAGAGATGGAAGAGAGAGGGGGGAGGGGGGTTTACTTGTGTGGTGGAAAAAAAAGAGTGAAATGAAAAAGAAGAAAGTGGGTTGAGGGCCGCTTACGTGTGTGGTCAGGAGAAAAAGGTGAGGGAAAAAACATATTGTAGGAGTATATGCCAAGCCAAGCAACTTGACTGAAAAGTACTACTAGCTGATTTTTTTTTTTTGTTGATGAGAAGTACTACTAGCTGATTTAGAACGCTTAAATTCTTATTTTTTTTATTCAATAATAATACTAAGTTGACCATATATGCTATCCATAAAAAAAAGAAAAAGAAAAAAAAGTTGACCATATATGTTTTTGTTCCAGTACTAAGCATTTGTGTGTGTGTGTGTGTTTGTTTGTTTGTGTGGTAAAACCGGCAAAGGGCCTATATAAACTATGAACTATGTTAATATTGAGCTATTTTTTCCCCTGTTTAGAAAGCATATTTGTTTAGGGGAATGCAAAGTGGTGATGATAATGCTGTCTGGCTAATGCAGGTGGAATTATTACTTTAATTTTAGGTTTTCCTAGGATGCAGTCATTTTCCTTTTTCTGATTCAATGCAGTTTTTGCAAAACAAATTTTTTTGTATTTATTTAATTATTTATATAATTTTAAAATTATTAATTAAATTATTTATGACGTCACCGGTTCGACCACCGGTCCGACCACTAGTACGGGAACCACTCCCCTTTCCGGTTCTCTCCCCGGTCCGGTTTTTAAAACCATGGTAGTTTGTAAAGCATTACCATCCGGTTTTCAAAACAGTTTTTTTTTTTTAAATTGATTATCACTGTAATTAAGAATCACTAAAAAATATTCTATGAAAAATCTAGTTAGATCCTAATCAATTGTGCAGAGGATTAATTGGATTAATACAATAAATGATTCCACACAGATATTTTAACATAGTAATTCAACCACTAACTCTTATGTAAAAATTCAATAATTTTACCTTTTTTTTTTGTTGTGTTGTTGTTGTTGAATTTAAAATGTAATTGATCATACATAATAGAATGTAAAAAGTTGTAGAATTTAATTACCATTTAATTGGGTTTTTTGTATGTGTTTGGAATGCTTAGTTTTTGTAATTTCTTGAGTACTTACAAATTTGTTTCTTCAATTTATTATTTCTTATTTTCTAGTACTCTGTTAATCTTAAGGAGAGGAAATAGTGCAGCGTCCCATGGGGGTCAATTAAGAAGAAGATTGAGTATTTCTTTTTTTCTTTTTTCTTTTTTGAGAAATTGATTGTAATGATAGTTTCCTAAAATGATTCTTAATTGGTATATTGTTTTGTTATTTGTTGGTCGGATAATTGTATATATTTCTCTTATTTTGTTTCTGAATATATTTTTTCCCCATCTTCTAACACAAATATCTATCACCACCAGCCTATGTTGAGTGGTTACGCTCTCTCTTGATATCATCTTGCAATTTTTATAATTACTACCATCAATTCTTAGAATATGAATGAAATCTATTTGACCAACGTTTGTCCACTTTTAAAAATAATTAAGTGGGTTTTCTTCATTTTAAACTAGTAGTTCATCAATATTAGATAATGTACCACTGCGAAGTCTATAATTAACAACTCCTTACTCATTTTTTACTCCATACCCTTATCTTCCAGGAATTCTTTTGAATCCTATGTCTCTTCCAACATGACCATTCAAGTTTCCTCCAATAAACCATTTTCCCATTTGGTAACTCTTGAATTAGTTAATCCATGTCCTCCCAAAAAAAAAATTCTTAATTACTTTCGTTCCTATTTGAAGATAGTAGATTCTAAAAATGTTCAAAAATCTTATATTCCAAGTACATATACGAATCCTATTCTCTTGGACTAAATTTTTTACCCACACTCATACATCAAAGCGAACAAACCCTTATCCATTTCTCACTACGACACTCAGTCGTCAACATTGGCGGATCCAGCATAGGACCAGGGTGGGCACGTGCCCACCCTCAAATATTTTTTTTTAAAATTATTAGGTGTAAAATATAAAAAATAATTGGCTTTTATAAAGTGCTCATCCTCAATTTTTTGGATAATTCAACAATACCTATACTTTTTTTAGTGCTTGTAATACTTTTAATAGATAAAATGTCACATTGATGGTATTAGTGTCACACATGATGGTAATTACCCAACATTTGTTGATACCTACAATCACATTACTTTATACCCTAAATTTTTATTTATTTATTTAAATTTAATATATATAAAATTGAAGAGTACCAACATCACATTGGATAGCACTACCAAACAATTGAGTGGGTACCAAACTCACAAAATTAAAAGAGTGAGTATTGTAGAATCCTATTCTCTTGGACGAAATTTTTTACCCACACTCATACATCAAAGCGAACAAACCCTTATCCATTTTTCACTACAGTCAGTCGTCGATGATGCACATCGCTTACAGGGGGATGCCCTAACTAACCCTAACCTACTTTTTACTGATTAAAATCTGATGTGGCCCGTTGCTA
>OU015761.1:45133972-45205847 GCA_907173295.1 Fagus sylvatica
ACGTGCCCACCCTCAAATATTTTTTTTAAATTATTAGGTATAAAATATAAAAAATAATTGGCTTTTATAAAGTGCTCATCCTCAATTTTTTGGATAATTCAACAATACCTACACTTTTTTTAGTGCGTGTAATACTTTTAATAGATAAAATGTCACATTGATGGTATTAGTGTCACACATGATGGTAATTACCCACATATGTTGATACCTAATCACATTACTTTATACCTAAATTTTTATTTATTTATTTAAATTTAATATATATAAAATTGAAGAGTACCAACATCACATTGGATAGCACTACCAAACAATTGAGTGGGTACCAAACTCACAAAATTAAAAGAGTGAGTATTGTAGAATCCTATTCTCTTGGACGAAATTTTTTACCCACACTCATACATCAAAGCGAACAAACCCTTATCCATTTCTCACTCACTACATTTCTCACTCAGTCGTCGATGATGCACATCGCTTACAGGGGGATGCCCTAACTAACCCTAACCTACTTTTTACTGATTAAAATCTGATGTGGCCCGTTGCTAGTATGGGACACCCAACTTATATCTATATAAGATCCATTCATGATAAAGGGATTAAATTTTACATTGGCCATCAACTTTCCATAATCCTCCTCTTTTTTGGGCATGTGACTGACTATAAACAAAATATGCCACACATTGATATAGATGGAGTTATTTAAATTTATGATGTTAAAATTTTGAAAAGGGAAATTTAATAAAAGAGTTTTATTTATGATGTTAGTTTAGTCATCTCTCGTAAGAAACTTTTCACTCACACTTTTCAAACAAACGCATGCATAATTAGTTAATTACACACACATATGTGTATGTGTATATGTATGTATATTTGTGGTTTAAATTTCATTTAATCGCATTATAGTACTATATAACTCTTCCAAGGAAAAATTCCTGATTTCATCCTTGATATATGATCTGCAAAATCTAATGGCTAAACTCAAAATCCCACCTATATTTGAATACCTCGGGGATTACCCACACCCTTAGATGGAGCTAAAGGGGGATTACTACTGGGCCGAATACCCAGTGGCAAACTCATCCCCCTTGATTAGGATTGTTAGGATTGTTGGCAAACTCAATTATGTCTGCAAAATCTTGGCAAACTCAAAATCCCACCTAATGCATACCAACTACTCAGCGTAACCTAAGGGTGACCAATAAGGTTGTTAAAATCGATCTACGCAGGATAGGGACTGGGATCGGATTGGATCGATTGGATAAGATTTTATTTGTGGAAAAAGTGTAAACCTTAATAATGGCTTTGTATGTTAAATGTTCATTAGATGTAATCATATAAAAAAAAATAAAGAGTTTTGCTCTAATGTAATTCACCAACATGACTTGATACTCGTATTCTACATCTATATTGAAAAAGATATATGAATTCTCAACACAATTTATCCAAAAAGTTAATAAGATTACTAATTAGAAAACAAAATAAGAAATATGAGTAGCATACATAAGATAAGCTAAACATCAATCATCTATTCTAAGATTCCTATCATCATAATCATCATAATCTGAATCTAAAGAATCATTTCATCATCATTGTCTTGGCAATCAACATCCATAGGTAAATCATCAAAATCCCTATATCTCTTAAATAGACGGTACCGTTGTCATCATCAGATTCGTCACTAACTTGATATGCCATCTTTTCTTTTTTCATAGTTCTATGCCCTCATCATCACCTAACTGGCAGTAATAAAGTGTGTAGGTTTAGGGATTTTGGTATTTAGATTTTGGGAACTGAGTACTGTGTGGGGTGTGGTTGGATTTTAATTGAGAATAGAGAGAGATTTTTTTGTCATTTCACAAGTTTTTTGGGCTAAAAAACTGGTTTTAATCATTTGGATTGTTTTTATATATTAGGCTCGTGTACTTCTCATTAATCTATAATTTAAATTGGCCCAAATAGCATGTTTAGTAGGATTGGAGTAGGATCGTAAGATCCTACCGATCCTATCGATCCTATCGATCCTACTACCGATCCTATTGGGGTGTGCGATCCTACTCCGATCCGGCTATTTTTCGAAATGTGGCATTGTAGGATCGTAAGATCCTACGATCCGGATCCCGATTTTAACAACCATGTGACCAATATAAAATTCTTAGTGGCGTTGCGAATAAGATTTCTTGGGCGATGTAAACCTCAATCTCTAGAAATTAAGTTGATGAAAACACGATGCCCAAGAAATCAATGCCAAAGATACATATATATCATCGGGGTATTAATTTATTTTAGGATATGAGAGAACTCTTGACATAGTCAAAGTGCTTGGGATTTGTCAAAGAGAGACGCCATATGAATTACGTTACATGATTATTCTCTGACTTCACAATGCATGTAATGCCAAAGGCTGAACAAGTATTTTTGTTATTATTTTTTTTCCTTTTTATTTCAAATCGAAACCTTAGATATTGTAATTGTAACTGGATGCAATACCCTAATATACAAATAAAATATAAGTAGACTCACAAATTAATGATAACTGTCAAAGTGTCAATGATCATGAATTGTGACAATTGACTGTGTGTACAAAGTTTTGTTTATTCAAATAATTTAACATGGTGAGCTAATAAACAAAATTTGTTAGTCTTTATAAGTAGGTAAGGTATAACTGGATAGGACCTAACCTTTACGAAAATGGATAAGTACCATGTTAGCTTGATTGAATATGAGGACCATCTCGACTCTCCACCCCAAAAAAAAAAAACCAAAATAGATTTGTCAACTAACACGTGAATTGTGGATTAAATATATTGATAATGTACTCTAATACCATATTAAATATTAATGGGATTAACTCATTGTTAAAAGACACCTTAAAAAAAGAGGAAGAATACTGAACAATCCTAAACAAAATATATATATGAATGTAATAATAGAGCCTTACCAACTTTTATTTTTTTGAAAAAAAAAAAATCCCTGGAAAAAAGTAGTTGAGCTTAGTGTCTATAAATATCGATAGGTAGGAAACACAACCCACATACTTATGAAGGGTGGAATACCAAATAAACAAATGAAAGAGAACTTGAAAGTTGAAAATCCTTATCACAATTGTTGTATTTTTATTTATTTATTTATTTTTGGTGATATAGAGAAAAGCATCCAGTACAATAATGCTTTAATAATGACTGGAAGCTAGTGCTAGTTTAACAGTTTATATGAATCGTAGATCCAGATGTCTACTGTGCTAGACTTCGAATCATTAGGTCATAACTACTGGTTTAGTTGACTAGAGTGCCCCAAATTAAAATAGTTGAATTACAAAAGCTAGCTCCCAGAGTTAAATTGGATCAGTCTTAATGCAATTTGTAGATTCCAGATGTCTAGGCTGCTTTATTGAGAAGTTAGGGACAAAGTAATAGCTCTACATTTATGGGTTTGACTTGGACAATTCTTGAGAGCATTAGCATCAGTCTCTAGGTAATTTGAATCAAATTATAACTAAAATACCTATTTTTTCTCCTTTAACTAATTTATTATTCACATCAAACTACATCGGATTCTTTTTCTTTTTTTTCTCAACAAAAAAAAAAAAAATCCCCACCAAATCCATCTTGCAAAGTCATTAAATCCATCAGATCGGCGTTGCATCTGCAAATTTACCACGATTTCACCACCAAACCCATCTGCAAAGCCACCAGATCGACCCCGCTTGTGGGAGCAGGAGATGGCGTGGTTTGTGGGAGTAAGGGATGGCCCGTTTGTGGGAGCATGAGATGATGTGAGATCGAGAGAGAGAGAGAAAGGACAAACAAAGCTTGAAGAGAGAAAGAGAGAGAGAAATGAATTAATAATAGGTTTGTTGATCTATAGTGGGCGTGCAAAATGGGTTTATTGTAGCAATGTTATATTTGGTCTTAGCTCTATTGAGGCTGATGCGTGTAATTTATGTGGGTAGATAACAATATTTTAACAAAATTGAGGGTTTAATTAGGCTGATACGAATGCGGATACAAAACAACTATGATATGGCTAAAGAGGTACAATTTTTATTGTTTATTGGGATAGGCCAAGAATGTGATATTGCACTAGATGTTTGCACGTCTAATGTCGGGTAAAAATGTCGTGTAGAGAAATTATTAAACTCCATATTATTGTTTTTTGTTTTTATATGAAATTATATAATTTTTTTTCCCTCCAAATGAGTCATATCTATTCATTAGAAAAAAAAAAAAGTCATATCTATTCATTCATTTGTTTATTTATTAAAAAAAGAAAGAAATATCTTTTAAGCTTGCTTTTTTAATAAATTATTTTTAAGGTGTTTGCACGTCTAATGTACCAAATGCCACTCAATACTAGCTAAAGTCCCCACTCAATACCTTTCATGTGTGTTTATTGACCAATCCTAATTCGTGGACAGGCAAGCAGAAGAAGCTATACCAAGGTAGCATCTCGCAAACTTTCCAGTAACATCACTACATCAGCATGAGCATGAATGGGCAAGTTCTACCAATCTTCATAACATTCCTCATTGGCCAAGAATGTAAGGAAAAACAGTTCAGCTTTCAATTAAAACGAGTGGGCTAAGCCCAACTAATAACGTACAAAAGTGAGTCCAAGAAACCCCAATACTTTTTTTTTTTTTTATTTTTTTGGGTAAATCCAAGAAACCCCAATACAGTCATGAAATGATAACTGAACCCATTGGGAGGGAAAGCAAAAGTAGTGATCCCTAGCAAATAGATCACCAAAAGTGTCAACCATCTATTTTTTTACTAACATGGATATCCAGAACTTTTCGAGTACCTGACTATTCCACTAAGTTTATATAATCTTCTGTCACACATACACCAAGTAATTACAGGAAAGAATCTCTTGAGGTGACACCAAGTAATCTCAGCTATCCAATTAATACTGTGATTTTCTTTTCGATGTGAAAAATGCCCACAAGTCCAGTACTTACCAAGAAGTTGTCTACTAGTCTCAATAATTTCTCTATTTGGGTTTGATTGGATAGGGTGCCCTACCAATCGACGTTTATGAATAAGTTCTAAGTTCTAACACAACCTCCCATTGTCCACATTCCTAAGCAATCTTTTAGCCCCTGGTATATGCTCTATAATTAAGCCTCAAAGAACTGTAGAGATACCAATCCAATCCAAAATATAGAGCTCATGATCCAATGTCCTCTATCATTCAAGGACCTATTTATATGCTTGGAGCCCTGGAAATCTAAGTCCAATCCCTTTATGAAGTGGAAATTACATTAAAAAGGAAATAAAGATTTGCCAAAAACTTCCACACAAGCCAAGTAATACAACAGCAAATGAACAACTTTTTTTCTTCTTCTATGCCATGGGTTTCCAGTGCAGTCGACGTGGATGGTGAGAATATGTTATACCATCAACTGAAAATGTATTTTTCAAACCAAAACAAATAATTTGTTAAATGCCTTTGTCATATAATAATATATGATAAAATTTAATTTAGTCGCTAAATTTTTACTTCAATTGTCAAATTAGTTCTTAAAGATTAATTTTTATCAATTTAATCCCTTACTTTGTCAAAATGAATCGATTTAGTCCTTCAGTTTCAATCCAACTTTGATAACAAATGAAGCTATTTAAAGTTTAAAGTTTAAAAAAAAAAAAAAAAAAATTACACTCATCAAACAACAATATCTAGTAAATTATGCATCTGGAAACGCTAACAGATTTGGGTAGAAAGACAAGATAGTTAAAATGAATGATTAAATTCACAAAAACCTTAAATACTAATTTGACAATTGAAGTAAAAGTCAATGGACTAAGTTGAATTTTAGCCAATAATAAACAAGTATCCTGGGGTAACTAGTACACCCATGTATGCACTATTGGCTATTGCACTTCAAAACTATCAATGGATATCTTTATTGAGTTAAAAGCAAGAAAGTTTACAAGCCCTCTAATGCTTAACAATACCATTCAGAGCCAGAAATTAATATCCTAGGATAAAATAATAAAAGCTGGTCCAAATCAAGGTTAAAGACCTCGCAAAAAAGGATAAGAATTGGAACTGCATATCAGATGTATATTCAAGGGCTTCGAGGTGACCGGCTATGGCCTTGTTCATGGGTGGTGGACCACACCTCCGAATCTGCATATTCAAGTATCAAAATCAGTTCTTATCCACGGTTATTTGATCCGGTACCTTCTTTTCTAACACAAATGTAACCAGCAAGATATAAAAATATCCTAAAGAGATTTCAGGGATAGAAACAAATGTAAATTGTCAAGTCCCTGACCTGAATATCAGATGCCGGTGCAGGGCAGTGGGTTTGAATCATCTCCTTTGATACAAAGCCAACACCACCATGCCATACTTCAGGAGGCTGAGGAAGTAAAATTATTCATGTAGTTAGTTCCAATGGAGGGAAAGAAAAAACAAAATCCATCAAGTCATGACATACAATATCTAGATAGAACAGCAGCTGGCTTGCTTGTGTCATGAGAGTGCACATACATTCTTTTTTTTAATAAGAAATATAAGATTCATTAAAGCACTAAACTTGTATACATGGTGTTTTTGAAGTATATCAAGGCCCATTCCTAGCTTTGATATACTTCAACATAAAACTAGACTAACCCTAAATTAACACCAAGTATTGGACTTGGGCCTAGACTAGAAATGGGCCTTGATATACTTCAACAGATGTATACAACAAAATAACAAGGAAAAACAAAAAGAGACAGTGAAAAAGAAGGTACAAAGGGCGATAGCTTATCAGCTAATAAGCAAAGTATCTAAGAAGTCCAAACAAGATCATGGAGAAAGTATAAGAAGTGGAACACCACTCGTAAAGGGTCTTCAGAAAGAGGAACTTAAGATTTGGCAATGAAATTTCTCAAAATTACGATGATTTCTCTTTCCAAAGGCACCACATTAGACATTTAGGAGCAGCACACCACACTTCCCCACATCTACGATTACCCAATGTACCTTTCCAAGACTCCAACGTAGAACGGAGCTGGGCATAAAATCCCATAGTAAAAAAATCATATGCACATGCATTACAGAAGCAACAGTGTACAGGATTGGGACCTGCCAAACATGCTATATTCTGCCATTCTGATACATGTGCTTACCTACACAGTAGGATTACTTTTTGCAGAACATGAAAAACAAAGGGAAAAACTTATAAATTATAACTCTATAGTCCATCAGGCAGACATTGTGAATAAAGAAAATGTTGATTGAACAAACTCGAGCAGTTTAAGTGACAAGTGAGATATGGCATTGAGTGCACTTGAAAAAAAAATGGATTTGGGCAGCTATGCTGGACAAGGAGCTTTTTATGTCAAGACACCATCTCTTTTTTACAGACTGACAAAGTGTTGTGTTGAGATAGGGGGGAAGGAAAAGCATTACAAGTTCATGGTATGGCAAAGCTTAAACTCCACTATATCTGACATATGGATTACTAGCTATCACACAAGATAAAGAAAAATGAATTAAAAAAGTACTTCAAGCTTTTTTGAAAACCACTCTCATAAATGTTACAATTTTAACCACGAGTGGAAAGAAAAATAATTTAGAGACGAAGATCCACAATAAAGGAAACTAACCTGATTCAAGACGTAGTAGATTTTGAAGCGATCAGGATAGTTAGTAGCAAGACCATCTAGTTCTTGCTGCACATATATAAGATGGGTTCGATTTGCATCAATGAAAAACTAGATATTCTGAGATCTTGCATTTCTTAGATCTTATCTAGTCTAGTCATCAACATAAACTTCATCCTCAGAAATTCACACCCATGATTGTACGCAAAATCAGATATACATTAAAGATAAAAATATTTCACTACCATAGCATATAACAAGAAAACTCATACTGTATTTCTCTCCTCATGGAGAAAGAAAAAGTAGATCTATAATTAAAAACCAATAAATTTATTTAAAGGGAAAAGAGTTAACTTAAAAAGATGTCAACCAAACCACTTTTTTTTCTCTCGATAACTAAGATAAATGTCAACTGAACCACAAGTGGTTGCCTGCAATTGTTGAGGAGCATTCCTAAAGTTCAACTAAAACCAAATAAAAATTTGATCCCATGAACTAACAGAAGGCACTCTTTTGATAAAGAAAAAGAAATAAACATTTTCTCCCTCTGTCCATATTGTTGGACCTCTATTCTATTTTGAGATGTCCCAAAATATGATCCTTTTTGAAAAGTCGATAAACACAACATTGGAAAATTTCCTAATTTATCTGTTACTTGATTTAAAAAGTAAATTCATAACGTTTTCACTAGTTTAGTTTAAATTAAGGAGGGTAGTTTTGGAGATTTACATTTTTTATTATTTGAAAGATGGTGAATTAAGGGACAGAGGGATGCAATTGAAAGGACTCCCATGAATGGTGAACTTTAAATTAATTTTATGGATACTACCATAGCAGGGGACAGCACACGATGCTTATGTGAATGCGTGCATGTGTGGGTGTGTGCAATATTCATTCCAGCATCTATACACCTGACTCGTAAGAGCTTAGCAGGGGGGTAGTATTTCTAATGGGCAACCTTTTCTTTCCTCTGAGAAAAGAGTCTTGGTGGGGAAGGGGGGAATTAGTTCTATTGGTGTTCACAAACTAAAAGACCATCATACTATTGAAATGAAAATTAACATTGCTATTTTTTTTTTTTTGATAGGTAAGAAAATTAACATTGCTATAAAGATGTCTATTTACTCTATTGTCATTACAAAGGAAAAGGGGCTACAGGTGAAAATGGGGAAGATCTGAATGATGGTATTCCTATCCTAAGACTCCTAATTAAAAAAAAGGAATTAAAAGCATGAAAATACTATTACTCTGAATTTAATAAAACAAAATAGAAAAAAAAGGACTCAAAACATAAAAGAAGACTCATTGGCCTCTGATAAAAGCCAATTCCAGAAAATCTAGAAATTACTATTACTCTGAATTTAATAAAACTTAATTAATACTGAACGAGCAACTTTCTAACCTTAAGAAACTTAATACTAAAACTCAATAATAACTTAAGTCTATGAAGGGTGCCAATAAGGCCCTACATTGAAACTATACCACAATTCTAGAATCTCTTGGCATTTGATCCTGCTTTTGTGTTTTTTTTTCTTTCTCTGGCTGCATATATATATATATATATATATATATTGAATGCTGATTGAATGCACAATGAGCCTTGCCATTTCCATGTACACAATTGATGTCAATTTGTTCTTATCCTCAAACCCATAATAGCGTTATGGACTTAGTCAAGCATCTTGGGACCTTTTTTTTATACGTAAAGAAAAACGTAAAAAACTATTCGGCTTTTCCAATTTCAACAGCCCCAAAATGAGTAGTCAATGTAATCTACTTGATAAAGAGTAATTTACTAGACTTTGCATCCCTCTATAAAGTGGGCATTATGTGCTATTTAACTCACAAGGATCCATTAATTGCAACATCCTCTGATGGACCAAGCATGCTTAACCATTACAAACATAAATTATAGGACATCATTATTTGGCCCAAGTGGACTCTATTGAGTCTCAAAAGCTTAAATACTTCAAATAGTAAATTAAAAGACACGAGGATCCATATAGAGTAACAAAAATTACCTTTAAAAGAATGTCCTCATATGTAACATTGGCATAAATGAGGTGCACCTTTGTCTTGTCTTCGGGGTTTTCTAATATGGCTCTAGCAACCTGGAGCATGGGCAAGAAAGAAGCAACATATGTTATTAAGATCAAAACCTTGTAAAAGATAATAGTATGATACCTTATAATGAACAAATATGCAACAAAAATTATTCTTCAAATCCCTTGATTTTAAATCCTTACATCCAAAATCAACCTTAATGAAATTCCCAAATCACCAGAATGAGAAAACAATTCACTTTTAAGTTTTAATTGCACTAGAGCTAAATTTTTTAAAATCATAAAATTTTTAATTTTTCAGGATCCAAATGACCAACTTCTTCAGAATCAGAATGCAAGAATTAAGCATTACCAAGCCATAAAGATGTTAGATCGGATAGAAGAGTCAAACAAGCTAATTAAAAACTTAAATGAACAGAAAATTAATTAATTAAATAAATAAAAGAATGCAATCAATCTTTTGATCCAATTATATGAAACACAAATAAGACTGCTGTTCTAATAAATCCAAACGTTTTTCATACTATAATAGATATGTATACCATCATCCGGAGAAGAAATAAAAATAAATAAATAAAAAGTTTCTGTAAGTACACTTTTTTTTCTTTTATAAGTGGTTTCTGTAAGTACACTCTAGGAAAAAACAGCCATTTGACAATATAAAAACCATTTCTACAACTGATCATCGACAACCCTGATTAGAATGTTGGCATGTCACAAAAATGAATAACTCTTAGCTCCTCCAACCAAGAAAGATAAAAAGAAAAGATACGGTCTTTACTTAAAATAAAAGCTAGCAATCAAAACATGCAAGATATTCATTTTGACTTTAGACTAAGATGACTGAGGACATATGCAAAAGAGCAATAATACACATTGTAAGTGTCAGCAATTTCACACTAATCAAATATCAACATCCAGGATATTGCATCTCAAGAATATTATACACCAAAACGTTAATACCTATTAGTCAATACATTAAACTGCATAGATTAAAAGACCCAAGATTCAAAATTTGAAGAAGAGAAGGTCAAAAGGTGAAACCTTTGGGTTTGTTGGAGCAATAGAAATAGACAGCACCAGCTCCAATGGCTACAAGAGCCACTGCTGCACCCACAAGAATCTGGGTATCTAGTGTCTGTAAGCATTCCATAATAGGATCCTCCCAAAGACTAACTAGATTTATTACGCAGAAGAAGAGAAAACACTCAGACATCTTTCATATCACACAAACAATATTCTTGATTTTCATAATCAGTATCATGTTGAATTTGCCTTATAATAAACTTCAGCATCACATAAATTTTTTCGGAGTCAGGATGTGTTTTATCATGAGCTATGAACCTATGAAGGGTTCCAGATATCTCCACCAAACTAAACCCAGGAGATTTCTTCACCCCTCTCCTCTCCATGGCTTCTCTCATGGTTCTTGCATCATCCCAACGCTTCTCAACAGCATAAATATTTGACAAGCCAACATATCTACCATCATGATCTGGCTCCAGCTCTATAAGCTTCCTTCCAACTATTTCAGCAAGATCTAATTTTCCATGGTTCATGCACCCACTAAGTAGAGCACCGAGCATTGAAGCTGTTGGCTCCATAGGCCTTTGACTTATAAATTGATATGCCTCTGCTAATTGACCAGCACGAGCAAGCACATCTACCATGCAAGCATAGTGCTCACTCTTAGGTGTCATGCCATGTTTATTAAGACAATCAAAGAAATGCCAAGCTTCCTTCACTAATCCTCCATGAGCACAGGCAGTTAACAAGCACAAGTATGTGACCTCATCCGGTGTGATCCCGACAATTTGCATTTCCGTGAATAATTCAAGTGACTCTTTGACCAATCCATGTGTTGCAAGACCTCCAATTATTGCATTCCAAATCAACACATCAGTTCGACTCATTCGAACCCCACGAAAGACATTCAAAGCCTCCGCGATTGCCCCACATTTGGCATACATGTCCACAAGAGAAGTTTGCAAGACTAAAGGCAAACGCAACCCATTATCAATAATATACTGATGCATCATCCTCCCCTGCTCAAGTGCACCTAAGTGGGCACAAGCACACAAAACACTCACCATAGTCACCTCATTGGCCTTAGGCCCCGAACCACACATTTTTTCAAACACAGAGATAGCCTCCCGGTACTCCCCATTCTTAACATACCCATCAATCAAAGAGCTCCACGACACAACGTCCCGCTCTGGCATCAACTCAAACACTCCCCGCGCAGAAATCACATCCCCACACTTGGCATGCCCATCCAACATTGCATTCCACGAAACTAAGTTTCTTATCAGCATTCCATCAAACACCTTGCGTGCATAGACGATATCACCGCACGAAGCATACATATGAATCAAAGAATTCTGAATAAACTTATCAGACTCAAACCCAGTTTTCATGACATGGGCATGCACTGCCACACCAAGTTCCCACTTCAAAAGGCGTGACGAAGCCTTCACAAGAAAAGGGTATGTCAAATAATCCGGCGAGACCCCAGCTCGCAACATTTTAACAAAAACTGATATGGATAGATTTGGGTTTTTGCTGTTGGAGTAGCCTCGTATGATTGTGTTCCAATTGAAGGTTTTTGGATTGGGAAGTTGTGAAAATAGCTTGTAAGAGTAGTTGATGTCACCACGTTCAGATAATGCAGAGAAAGAAAGAATTTTTTATACAAAAGGATCATCTTGGGAGAGACCAAGAGTGGTTATGAGTGCATGAATTTGCTTTAGCTCAAGCATAGATTTGCATTGATCAAGAATGGTGATTAGAGTTTGGTTTACATTGGCGCTTTTACAAGACAGCAATAATGAGAGTTGCAACATTTTCTTATATGACAAAAACTAAGCAAGTAGAGATACCCATATATCCGAAATGCTTGAATCCGAGAACCGATTCTTCTTGGCTCTCTCTTTCTATCTATTGATGTGGGAGTGAGGATTTGAGAGAAATCTCATTCTCTGCGTCTCAACTCTCAAAAATTTTTTTCCAAAAAATTTTGGCATATAATAGGGTGTGATGTGGTGCAGGCTATCTCTTCTGTTCTTACTTCTGGCCATATGTTGAAAAAGATTAACTTTACCCATATTGCTCTCATTCCAAAGATAAAAAACCCACAACAAATGTCGGATTACAGGCCAATAAGTCTCTGCAACGTGGTGTATAAGATGATATCCAAGTGTTTGGCAAATAGACTAAAATTCCACCTTACAACAATTATCTCTGATGCTCAAAGCGCTTTTGTTCCTGGAAGACTCATTACGGATAATATTATTGTCGCATATGAAGCTTTAAATAGCTTAAAGTCGCGGAGAAGTGGGAAGACAGGTTCCATGGCTATCAAACTCGACATGAGTAAAGCGTACGATAGGGTGGAGTGGGGTTTTATTGAAAGAATGATGCAGAAACTGGGATTCGATCAGAGGTGGACGAGCTTGATTATGGAGTGTGTAAAAACTCCATCTTTTGCAGTTCTGGTGAATGGGGAACCCCATGGTTTCATCACTCCATCAAGGGGCATCCGACAAGGGGATCCGTTATCCCCTTATCTGTTTTTGATTTGTGCAGAAGGGTTCTCGGCCTTGTTAAGGAAAGCAGAGAGAGACAAAAGACTAAGGGGTATCACAATATGTAGAGGAGGTCCAAGATTATCCCACCTTCTTTTTGCAGACGATAGCCTTCTGTTTGCGGAAGCAGAGCAGAGAGAGAGCAGAACCTTGCTGGAAATTTTGAAGTTATATGAGGAATCCTCGGGGCAGAAAATCAATATGAGGAAAACTTCAATTTTTTTCAGTAAGAATACGAAGGAGGAGAAAAGGGAGGAGCTGAAAAACCTGTGGGGAGCTCAGGTATCAACCCAGTATGAGAAATACCTAGGGATGCCTGCAATGATTGGAAGATCAAAAGGAAAAGCGTTTGCTGGGCTGAAAGAGAGATTAGCCAAAAAGCTCCAAGGTTGGAATGAACAGTTTTTGTCTAAAGCGGGAAGGGAGGTTTTAATAAAAGTGGTGTCTCAAACTATTCCTAATTATACGATGAGCTGCTTTAGATTGCCTAAGGGGCTTTGTGATGATATAAATGCCCTAACTGCTAAATTTTGGTGGGGTCAATCAAGTTCAGGGAGGAAAATGCATTGGTGCAATTGGGCAAGATTATGTGCTGCAAAGGAGGATGGGGGATTAGGTTTCAGAGACTTTAATGCTTTTAATCTTGCTCTCTTAGCAAAACAAGGATGGCGTTTTCTGAAGAACCAACATTCCCTGGTTTTCAGAGTCTGTAAGGCTCGCTACTTTCCAAAGTGTGACTTTATGCAGGCAAAAATAGGTACTAATCCATCTTTTATATGGCGTAGCATTTTATCAGCTAGAGAGACTATCCAAGAAGGGATGTTTTGGAAAGTTGGTGATGGTAGGACAATCAGGGTGTGGGATGACAGGTGGCTCGAATGTAAAATCAACCCCAAGCCTGCTGGTACAATGGTGAAGGTAGTAAGGGATCTTGTGGATGAAGATAGGAATTGGTGGAATGAAGCTCTAATAGATAGTATTTTTGATAGGGCAGTAGCAGAGAAAGATCAAGCAAATGCCTTTAGGCAATTTAAATTCATCAGATCAGTTAAGTTGGAAAGAAACAAAAACGGGTGAATTTTTAGTCAACTCGGCATACCAACTTGAAATTAGAAGAACCACAGCTCAGGTGAAAGGAGAAGTTTCAGATCCTGAAGGGAGAAGTCGGTTTTGGCGAAAGCTCTGGAGGCTAAATATTCCGGGCAAGGTGAAACATTTCATATGGAGAGCCTGTAACGAATCATTACCCACGAGACAAAATCTGTGTAGACGGAAGATTCTAGAAGACCATCGATGTGCCATCTGCAGTGGAATCTCCGAAACCACAACGCACATCCTGTGGGAGTGTCCTTTTGCGAACTGCGTATGGTCAACAAGCTCTGGTAGGCTTCAAAAATGTCATGTATCGGAGGAAGAGTTTATTGTGCTAGTGCGCAAGCTGGTTCGAATGTTGTCAAGAGAGGAGCTAGAGGTTTGGGCGGTGCTATCTTGGTCAATCTTGGAATGCTCGTAATGCGTGGATTCATGAAGGGGTGGACCCAAATCCGATTCTGGTTTACGAGAAAGTTCTGGGCTTTTTGAAAGAGTTTAAGCAAGCTAAACTGTTAGGTCCTAATATGTAGGCGGTTTTGATTTGTGTTGTCCTGTTAGCTGGTCCCAGTCTTAGTATGGTGTTCAGTGAAAAGCTGAAGTTTTTTCTGTGCTCTGTTTTGCACTTTCTGGCTCTTTAGTTGAGCCTTGCCTTTCTTTGAGTGGAGTTAGTTGTGACTTTGTCTCTTAGGGGTTTTATGTGTTGTATTACATCATCAATTTTAATAAAAGCATTTCTATCTTTCTATCAAAAAATAAATAAAAAATTATGGGATCATATCAGCTACGATGTTTGAAGGTGCAATCCCTGCAATGTGACCTAATTGGTCCAATTAAAAATTGACACCTCAATTAAAAATCCAACTCATCCCCACATCACCTAAATATTGACGGAAACCCCAAAATTACTTTCCCCTCCGTTTTCTCTCTCTCTCTCTCTCTCTTCTGTGTAGCCACCGCTAGTCGCCTAACCCTCATCTCTCTCTCTTCTGTGTAGTTGCCGGTCCACAAGCCGAACTTCTCATTCCCTTTGACTCCCAACCATTCAAAACACAACCAAACTCCATTCAAATCCATGGCAGCCCATGGTGGCTAAGTCACCCACTCACACAAAAGCAACAAAAGCTCTGAAATCAAATGACCCAGCTCACATAAACCAAATCAAGTGACCCAAAACCCAACCACGTCAGTCAAGACCCAACCCACGCCTAACGGAGGTGGTGGTCTGTGATATACCATCGGTCTAGCCCACGAAACCCAGCGATTGTCGAATCTGGCTCTCACCAATGCCCAGTCACTTGATCACCAATGGTCGAATCGCAAGCGCTTCGGGGAACTAGGTTGGAGCTACAGCCTTGAAGGGGAGGGATGGAGATTTGGCTGCCAAGGCTGAAAGGAAAAGTCTGGTGCACAGAAGAGAGAGAGAGAGGGAGAGATGGGGAAGATGAAGAGGAAGTTTAATGGAGAAAAAAGTTTTGGGTTCCGTTAGTATTTAGGTGATGTGGAGATGAATTGGATTTTTAATTGAGATATCAATTTTTAATTGGACCAATTAGGTCACACTGCAGGGATTGCACCTTCAAACATTGTAGCTGATATGATCCCCTCAATCAGAGGCAAAGACCAAAAATAACAAAAAAATAATCTCACTTATCACACGTATATATAGGGGTAGGAGAGTAATTACCTGCCTATTAGGTTAAGCAAAGCAAAATAGAACCCTTATGGATAGCTGTTCGATCTTAGGTGTGCTCCTCAATAGTCACTCGTTCGAGTCCCTTTAAGACCACCTACCTAAGGTAAAATCTTGCGTCCAGTCTTGGATGTACTTCTTAATGGTCACTAGTTTGAGTCCCCTCAGGGCTACCTACCTAAGGCAAAGTCTTGCACCTATCGTGGTACACATGCTAGTATGGTGTTACGTGTCCCATGAGACTAATCGAGATGCGTGTATCTACAGAATGCTGGCCCGGATACCTAAGGTTAAAAAAGTAAAAGAGCACATATCATTACAAACATTTTCATAACAATTTTACGTTGACATGTATTTATTAGTTATCATTTGGATCCACCATTTACTGCACTTTATTATTTACCATTCACAGTTGGACAACTCGGTATTATTGTGAAATTGTTATGAAAATATTATGTCGGTAGCTTTATTGTATTCAAAATTTAGCCATCACTTTTACAATACACTCTACACCCACTTTTTCATTTTATAAAACATCATATTAAAATAATCTTAATTTTTAAATTTTTTTTACCAAACTAGTCATATCTATTCATTCATTTGTAGTTTGTTTGGATGAGGTGGATTTGGACACAAGGATTTGGATTTGAGAACCCAAATTCAAATCATTTGTTTGGATGACTTAAAACCATTAGGATTTGGATTTGAGTCAAATCCAACAAGGATTTTAAAGGCCTAAATCTATGGTATTCAAATGACACATAAACATAGGAATTTCATAAATCCTCCCATTAGATATTAACACTCAAAATAACTTAAATATCATAGGAACATCTAAAATACATCTAAAGGCTCTAAAATTACCAAAATACCCCCAAAACACCAAATAATCAAAATAACTTTAAAATGACCGAAATAACCCAGAAACCTCCAAAATGACCAACATACCCACAAAACTACGAAAATGATAAAAAAAAAAAATTCATGGAATCATCAAAGTACCAAAATACCGCTAAAATGACCAAAATAACACCGATACCCTAAAATGACCGAAATAACCTAAAAAATTCAAGGCCAAAATAATCCCTAAAATACACTCAGAACTCTTAAAATGACCAAAATACACACGGAACCCCTAATATGATAAAAATAACTCCGAAAACTCCAGAATGACCAAAATAACCTCGAAAATACCATAATGACCAAAATAACACCAAACTCCTAAAATGACCAAAATAACCCTGAAAACTCCAATATAACACCGAAAACACCATAATGACCAAAATAACCTTGAAAACTCTAAAATGACCAAAATAACTACGAAAACCCCAAAATAATCGAAATAACATCGAACCCCTAAAATGACCAAGATAACTCTGAAAACTCTAATATGACCAAATTAACCCTAGAAAATACCATAATGACCAAAATACACTAAAAACTCCTAAAACGATCAAAATATCACTGAACCACCAAAATAACCCCGAAAACTCTAATGTGATCAAAATAACTCCGTAAACACCATAATGACCAACATACACACAGAAATCCTAAAATGACAAAAATAAAAAAAACCGGAAAACCAAAATGACCAAAATAACCCCGAAACACAATAATGACCAAAATAACCCCAAAAACTCCAAAATAACCAATAAATATCAAACCCCTATAATGAACAAGATAACCCCGAAAACTCCAATATGACCAAATTAACCTCAGAAACACCATAATTACCAGAATACACTCGGAACCCCTAAAATGACTAAATAACTCTCGAAAACTCAAAAATGACCTCGAAAACACCATAATGACTAAAATAACACTGAACCCCTAAAATGACAAAAATATCTTTGAAAACTCCAAGATGACCAAAATAACACTAGAAATACCAAAGTGATAAAAATAAACCCGAAACACTCTAATGACCAAAATACACTAAAAAAAAATCCCAAAATAACCCCGAAAACTCCAGAATGACCAAAATAATCTTAAAAACACTATGATGACCAAAATACACTTAGAATCCATAAAATAACCAAGATAACCCAAAAGCTCCAATATAACCAAAATAATCCTAAAAACTCCATAATGACCAAATACACTTGGAACCTTTAAAATGACCAAAATAACCCTGAAAACTCCAATATGTGGTTTTGGTTATTTATTTATTTATTTTGTCATTTTAGTGATTGTAGAGGTATTTTGATCATTTTAGAGGTTTAAGGGGTATTTTGGTCATTTTATAGGTTTTAGGGTTATTTTGGTCATTATGAAGATTTTACGTTTTTGGTCAATTTTAGGTATTTTGGTAATTTTAGAAGTATTTTGATCATTTTAGTAGTTTAGGGGGTATTTTGGTTGTTTTAGAGGTTTCGAGGTTATTTAATGATTTTGTCATTTTGGTGTTTTATGGGCATTTTGGCCATTTTTTATTTTTCAGGTTTTTTTTTTTTACTATCTTGGTGATTTTAGGGTTATTTTGGTCATTTTATAGGTTTTTGGGAATTTTTGTTGTCATTTTAGAGGTTTTGCGGTTATTTTGATCATTTTGGTCAATTTATAGGTATTTTGGTGATTTTAGAGGCATTTTGATCAAGAAAAGAAGTTTAAGGGGTATTTTGGTTGTTTTAGATGTTTTGATATTATTTTGATGATTTTAGAGGTATTTTGGTCAGCTTGGTGTTTTTGGGGTATTTTGGTCTTTTTCTACGTTTTGGGGATTTTAGTGATTTTAGGGGTATTTTGGGATTTTTGGTCATTCGGGATTTTTTTTTTTTTTATCATTTTAGAAGTTTTGGGGTTATTTTGGTCATTTTGGTGATTTTATGTATTTTGGTCAATTTATATGTTTCAAAATTCTAAATTTCAAATCCTCATTTTCAAAAAAAAATCCCTCTTTGGATTTTTTATAATCATGTGTTCTAAATCCATTTCATTAGCTATATGAACCAAAAAAAAAAAGAAAAAAAAGACTTGAATAGCAAAAGGATTTTTGGGCCATGCTTAGGTGCCCAAAGCAATGTTTGAGCCTTTGGGCATAACACATTAGAGTTTCCAAGTAGACATGGAATCTCATCTCTGACGTATGATCTCTCCTTATTGCTCATGTAAAATTTGAGAGAAAACTGAATATATCTTGTCCTACCTCCTGCTAATGACTTGAATTGCATAATATAGATATAAGCATGTTTATCAGTAACTTGGAAAACTAGACCACCAAATCAGCTGATTGTTTGGGAAGATTTTCCTACATTGTTTGAATTGGATAGTTTCTAAACTTGCATATTGCAAGTCTATGTCCATGAGCAAAATTTAGCCAACTAAAAAAATGAGAAAAAAAGGTTCTAATAATGACATAGGACAAACATTAAATCCAACCAAACTCCAATGATATTGATTCAAATTTAAGGATTAATTTGAGAAAAATAAAAACATAATGATAACAACAAAACAATAACAGCAAAGCCATCACATAATAGCTCCAAAGATATCCTAAATATGGTGCTGATGGGGTAACACAGCCATGCCAGTACACTATCAACATTCTAAACTATTGGCCTAATATTGTGGCGAAACTTCAACAAAAAATACACATATATACCCTTCAGGCTTCTTGGACGGCATCACAACCTTATAAGCACCAAACTAAGTATCCCTCATATCACCACAATTGTCAAAAAGCTCTTTATGTAGTGGCCTCTTTTACTAAGATTTGATTGCACTAGAGTTGAATCATGAGCACCAAATGCTTCGTATGGAACTTTGTATCTTCAATGTAAAACTTCATGGGAAAATTCGATGTGGGATTGTTAAAAAAAATTCTCCAACAAGAGTTTATTGCTTTGAGGATCAAGACTACAACGTATGTACACATTTTGAAGAAAACATGATGCATTGAGGCCTGCCAAATATGTTACATTGATGTCAAAAAGATGATAAAACATACTTGTTGTCAGCAGGAAGTGAAAGATTTGTTTTCAGTTAGGGAATAAAATAGAGTTGAGAAGTTAAAGTTCTTCATAAATTAGTATAGGCAGATGAACATTGTCAAGAGGTGGGGTATTTACACTATAAACTTGTAATTCCTCTTCTTCAGTATAATCTTTTCAAATTATTTACCAACAACATTATCACAAACTGATATCACAAATGACTCTTGGTCTTTGTTCATATGCCTTGAAGACAGGAAAAACTAAAAGCACTTCAAGTATCTCAGTTGGATACTAACCCAAAATCCAAGCAAATGAATTTCCAAATGCCATGCAGAAAACATCATCATAAAACCATCATTAATAGTGTGATGAATTTCCGAATGACATAAATCCACTCAATCCACATATGCTAGGCTGTAATAGTGTGAAATGTTCCCTCAGATAAGCTTAATGTCTTTGCAAGACCCTTTCACAACGGCAAAACTTCACATATTTACTCCCACTATCTTCAATGTTCACATTAAGGCTATTACATAAGTAGTGTTAACTTTATTCATGGCTCCAGGTTTAAGTATATAATTTAGTTACAAATTCCAGATGAATACCTAATTTTAATCTATTTTGCTAGAAGTTCTCAAGAGATATTTTTTTCATTATCTTTTTTGGGTTTTATTATCTAAATAAAATTTGGAATTGGAGGGTGTCTGTTGCTATAAAATTAATTGGTCAGCAAGACACATGTATAGTTTACGTGGTCTTGTCCAATTTTACAATAAGTTGGTTAGGCCTACCAAGCAAATTATAGTTACTTTCTAGTTTGAATAACCTTAGAAGCTTCAAGCATATAAGATAAACTGGCTGGCAAGCTCATTCTAGGTCAACCCTGATAAACCAGCATGAAACATGAAATTCCACTACTTAAAAGATATTAAAAAGAGAGAATTAGAATGGAAAATGCACCTATAAGTGAATGAGATGAGAATCTTTTTTAGAGTGTGCTTGAATCCTACGATCCTCATAAGATTCCTATCATTTGATATGTTGTTTCCAGCAATCTCATAAATAATCCTCACAGCTTCAAACCAATCAATCAGAATATGTTGGGAAAGAATGAGGTGAAGATATCAGAGGTTTGAACCTTTTCTTTCCATAATTTGTAATGTAAGAACAAAAGATCAAACATAACAAAATACAAAAGCTAGGGATGCAGAAAATCACATTGTAGATGATGTAGCCTTATGCTACCATTCTTTATAAGCCTATTACACCCACAAGTGGAAGAGACAGAATTGTTCTTTAATTTGAACAAGTAATCCTGGAATGCAGCCTACCATATATCACTTGGAATAGTTGTCATTGCAAATCTGATTTAGATAAAATTACTACAAGCAATGTCTTTTCATTCCTTATTGTTGCTTCACAACATTACTTATGGTAATAGAAATGATTTAAGTTTCCAACAAATCAAATGTTATAGGCCTATAGCAAAAGTGTTCTTAAAATAGAATCATTCACCACCAATAGCAAAGTCTGTCAACGACCAAAGACCAAGAATCTCTCTTCTAAAATCTTTCTGATATTTCCATATGATGGATACAATTGAGAGGTTAACAGAGCCCGCAAACTCGACTAATGAATTTCGTACGCAATTGTATCTCATTATAGACGACTAGCAAGCACATTCATTGGATTTAAAACTCTGTACATTGATAATACATGTATTGACATAAATAAATGATTTTTTAAATCGAGGTATACAGTTAAAACTATAAATACTTAAAAAATGGGGACAAACTACAACTCAAAAGAGAGGAAAACATTGTCAAATTCTCATAATTGAATAATGGAGGTGTGGAGAATTGTCTAATAGGTTATATATCTATTTGGATAAGTAATAATAAAAAAAAAAAAAAAATTGTGACAAAATCTACTTTGCTTCCTTTGTGTATATGGCATAAAAGTTAAGAAAAAAAGAATCTTAAGTTGGTCTACAAAATGTGAAAAATTAGAGATTAGAGATTAGTTGGGTTTATTTTATATTGCAAGCGTATGACACCTTCTATGAATCTAGAAACTAACTGATTAATTGGGTGCTACCAAAGTCTTTATTTATTTTCCTATGGTTCCCCACCCCCCAAGAAATTTAGAGATTTGTTGAATGGTTAAAAGAGAGTGCTCCACGAGTGCATGTTTTTCATATAGCTTGTGGAAAGAATACAAAGAAAGCAAGATATAATTCATTCCCATGTTGATTGCTTTTCCTTTACTTGTTTTATTTTGCTTTACTCACTCCTATTCATGCTTTTTGGCCTAGCTTGTGCTGATCCTCCTTATAATCTTTGTTCAAATACTACTAACTATATAGATGGCAGTCCATTTTAATAAAAAAGTGGTTACTAAGGAGCGAAGTACCTTGGCTTCGTTATTAGAAGAAAACGTGCCAAAATCAATTAAAGAAGTAAAGGTAACTGCTTCTAAATGCTTGCACATCATTACCTAGTGTAGAGGGCTGATTTTTAAGGGCCCAAATACACATTAATTCTTATTAAACCATCAGGCCCAAAAGATACAAGCCACTGCTGAAGCCCAGCAAATTTAGCTTAGAATATTGGCCCATTTTTGTTCACTATCCACAGACCAGCCCACGTGGGTCTCAAATGATGGAAATAAAGTGGATTATTTGGACTTAGTGAAGTCCAATTGAAGGCCCAGCCCGAGAGCCCCTGCTGCCAGCTCTAACAAGCCACTTTCGGGCCTAAAAAAGAGTGTTTAATGAGCAACTAGAACCCAAAAGCAAGCCCAAGACCTCTACTTAACTCCAGTCAGTTGGGACAGCTGTCCATAAGGCCCCACAAAAGTCAGACCAGCTTTAAATGAAGGCTAGACAAGGAATTATTCTCTTTTGGAAATCCCATTTCTCTCTCATCCTTTCCAAGAATTGAAGAATGAGCTTGTCCCCTCATTTAATTCACTCCAGACCTCAAAAGTACAAAGAAACTCATGGATTGGGCCAAGAATACAGCTGAGAAAGCACAACCATTGGCTGCATGCTCTGCAGCAGGAACAGCACACAAGCTAGAGTCAGCTCAACCCAAAAGTATAAAGGCTCACCTAAACAAGCAGGTTGTCAGGATGGCATATCTTTCTCAGACCAATGGAGCTCCGAACTCAGGGATTTGGCTACCTGAACAGTAATTATGATGAAGATTTCAAACACCATTGGCTACAAGGCGCGGCAGAAATCCGTGATAGGATAAAAATCTTATTTTATCTTCACCATCATGACTTGACCAGCCAATCAAGGCTGAGGAAGTGACCCTTACAGCCCAGCTCTGTGCTAGGCTCACTTCTCCAATTTTGTAGGACTTAGGGAGTTTGGTATGGAGGTGGGGAATTAATTCTATAGGTGAGGCTTCCATTAAAATAATGGCTCAAGGTCCACTGGGGGGCAGAGTTATTATTTTCTTGGAAACCAAGGCCAAGGAGCATGCATGACCAGCACATACCACCATGGAACCGTCTATAAATAGAACCTAACTCAACTCAAGCAAAAACAACAAAAAACCTAGCCTATCATAACTTAACTTAACTTAGCCTAACTCAACTCAAGCTATCCATAACTTAGCCCAACCACAACACAACCAGCTGAAGCCAAGCCTAAACACTTCAGCCTTAACCATTTTCACTATCCCAAACACTGACCCATGACCAAATCAGAAAATGCCATGAAGATTGCAAAGATAGTCTGAAACTCATTACAGCAGTAATCAGGCTATTTTTCTCTAAGTGCATTCTCTAGTCCACATCCTCAAATATAGGGTCTTAAGGTCACCCTCGACCTTAAAACTCTGTTCCTAAACCCTAAACACTGAACCTAGGCCAAAAACACCATGATTTGAACTCTCATCTTCAAAGGTGCCTCCTGGCAGATATTTGGCCTACAGCAGTAAACATCATATTAAGCTCTGGGCCTTCTTCAACCTTGAGACTTACACCATAAAACCCTAAACACTTTCTCCTTTTAACCCCATGCATGCTTCATAGAATTGGTTCTCTCCCGCCTTAGTCAAACTCTTTTAATTCCTACAAGTTCATTGTTATGAGTTTTATTCGTTGCAGCAGATATTAGTGACAGATTCATGTCTTAATGACTTTTGAGTCCATCTTGGGTTTAAGTTGTTATGCTTTGAGTCCAGATTCTCCATGAAATAGTGGAAGCACTAGTCCATTGTTATTTTGGGCTTTCATTAACAAGACGTTGCATTTTAGGCCATTTGGTTATTATTACTGCAGCTGCTCATTGGACTTGGGCCTTGGCAGATTTGGTCCTCACTTCTTTAAGGAAGCTGCCCCATTAGCCCTTGGGCCGCCTTTTGGGCCCTCGGTTGAATTTTGGGTTCAACTCCCGTACCCTCGAAAGTTCATTTCACGTTCCAACCAATCTCGTTGCGACACGTGGCGTGACACGAAAAACCACCCCTCACATTTTGGCGACTCCACTGGGGAGTTGAATTTAGCACTTCCTAAAGAAAGATCTACAGCACGAAATCATGCCTCCCAGGGGTAGAAGAAGAGTAGCACGTACCGTAGAACCACAAGCTCAATCTCAGAACAATGAGCAAGAACAGCATTAGCCCGAGCAAAGCATTCCAAATGCTGAAGCACGGCAGACAAATTTACTGCTGGAACTAATACAAGGTTTGCAGCAGACTCAAGGGCAATTGGCAGATGTCGTTCGACAACTCAAAGAAAAGAGTTATGAAGCAAAGAACGACCACCAAAATGATGAAAATCAGCATGAAAATCCTCACCAAGAACCAAGCTCTCATAACAACAAAGAGGAGTCTTTCATCACCTTGTCGGAGGTGGCAGATTTGCTGCAGCAGGAAAGGGAGAAAATCCTTAAGAAGCCTAGGCATTTTGTAAAGAAGCCTCCCTATCCTGCTGAGCTGTTCAAGCAGCCCTATCCCGATAAGTATGTCACTCCGACATTCTCACGCTTCGATGGACGTAAGGGGAGTGCCCTTGTGCATGTTAGCAAGTTTCTTGATTCTATGGGTCCTTATGCCGGTAATGGAGACTTATGCTTACGAGAGTTTTCCAAGTCCCTTGACGATAGAGCATATACATGGCACACCACATTGTCTCCCGGATCCGTGAGATCGTGGGATGATATGGTGGAGATGTTTTATGGAAAATATTTCCAAGCAGAAGAAAAAGTCACTCTTGTCAACCTTCATGGCACCAAGCAAGGGAATGGAGAAGATTTGCTAAAGTACATTCATCGTTTTCACGACATGGCCTTAGATTGTTACGCCAACTACGAAGAAAGTGAACTTATAGGAATTTGCATCAACAACATGACACCCGAGTTCCGTGCTCACCTCAAGAACCTTGACATCTCTAGGTTCGCTCAACTACTGCAAAAGGCTAGAAAGACGGCACTTTCAGTCAAGCCATGTGTTGAGAAAACCAGAGAAAAGAAATATCCACCGCAAACCCTGACTGTATCTGCTGGAGATGACAAGCGAAGAAAGAAGTTCGGAGAGATGCCACCTCCAGTGCCATGTACTAGAGAAGAAATGATCACCATCCTTAATAAGTGGGTGGCAGATGGCGTAATCCGACTCCCGGACGTGCAAGAAGAAGCAACCGAAGAAGAAAAGAAGAGCTAAAAATACTGCCACTATCACAGAAGCATTAAGCACTCCATAACAGATTGTTGGGCCCTTCGAAGAAGGTTCCATGCAAGAATTCAAGATGGGACTTTGGAGCTCCCGTAAACTCAACAAAGAGCCCATGTTGATCCATTCCTCAAGCACAAAGGCAAAGCTACTGTTTCAGTGATAATCCATGGCAGTACGAGCGACATAGACATGAGTGAGTCTGCTGCCACAAATCCTGCCATGACACCAGCAGCCATTAGAGCCCTACAGAGGAATCCGAAATTCAGATCTCTTTTTGACCAGTTAGGGCTGAATCCCGAGGCTCGGACGGCAGCCACGGAAGCAATCATGTCTATAGCAGCAAAATCTGGAACACACTGCTTCACAGCAGAAGCGCATGCCAGTCGCGCATTCTTGGAAACTACCAATGCTATTACCTTCACGGACGAGGATATGGATGTTCCATACCCCGATCATCGACGTCCACTCTACCTTGCTACCACAATCAATGAAGTCCAAGTCAGACGAGCCTTGGTGGATACAGGATCCTATATCAACCTTGTTCCTCTAAGTACACTACAAGCAGCAGGAATTTCTTAGAAAAAGATTCAGGGGGCTCCCATGGAAGTTAGAGGTTTTGGGGGTGCCGCTGAGTATACAAAAGGCCATATTCAGCTGGTTCTAAAAGTTGGGCCAATCATTGCCTTGACAAGGTTCCACGTCATAGACTCTGTGGTCCCATACCACGTGCTTCTTGGAAGACCTTGGTTGCACAAGCACCAACTCATATCTTCAACCTATCACCAATGTGTAAAGGGTAGGCTGAATGGAAAACCTATTCGTATTGCAGCAAACCCCACTCCCTTTGACGAGTCCGAGTCTCATCTCGTGGAGGCATCTCTTTATGATGAAATAACTCCTGCCGGGGAAGCGTCACTCTCTAAACTAGTTGGAACCCCACTCCCTAGGTGGGAAGACATCAGGGACGACCCTGAAGTGGACTTGAGGGAATTACTGGAGCGAAAGAAGAAACGTAAGGAGGAGGCTAGCACCAGCAAAAATCAGCCACAATGCGTACAGGTCAAGCTACCCGATGGACGCATTGTTTATCGATTATGAAGGTGCGGGGGGCCTGATTGTCCCCAACAAGAAGGCCCCGAGTCAAAGGAGGGCTCTTCACAGCCCTCATGTTATACAGTGGACGAGGAAGACAATTCAGAGTTGGCAGGGAAGTCTGCTGTGACAGAGGAGACTATTGCGGTAGATCCCAGAATTTCTGCCAAGGAAGAACTTGAAGTTATTGATTTGAGCAGTGACCCCAGCATCCAAAGACCAGTTTCTATCAGTACATCCTTATCTGCCTCAGAAAGAACACAATTGGTGGCATTATTGAAGGAGTATCAAGACATCTTCCCTTGGAAATACAATGAGATGCCCGGAATAGATCCCACCCTAGTTGCTCATTCTTTGAATGTCGAACCGGGGGCTAAACCTGTTGTACAGCCAATGAGGACCTTCCACCCTGAAGTTGAAGCCCAAATCTCACAAGAGGTCCAGAAATTATTGTCAGCCGGTTTCATTAAGCCGATTCAGCATCCGCGGTGGTTATCTAACATAGTACCAGTAAAAAAGAAGAACGGCCAGATTCGGTGTTGTGTTGACTTTCGAGATCTCAATAAGGCATGTCCCAAGGATGAATTTTCGCTACCCAATATGGGTCTTTTGATCGATTCTGCGGCAGGACATGCTATGTTCTCTTTTATAGATGGCTTCAGCGGATACAATCAAATACTCATGTCTCCCAAAGATGCTGAAAAGACCGCCTTCCACACGCCTATTGGAAATTTCTACTACACCGTCATGCTGTTTGGCCTTAAAAATGCCGGAGCCACGTATCAAAGGACGATGACGGCCATGTTCCACGACATGATGCACCGCGAGATTGAAGACTACGTAGATGATATAGTGGTCAAATCCAAGAAGAGGGAAGATCACCTCGCTGTCTTGAGAAGAGTTTTTGAGAGATGCCGGCTCTATAAACTCAAAATGAACCCTCTTAAGTGTGCATTCGGGGTTGCAGCCGGTAAATTTTTGGGTTTTCTAGTGCACCAACGTGGCATAGACGTCGATCCAACACGAGCTTCTGCCATAGCCTCTATGAAACCACCAACTACTCATAAGGAATTGAAAAGTTTCTTGGGAAAGCTGTCTTACATTAGGAGATTCATACCTGGCCTTACTGCAATAACTTCAACTTTTGCGCCGCTCTTGAAGAAAGGTGTTCCATTTCATTGGTCCCTTGAATGCCAACAAGCTTTTGAAAGAGTGCAAGATATTATGGCAAAGCTGCCCACTGTTTGTGCGCCTATATTTGGGAAGCCTTTGCGGCTTTATCTAGCCTCCAACAATCAAGCAATTGGAGCTTTAATAGCACAAGAGGACAACGAGGGGGTTGAACAACCCATCTACTATGTCAGTCGCGCTCTCAAAGATGTTGAAACCCACTACTCGGGGGCTGAGAGATCTTGCCTGGCTCTGATTTATGCCTCACAGCGCCTTCGACATTATTTTCTAGCTCACAAAGTTCAGCTAATGACGAAATCTCATCCCATTAGAAGTCTGCTGCAACGTCCTGTGCTGACTGGCAGACTTGCACAGTGGCTGCTGCAGTTATCTCAATACGAGATCCTTGTTGAGACTCCCACAGCCATTAAAAGCCAGGCCATAGCAGACTTATTAGCTCAGTTTCTAGGGGAAGATAGCTCATTTATTTCTGATGAAGTACTCGTGGAAGTCAATGAAGTGCTTATGGCAGATGTGACAGATGCCACCTGGACTTTGAGATTTGATGGATCCTCTACTGCTGCGTCAAGTGGGGCTGGGATTGTACTTTTTAGAAATGATGGAGAAGCTATACCAAAGTCTTTTAAACTTGATTTTCCATGCTCTAACAACGTCGCGGAGTACGAGGCTTATCTTACTGGACTGGCAGTAGCATGGGAAATGGGAATCAAGCACTTGAAAGTTGTCGGAGACTCCAATCTGATTGTTTGCCAGGCTCGTGGAGAATTTTTGCTTAAGGAACCATCCTTAGCACCATACCGAGCTCTAACACAGAAGTTGGAAGAGAAATTTACCACCTTTGAGATCGAGCATGCCCAAAGAAACGAGAACTGCTATGCGGATGCACTTGCAACTTTGGGATCTCAAATGGCCTTTGAAGGGCAGAAAATTGATATCACTATCAACAAAAAAGCGAAGCCTATCACTGAGTCGCTGAAAGAAGAGTTTGAAGAACTGTCTCTTGATGAAGAAGACTAGAGGATGCCACTTAAGGCCAAGCTCGTGTCTCCAGTAGCTGCAGCAGATTTCAAGGAAATCAAGGATTACACCTTGATATCAGGTGAGCTTTATCGCAGGCTGCCTGGGGGAATTTTGGCACGCTGTATTAGCATCCAAGAAGGAAAAAGGAAGTTGATAGAAATACATGAAAAGACTTGTGAAGGAGGAGGAGAAATCAGCCTTTACCGCAGACTTCAGAGGCTGGGGTATTACTGGCCCAACATGAGCAGGGAAGCGGCAGACCTCCAGAGTCAATGTTCAACTTGTCAACTTCAACATGATAACGAAGAAGTCTACACAACTTTTGCTTCCACCGATTGGCGTGTCCCATTCCTAGAATACTTTCTTGGAAGAATTCTGCCACAAACCCACAAGGAAGTATACCGCCTTAAGAGATTAGCATCGAGATACTTTGTGAAAGGAGGAACTTTATTCCGAAAAGGTTACCATGGAGAACCACTACGGTATCTCAGTATATCCGAGTCCCAAATGGTCATGAAAGAAGCTCACGCGGGTGAATGCGGAGAACATCAAGGGAAGAAACAGCTTTACCAACGTTTACTCACGCTTGGCTATTATTGGCCAACCATGAAGAAGGATACGACAGATTTTGTAAAGACATGTCACACTTGCCAAGTTCTAGCCGACTTGATCCACACTCACCCAACCAACCTCCAAAACATAACAACCCCGTGGCCGTTCCACACTTGGGGGCTGGATCTAATTGGCCCTATTGGTCCGGCTTCCGGCGGCCATATTTGGATTCTTGTAGCCACCGAGTATTTTACCAAGTGGGTGGAAGCAGTCTCGCTCCGAAAGGCCACTAGTGCTGCTGTGGCAAATTTTATACGAGAGCATATCATCACTCGCTTTGGAATCCCTTACAAGCTCATTAGTGACAATGGCACGCCATTTGTGAATAAAGATGTGCGAGAGTTATTAGAGCATTATTGAGTCAAACATCGACGCTCCACACCTTACTATCCTCAAGGCAATGGGCAAGCTGAAGCAACAAACCGAATGCTCTTGCGAATCCTGAGTAAAATGGTATTTGACTACGGCAGTAATTGGAACTCTCATCTGGCAGATGTTCTGTGGGCTTATCGGAGTTCGCCAAAGACAGCCACGGGTTTTACTCCTTTTTCACTTGTTTATGGTACTGACACTATCTCTCCTACCGAGTTAGTTGTGCCTACCCCACGGGTACTACAAGGGAGTGACCTAGAAGCGGATGCTAACATTTGTGCCGAGGTAAAAATGGCAGATTTGGAAGGCTTGGATGAATCAAGGGAGTTGGCCAGATTTAAAAGCCAACGAAACTACCAAAGGATGGCCAATGCTTATAGCAAAACTCTCTAAGTTAGAATTTTTGCAGAAGGGCAGCTAGTCTTAAAAGCAGCAGATTTTGTGCGAAGGGGACTTCCTTCCCTATCTAAGTTCTCCCCGAATTGGGAAGGGCTGTACCTGATTTGAGAAGCTCATGGCAGTGGTTACTACAAGCTATCCAAGTCTGATGGAACTACTTTAGCAGATCTGATCAACGGAAAATGGCTCAAGCATTACTATTCATAAGTATTTCTGCCACTATGCCCTAAGTATCTTCTTTTTTGTCAAAAGTAAAAGCACTAGGTGCTGTCTGAATAACATTTAGGCATAATCCTTTTTTTTTGTGTCCAAACAATTTTCTTTCCTTTTGTAAAGCAAAATTCTTAAAAAGACACATATGGAAATGAAAAGGACATTCAATTTCATCAAAAGCTTATCATACTTGGCAAATGTAAGCAAAAAGGGGAGATTAAGTTTGAAGTTAAGGCCTAAACACGGCCATTACATTCCCAAGAAAACAAAAGACAGCAAAAGTGAAGACAAGGTTCATTCAAGTAGCCCATAAAGGGCGGACTCATTGCAAAGTTCACCAGCAGCTCTCATGGCAAATGTCAGGTGCCAATGAGCCGGCACCATGGCTGTCACAGCATTCCTCACAGCGATAACTCGAGCCTCTAAAGTCTTCAACTCAGCAGTAAGCCTCCTCCCAAACATGTCCCTGGCTATCTCTCTCAAGTGATCAATCATGAAACCAAGAAGGAAGCCTTCTTGTATCAGCTCCTGCACAACACCCTTCCACTCGAGAATTTTGGTCTCGGTAACGTCCTCAAGGTTGGTGTTCCTCATTTGCATCAGTACGCAGCAAAGAAGGGTCAGCATGGCACCTCCAACAAAATTCCCAAGCTTGAAGTTCGAGATAAAGTTCCCGTACTTCTTCCATATAGCTTCCAGAAACTGGACTCCATCACGAGGAACTGAGTAGTCATAAAAATCAACTTCAGCCCTGTCAAATACCCAAAAGTGTTGAGGGCGGTGTCAGCTAACGGCTACTCGATCAAATTCTTGGAAGAAGCTTAGAATCTCAGCAGGGACAGCAGATATCTCTACACCCAGTCTCTCCAGGGATGCAAATGGGGGCTGAATCGCAGCAGAAGCAGATTCTGCAGCTTCAGCTGCATCAAAATCGCCTTCATCCTCAACAGCAAACTTATTTTCGCTTCCAGCTGCAAAAGAAGGAAACAGAATAGTGAGTATGAAGGCAAGAAAACAGCGAAAGACAAAAGGAAAATCAAAACATATTCCTTAGAGCTGTGCTGAAGCAATTCATCCCTATTACATGAGCAAATTCTAGCTAATGAGTACTTGGACCTATTACATGAGTCCATTTTCGGTGCCACAACTCGGCGGACGGTTTCTCATTCTCGCCGGGTCCGTATAAAGTGCGCATTACTCGGTGCCACAACTCAGCGGACGGTTTCTCATTCTCGCCGGGTCCGTATAAAGTGTGCATTACTCGGTGCCACAACTCGGCGGATGGTTTCTCATTCTCGCCGGGTTCGTATAAAGTGCGCATTTCTCGGTGTCACAACTCGCGGGTCAGTATAAAGTGCGCATTACTCGGTGCCACAACTCGGCGAACGGTTTCTCATTCTCGCCGGGTCCGTATAAAGTGCGCATTACTCGGTGCCACAACTCGGCGGACGATTTCTCATTCTCACCGGGTCCGTATAAAGTGCGCATTATTCGGTGCCACAACTCGCGGGTCCATATAAAGTGCGCATTACTCGGTGCCACAACTCGACGGACGGTTTCTCATTCTCGCCGGGTCCGTATAAAGTGCGCATTTCTCGGTGCCACAACTCGGCGGACGGTTTCTCATTCTCGCCGGGTCCGTATAAAGTGCGCAATTTCAGTTAAGAAGCAATAAAGAAAAAGGAGTGTGCAGTCCTACCCCTATTAGACGCACACTAGCCAAGTGTTCTGACAAATCATTCTACTATGGCAAGCAATCAAAAGCTAAGCCTACTCACAGCAAGATAAGTTATTCTATTCATCTTGTTAACTCCCTGTGAATATCATGTGAAACTCATTCAAAAGCATAACACATGAGTTTATTTAATTACTTTTTCATAACGTAAGAATTTATGTTATCTCAATAAGCATGACACATGAGTTTATGTCATAAAATATGAATTTGCGTAGCACAACACATAGGTTTTATTTAAACACTCAATCGTGTTATAACCAAGATGCAGAATTATAAATGCAACCTGAACCAAACACGTATAACATAAACAATAGAGGGTAACAGGAAACCAGTTTACCTGTCTTTGTTGGACTTGCATTTTTTATTGCAGGACTTGTAACCTCCAATTCAGGAACTGCAGCCTGGGCATTCTCCTCTTGGACATCTGCCAGAACAGCGTCATAACTGTCATGAACATCTGCCATATCCATATCCTCCAATGGGGCATTGTCGTTTGGGTCCTAAGCAAAGGTTCCTTCTATATCTGGGATATCATCCTCAATCTCAGTGGAAGGGATGACCTCCACTTTAGATCCTATACGCTCAAAATTAGGTACCTCAACAGCAGGAATAATACCAGCAGCAGTAACTCCCTCAGTGGCAGTGCCCGCATCAATATCAGGAATGTGATCTAGTGTGACAACATCCTCTTCATCCCCTTGGGTATTTGCAGCACTTGGTGCTCCCAAAGAAGCATCCATTACAATGGAAGGAAGAGTGGGGATCACATGCATGGAAGATGCACCAGCAGATTCACTTTGGCTTGCCCTAGGTGTCAAGTGTACAGCACCAACTGAGAGTGTCCTTTCTGAATCAGATGACACTATGTTGACACGACGGGATCTTCTGACATAAAATTTAGAAGGAGGGGTTGAATCAAGTAAGGTGGAGTCCACACGATCACTACTCCTCGAAGAGCCACCTTGAGTTAACCCCACATCATCAACAATACTGGCTGAAACAGCCCCTTCAGGTGCTTCAGCAGTTCCCTCAACAGCCACCTCGGCTGCATCAACTCCCTCCTCAGTTACATCAGATACAACAGCAGTACCACTAGCAGATTTGGTTGCAGCAGTAACACTGTCAACTGGTTTAGCCGTGGCAGTAGCTTCAACAGCAGCCACTTCAGAGATAATAGCTTCATCAACAGCAATGGGAACTCCCTCCACAGAAGGCCCAACATCATCGTCGTCATCAGAAGAGGAAGAATCCTTGTTCTCATGCAATACGAAGCAAAAAAGCAACAACATAAGAAATGCATCATTACCATATAAAGAAACGAGTGTTTAATGCATACAGAAACCGTAAGGGGACGACGGACAACGCCCTCATTCCTCTGCTTGGTCTAACACAAACAGAAAACAACCATGTGAGTTCATAAAGAAAAAGGCAAATGAGAGCAATGTACAAAAAATAAAGCGAAGAAAAAACATACCCTCGCTTCTGAGTAAGTGGTAGCAGTAGCATGCCTTTTGCTACAAGTATTGCTGGAAGGAGACTCGTGCAAGATTGGGGAAGGCAGCGCAGCAGATCTTTTCCTCTTAGCTCTTGTCTTCCTCACGATTTTCTTGCCCAATACATCTTTTGGAACATGTTGCTTTCTGGACTGAGAGGTTGTTGGTTCTCTAATAACAATACCTTTTGAAAGGCTCTTCTCTGAAGCAGTTGGCTTCTTCCTTTTAGAACCAGAAACAGTGGCAGTGATTCTTTTGCCCCTCTTAGACGCTACCTTCTCTGGGGCAGAAACATGATTTGAATTCTCTTCCAACCAAGAGGAAGGATGACCCTTGCTATAAGTCATCCACTTGGATAAATCACTTCTCCACACCACATAGCCTAAGTCTTGCTTGGTAGAATATGTGGTCACTGTGTTGGTAGCAGCAAAAAGTTGAGGGTTGGTGGAAGGAGCTTTGCACAGGGGAAATAAGTGCTCAATGCTCTCATGACCACTGCTCCGGAACTCAAGCATGGAAGTCATCAAGTCCCGCCAATACTGGTTCATCCCCGAAGTACAAATACCGACCCTTTCTCCACTAGGAATCACTACTTCTGGAATAGTAGAACTCCAATAAGCAAAAGCTCGAGATTTTATGAAAGGATTGATAGTGGGTAGAGCATCAGCAACAGTCTCCATCGTGGCAGGAACCTCCTGGTCATATCCAAATTGTCTTCGTACTCTATGAACACAATAGGAGGTGAAAAGAAGTCCATTATGAGTCAACACGGGCAACCAACCCGCACTTGTAACTGAGAGATAAGACAAAGTCCTAACATCTTCCGGGCCAAGGGCATAATTTTGAGGTTCGATTTTGCTGAACCAAGACATGAGGGAATCACAAAAATAACCTCTATGTGAATCGCCATACGGTCGCCATAGTACAAGATCTTCCTCATCCAATGAGGGAATCAACTCCAAATCGTAAACCTTAGCACCAACCCATCGATAAATGCTGGGAACCCCGGTCTGAAGAAATTCGAAACGGGCTGCAACAGCCCCTGGCAAACTGGCAAATTTCTGCCGGGAATCAGACGGCTTCCTGCCATCGGCACTGCAACTTGCAGCATGTTCCCAGAGAAAGGCTTGCAATACAGATGAGTTAAAAGCAGTAGCTACAATGTGGCATGACTCACCAGACATCTCATTAGCATGCAACAAGTCTAATTGGGTGTAAAAATGACCGAGAAACATAGCGGCCAAAGGAAAACTAGTGCCAGTAGAAATCTTCACAGCAAGACGAAAGTAAAGAGGTTTTATAGCATAAGAGGGGTACTCATCGAACACGCATTTACTTAGCCAATAAACGACAAAAGCAGCCCTACGAAGGGTGGGGTCCTTTTCTCCAAAAAATGCCCTCGACCAAGTAGTTAGCCTCGCTGCATTAGTGCCCAGGGAAGCATTCTTTTTTCCAACATAATCCAGCAAAACAGCTTCTGCTTTAATCTCGGCAGGGGATAACTCAACTTCTGAAGGGTTGGAATCGCCCAAAATAGGGAGTCTCCAATGGTTTTCGACATCTTCGAGGGTGATGGTGAGCTCACCATGAGCGAAGAAGAACGTATGGGTCGAAGGACACCATCTCCGAACCAATTGACGCAAGGACTCCGTGTCCCGATATACGCTTAGGCTCCTTGAAATCAGAATCGCCTGGAGCACTCCAGCTTGCTCCAGCAACCCACAAAATGTCTCGTCGACAAGCTCCTTGTCAACCCAAGCCTCCCAGTTGCTGGCTCTTAAACATTGGAAGTCAAACTTAATGGGTACGGCAAGAATGTCCTTTCTCTGAATCTTCAAGTCTAAGATCTCCTAAAAAGGAGGAACCCAAACCGCATTTGCCGCGGCATCCTCCTTCTTCACCAACCACTCCCAGCCTGACGATGGGGGCTGTACTTCTGCCGGGATAGATGGGAACATTTTCCCGTTCTCATACCATGGGTCAAGTGTTGGGCGAGCTAAAATTTCTTCAGAAGATCCAGTACCAGCGGGAACGGGGTCAAAATCACTATGGGTATCGCTCTCTGTCTCTTCCGGCGCCACCAGGGGCGGCGCCACCTCGGGACTTGGATGCTCCTCGTCCATGGAGGAACCACCGCGGGTTTTAGCTGGAGTTCTGGAAGAAGAAGCCATAACCGGCAAGAAAGGAAGAGAGGAAGAAGAAAAAAGAGAAGGAAAAGGAAGAAAAAAAAAGTGAATAGAAAGAAGGGAGAGAAGCTGCCGTGGGTTTTTTTTCTGGGATCTTTCTGAACTTGGAAGATAGAACAATGGTGGAAAGTGTGTGGGACCTCAACCAAGGTCATGGGGTATTTAAAGAAGGAGCAATAATGGCTCAGCCACCTGAACAGAGCCATCATGGCCACTCTATAGGTAATTTCCACAACTCTATGAGACTGTTCCACTTCCCCACAAAGCCCAGAAAAATAGAATGTCTTCCTTTTAAATTTTACCTGCCAAATTCAAGGGAGAAGACAGCATAATAGTTTTCTTTGTTTGCTCACACGTGACTCACAAGTGAGCCACGTGCTTGGGGGGCTTAATGTAGAGGGCTGATTTTTAAGGGCCCAAATACACATTAATTCTTATTAAACCATCGGGCCTAAAAGATACAAGCCACTGCTGAAGCCCAGCAAATTTAGCTTAGAATATTGGCCCATTTTTGTTCACTATCCACAGACCAGCCCACGTGGGTCTCAAATGATGGAAATAAAGTGGATTATTTGCACTTAGTGAAGTCCAATTGAAGGCCCAGCCCGAGAGCCCCTGCTGCCAGCTCTAACAAGCCACTTTCGGGCCTAAAAAAGAGTGTTTAATGAGCAACTAGAGCCCAAAAGCAAGCCCAAGACCTTTACTTAACTCCAGTCAGTTGGGACAGCTGTCCATAGGGCCCCATAAAAGTCAGACCAGCTTTAAATGAAGGCTAGACAAGGAATTATTCTCTTTTGGAAGTCCCATTTCTCTCTCATCATTTCCAAGAATTGAAGAATGAGCTTGTCCCCTCATTTAATTCACTCAAGACCTCAAAAGTACAAAGAAACTCACGGATTGGGCCAAGAATACAGCTGAGAAAGCACAACCATTGGCTGCATGCTCTGCAGCAGGAACAGCACACAAGCTAGAGTCAGCTCAACCCAAAAGTATAAAGGCTCACCTAAACAAGCAGGTTGTCAGGATGACATATCTTTCTCAGAACAATGGAGCTCCGAACTCAGGGATTTGGCTACTTGAACAGTAATTATGATGAAGATTTCAAATACCATTGGCTACAAGGCGCGGCAGAAATCCGTGACAGGATAAAAATCTTATTTTATCTTTACCATCATGACCTGACCAGCCAATCAAGGCTGAGGAAGTGACCCTTACAGCCCAGCTCTGTGCTAGGCTCACTTCTCCAATTTTGTAGGACTTAGGGAGTTTGGTATGGAGGTGGGGAATTAATTCTATAGGTGAGGCTTCCATTAAAATAATGGCTCAAGGTCCACTGGGGGGCGAAGTTATTATTTTCTTGGAAACCAAGGCCAAGGAGCATGCATGACCAGCCCATACCACCATGGAACCGTCTATAAATAGAACCTAACTCAACTCAAGCAAAAACAACAAAAAACCTAGCCTATCACAACTTAACTTAGCCTAACTCAACTCAAGCTATCCATAACTTAGCCCAACCACAACACAACCAGTTGAAGCCAAGCCTAAACACTTCAGCCTTAACCATTTTCACTATCCCAAACACTGACCCATGACCAGATCAGAAAATGCCATGAAGATTGCAAAGATAGTCTGAAACTCATTACAGCAGTAATCGGGCTATTTTTCTCTAAGTGCATTCTTTAGTCCACATCCTCAAATATAGGGTCTTAAGGTCACCCTTGACCTTAAAACTCTGTTCCTAAACCCTAAACACTGACCTAGGCCAAAAACACCATGATTTGAACTCTCATCTTCAAAGGTGCCTCCTGGCAGATATTTGGCCTACAGCAGTAAACATCATATTAAGCTCTGGGCCTTCTTCAACCTTGAGACTTACACCATAAAACCCTAAACACTTTCTCTTTTAACCCCATGCATGCTTCATAGAATTGGTTCTCTCCCGCTTAGTCAAACTCTTTTAATTCCTACAAGTTCATTGTTATGAGTTTTATTCGTTGCAGCAGATATTAGTGACAGATTCATGTCTTAATGACTTTTGAGTCCATCTTGGGTTTAAGTTGTTATGCTTTGAGTCCAGATTCTCCATGAAATAGTGGAAGCACTAGTCCATTGTTATTTTGGGCTTTCATTAACAAGACGTTGCATTTTAGGCCATTTGGTTATTATTACAGCAGCTGCTCATTGGACTTGGGCCTTGGCAGATTTGGTCCTCACTTCTTTAAGGAAGCTGCCCCATTAGCCCTTGGGCCGCCTTTTGGGCCCTCGGTTGAATTTTGGGTTCAACTCCCGTACCCTCGAAAGTTCATTTCACGTTCCAACCAATCTCGTTGCGACACGTGGCGTGACACGAAAAACCACCCCTCACACCTAGTTTGTATAATTCTCTTGAAGCCAGGAAAAACTAAAGAGTACTTCAATTCTCAATTGGAAACTAACCCAAAATCCTAGCAAAAGAATTCTAAATACCAATATAGCAACCAAGTAATCATGAGATGCCATGAGGAAAGCAAAAGTTTGTTTGATGAAATAATGTCCACATTATGTCAAATCCTCATTGCTCATTGTGTGTCAAGATATTGTCACTTTAATATCTATGGAGAAAATATAAAATGATTTTTGAGGTTTACGTGATTCGGAACTATGATCTACATCTAAGGATAAAACTTTGAAAGATATATATTTATTAATTTTTTGTGTATTACAATATGCAGTGGCGGAGCCAAAAAAAAAAATTTACATCTATATTTTTTTTTCCTTTTTTAATTTAGCCCAGCCAAAAATAAGGCATTAGCCCACCTTTTATGCCCTCTAACCCAGCATTCTAACACAAAATCAGCCCAACCTATTTGTCGAGAAACACCCGCTCTTGCCTCTCTTTTGTTTTTGGTAAGTGGTAACGTTTGGCTTTATAGCAAAGTTTTGTTGATGAAATCACGGTGGAGTTGAGGGAAAGAAAAACAAATAAAAAGATGATGAAGAAGATGAGAAGAGAAATTTATATGGTGAGAAAAAAAAAATAAAGAAACATGAAGAGATCCAGAGAAGCAACATGAGAATGAAAAATAAAAGAAAGAATGTGAGGAGCGAAGACATCCGGTAAGGAAATGTCATGTGAAAAAGGAAATGTGAGAAAGTAGAATAGTCAAATTGTTGGATTTGGAGGAAAAAAACTTCATGAAAGGTTCTAGTTCACAAATGCCATTACATATATACTTATTTACATAAATACCACATATGATTTTTTGTTTTTCGTTTTAATAAGCAAGTGATTACTTATTAGGAAAATTTTTTAAAACACTACATTAGATTCATTAATTTAAATTAATTAGTTTAATAATATGAATAAAAAATAGCATTTATATATATAGAGAACGGTAATCCCGAAATGATATACTGGTACATATCGACATCAAAATATTCAGTTACAATAACCAATCCGAAACGGATTTCAAAACTTTATTTTACATTCCCTTTAGATCTATTAGATTAATTGCTCCATCTCGTGAGGCAGCACCATTTGCAGTGAACAAATAGTACATCAAATATTCCATTTGCTATTGGTGTCACACTATAAGTTTTTAATATATTATTATTATAGAATATAAATATAGTGATATAACTATAAAAGTTATATTCTATTGATTTTTGTTGTACATTTTTTTTATTATTAAATAAAATTCTCTTCTATTGGGGAAATTTACTTAACATTTTCAGCCCACCCCAAAAAAAATTCTTGACTCCGTCCCTGACAATATGTTGTGAGGTGACCTATTTATACATAAGACTATTAAATGATTTAAATCACCCATCAAACAAGCCACGTTGCTAGGGGAAAAACTAAAAGCACTTCAACTATCTCAATTGGAAACTATCTCAAAATCCTAGCAAAAGAAAATTCCAAATACCAATATAGCAATCAAGTAATCATAAGATGCCATGAGGAATACATAATCATAGAACCATTATTAGTTAACAGTGGATGCGTGCCTAAGCAATTGAATCAGAATTTTCCATTTGAAACTGATGAGAAAACAATGGCAAGTTCCTTCAAACATAATCGGCTCGCTGCCATCCTTCACAAACAGCTCACAGGCATGCCTTGCATGTGTTCCAAGCTCTCCATTCCTTCAGATGATTCATACTTATGGCAGCTACACTAAATTCTTCAAAATCCAATTTTCTGTATTGAATAGAACTAATAAACATATACAAGTAGACAATCAGTTGCCATTCTTATCATTATATATTTTTAGGGAGTAATATTTTCAAATAAGGCAATCAGTTAAAACAAACAAAAATGTGATTTTGACAGTATTACCATGTAGGGATAGTCTGTGGCCTGTGCATCCTTCATTGAATCGGGGGAGTTCCATTTCTGCATAGAGATGAATCCACTTATGCTAGGCCTTACTGGTGTGAATTATTCAAGCAGAAAAGCTAACTGAGCTACAGTTAATGTCTTTGTGAACAAGTAATTCTGGAATGCAGCCTACCATTGATCACCCAGAATAGAAGTTGTCATTACAAACCAGACTTAGATAAAATTACTACGAGCTTTTTTATCCCTTATTGTTGCTTCACATCATTGCCTATGGTAATAAAATTATGTTAGTTTCCAAAGAATCAATTGTAAAAGCCAAATTGTGCTTATGATTGAATAATTTATTTCCAATAACAAAGTTTGCTATTGGCCAAGGACCAAGAATCTTTCTTTCTTTCCATATGTTGGATACAGTTTAATAAAGCCCGCAAACTTGAGAACAAGGCAGAGAGAAAGGAGAGTAATGAATTCAGCATGCATGTCAATCTCATTATAGAGGACTAGCAGTAGGCACATTCATTGGAATTAAAACTTTGTATATCTATACTATGAGTATTGACATAAATGAATGATTTAGAATAGAGGCATACATGCAGTGGAAACTATACTTTTTGCCTTCATATTTTGTAGAACAAAATGGCGGGCAAAGGGACTACACAGGCATCTAAAAATAAAAGAAACAAGGACTCAAGGCAACATTAAAACCACATCAAATAAAACTTTACCAGAATTTTCACCATAATTTACTTAAGTTACATTTCAAATTCAGATGGGAGACCGTAAATATTCTTAAACAACCATATGAAACAAGGACTCAAGGCAACACTAAAACTTCAATCTTCTTGTATGTACTATAATTTGTTTTCTTGTACGATGCCATGACCTTACGAATTGAGTAGCCCACATATCACCACAACTGTCAAAAAGCTCTTTTATCAGTTTATCCTCTCCTAGGATTTGACTGGACCAGAGTTGAATGATGAGCACCAAATGGTTCTTATGGAACTTTGCTTCTTCAATGTAGAACCTCATGGGAAAATTCGATGTGGGGTTGACATTAAAATATTCTCCAACTAGAGTTTGTATATTCTCCAACTAGAGTTTGTTGCTTTGAGGCAAAATTGCCTATGATGGAGACTGCAACATATATGGGCATTCTGAAGAAAACATGCATGAATTTGAGGCCTGCCAAATATGTAACATTGATGTCAATAGGACGACAATAAATACATGCTATGCAATGATGATTGGAATTATAAGAAGGAGAGTTAACTAAAATGAGAAGGGGATGTGAAAGATTTGTTTTTGGTTAGGGAATAAAATAGATAAGAGTTAAGAAGTCTAGTTCTTCATAAATTATATAGGTAGATGGAGTTTATCAAAAGGAGGGATGGTTAACTAAATCACACATTTAGTTGCTACTCTATATCTTGTTTCAATAAAAATTTCACTTGATTATCAAAAAAAAAAAAAAAATGGTGACATTTAGGACTTTAGATGTAACCTTTTGCTACCATACTTAATAGGAAGTTAATCTCCAAAAAATAATTTGCTTATCCAAAAAGAAGAAGATAAATCTCTTAATGAAGTGACTACCTTGCAATATTCTGATATGGATAAAAAATTGATGCTCCTTAAGGTAGTCGTAGAACATCCCATGTAGCAGTTTCCCTAAACCCGAAGCTATCCTAAAAAAGGTACCAGAAGAGGATGAAACTTGTCACATTCGTAGCATCTTGCGTGCAATATGTAAATTAAAGATGTCTTGTCTTTTAATTAACAAAATCTGCCAATGGAGAGATAACAAAAAGGACTCTTAATCTAACTTTTAGGAAAACTATTACAAGATAAGGATTGAGATAATTAAGACTCATTTTTTTTACTTGTAGATGCGTAAGTAATACCAATTTTTTTTTAAGAAACACCAACTCTTGTCTGGTTTAGTATTCTGATATTGTATCATATCTGCATACAAAATCAAATCATTGAGAAACTTAGCATAGTTTAAACCAAAAAATAAAACACAAACCTTTAGAATTAGAGGAAGAAGAGAAAGTTGGGTATTTGATAAACACAAAAGGATTGAATTAAAGGAGTTGTACAAACCTTTAGAAGTGCTGGAGTATATGATCCTTGAAAATCAAATTCAAATCTCCAAGGATAATTAAGTAGTCTTAGAGCCAATCTCCACCTATTTCCACCTGGCATCATGTTGACAAGTAAGAAAAACACCATACTACAAAGTTTCCAATGCCAAGTTTAATGCCAGTTTATAGAAAAACACTCATTAATTTTGGTTTCTTTTGATTATCTAAATTTTACATTTCAATTCATCCATTTTTATAATTAAATGTATAATGTGGAATTAATTCAAAGTCAAGTGCATTCAAGCTGTGCTTTTAATCCAATGATGCTACAGAACAATCATTTGAGAATAGGACAAAGTTAAAGAAGACAAAATAGTGGATGCGTGCCTAAGCAATTGAATCAAAATTTTCCATTTGAAACTGCTGAGAATACAAAGGCTTCCTTCAAACATAATCGGCTTTGTTGCCATCCTTCTCAAACAGCTTATACGCATGCCTTGATGTTATTCCCAGCTCTCCATCCCTTCCAGCTGATCCACACTAATGACAGCCACACAAAATTCTTCAAAATCCATTTTTCTGTATTGAATAAAACAAATATGCAACATGCACAAGTAGACAATCAGCTGCCACTCTTATCATTATACTGTTTTAGGAAGTAAAATTTTCAAATAAGCCAATCAGTTACCACAAACAGAAATATGATTTTTGACAACATTACCATGTGAATCCTTGATCAATGGAAGGCTTGCTGTATAGGAAGAAAAATCATTGATTGTAAAGACAAATATTCCAGGTGACAAATTCTGTCCCATTAATAAAAATTGTTTCAGTCTCCAAGTAATAAATTGTAACAGCAAACTTTTGCTTATAATTAAATCATGTACCCCCAATAGCAAAGTCTTCTAATGGCCAAGGGACTAAGAATCTTTCTTCTAAAATCTTCTAATGAGGCAGAGAGAACGTAATGAATTTTGCACGCATGTCTATCTCATTATAGAGGACTAGCAGTAGGCAGACTCATTGGAATTAAAACCTTGTATCTTTATGATTTAGAAAAGGGAGGAATACAGTGGAAACCATACATACTTCAAAAATGGGGACAAACTACAACTCAAAAGAGAGGAAAAGGATGTCAAATTCTCATATTTGAATAATGGATGTGTGGTGGATGGTGAAACCTTCCTCCCTCTCCTATTGAATAAAAAAGAAGAAGAATAAAGATAAAGATGCGGTATAGTAACTTCCTAAGGGGCACGAGGCTGAAGGTTTAGGCTGAAACACCGAGATCTAAGCATTGCTAGAAAAATAAAGACTTAAACTTGTGTTTCCTCATAACAGCTTGCTGTTTTGAAGCATCATTTTCTATTGCTCTTACTGATGTTTGAGGAATTTGAAAACCGCACCTTGAGAACAGAATTCCTTAATTATTAATTTGCCAAAAATTAATGTGTATTTCAATCTTGAAATCCACAAGAAACAAACTACAGAACAGATATGAGGCGTAATTGTCTTTCTATCATTTTCCTATGAATTAGCAATAACTTTTGACTCGTAAATGATCACCTAACAAATATTATCCTGCCATTTGCTTCAGAGACTGAATACCAGTTGAAATAAAAGTAATTCAAGTTGTGAAACTAAAGAGTTGGTTTTGTACTCAGACCTATTGAAATCCATAACCAGCTAATTGGTGAGCTGCCAGAGATCTTGCAAAAATTCGTTTCACTCACTAAAAATTATATTCATATTGCATCTATATCAAAGAAACAAGGACTCAAGGCAACACTAAAACCACATCAAATAGAACTTTAATGAATTTTAATCTTAAGTTTCTTAAGATATATTTCAAAATTCAGATGGGCAAACATAAATATTCTCAAATGCCGAATCAAATGAACTTTGATTTCCCGACCTAATGAGTAATGACTAATGAGAGCAAAAAATGGAAGATTTCAATGCTACAATATTAAGCAGTTTGGTCAATGGAACATGCCTTTGTTGGATCAAGAAAACACTGAAGCTTTTCTCCAATGCTGTAGTAAATCAGTGGACACCAATTTCAAATTCTGAGAACACCTTCTATTTGAACCGAATTTGTTTCTGAGTTCTGTGTAACTTCATCTAGAGAACATTGTTTAGAGAAAGCCTTGGTGTTCTGTTCTTCCCTGCCAAATTATTTCCCAAATGCAACTATATTTTCTACAAGGAGCACCCAAATTTCCTACAAATAACATATATCAAAATAAGAAAATAGTAGAAAACAAAGAACTTGATTTCAATAGAATTGCACTAAGTTCCTCACATTTCATTGTAGTCATTTGTTTATTTCTTTTCAGATATATCTTATTATTTTATTTGTTACCATCAAGCATTCAATTTTTTTATTTTTTTTATTAATCCATTTATTCTTCCTAGTAAGTTGAATCAACTACTCATGCTTTTAATCCATCAATCTGAAGGAGTCGTAAACAAACTAATACGCATCCACGTTTTTTCTGGAATAAAAAGCCAAAGCTACAGATTATATAAATTAAGATATATTTCAAAATTCAGATGGGCAAACATAAATATTTTCAAATGCCGAATCAAATGAACTTTGATTTCCCGACCTAATGAGTAATGACTAATGAGAGCAAAAAATGGAAGATTTCAATGCTACAATATTAAGCAGTTTGGTCAATGGAACATGCCTTTGTTGGATCAAGAAAACACTGAAGCTTTTCTCCAATGCTGTAGTAAATCAGTGGACACCAATTTCAAATTCTGAGAACACCTTCTATTTGAACCGAATTTGTTTCTGAGTTCTGTGTAGCTTCATCTAGAGAACATTGTTTAGAGAAAGCCTTGGTGTTCTGTTCTTCCCTGCCAAATTATTTCCCAAATGCAACTATATTTTCTACAAGGAGCACCCAAATTTCCTACAAATAACATATATCAAAATAAGAAAATAGTAGAAAACAAAGAACTTGATTTCAATAGAATTGCACTAAGTTCTCACATTTCATTGTAGTCATTTGTTTATTTCTTTTCAAATATATCTTATTATTTTATTTGTTACCATCAAGCATTCAATTTATTTATTTTTTTTATTAATCCATTTATTCTTCCTAGTAAGTTGAATCAACTACTCATGCTTTTAATCCATCAATCTGAAGGAGTCGTAAACAAACTAATACGCATCCACGTTTTTTCTGGAATAAAAAGCCAAAGCTACAGATTATATAAATTAACTTTACAACCTATGATTATAATTAGTCACCTGTTTAATCTGGATAATTTTTTTTTTTCTCAATAGTTGTGAATAAGAAATTTCAAACACAGGTGTTATGAATAGTGATATTTTCGTGGGTAAAAAAGTTTTTTTTTTTTTGATAGGTAAAATGAATTATATTAAAAAAGAACCAATGTGTGCACAAAATATGCACACAGAGGCCAATAGGGTAAAAAAGTTAAAGAGAAAAATGCATAAAATTGACTATCATAGGCATCCTATCTCACTAGCAACACAGCTATAGAGAGGATAAATTGAAGTGATTATTACCCTTGCAACACTCTGAGTGTCCGTTTGGGAGAGCTGTTTAAAAAAGAGCGTTTTTAAAAATAGCGATTTCAAAATGAGCATTTTGGAATCACGATTTTGAAAATCATATTTAAGCGTTTGGTAAAATTGTGAAAAAGTGCCGTTTTTGTTAATTGAGCGTTTGGATAATTTTAGTTTAAAACTGCTATTTCTGGTACAAATGACTAAAAAGGACTTAACTATACTATTAAGGTTACCTTACCATTTTTTTTATAATAAAAAAAAAATTGTAGTCAAAATTTCAAAGTATTACAATAAAATTATAATGAAATTAGTTATAAAGTCATACACATCAATACATTAAATAAATTTTAAAAAATGCATTAAAAATGTTCACAACCAATAATATCCATATGTTTCATCAAAAAATAATATCCATATGAATTAATACGTTAAACCCAAAAAATTCCAACCAATACATAAGAAAATAGTCCTCAGTGTGTGGGGATCTTTTGATTTGTTAAATGGTCCTCAGTGTGTTGCTGAGGTTTGTAACAGGGACTGGGGTTTGGGTTCTCCCCCCTGCTCCCTTTTTTTTTTTGAATAAAAGATGGCAATTTTATTAAGCACAAAGGCAAAAGATAATTACACAGTATGAATGTCCCTATATAAGAGGGATTCAATGATAGAAGGAAAGTCCTCCATCCAAATCATTGTTTCGTCACAATTTCGTGCATGCCTAGCTAGAGCCCGTGCAGGTTTGTTAACTAGTGGGATACAATAACTATTTTTTTTTTTTAATTTCTCTTACCTCCACAACACTACGTGTACTCCTCACCACTTGATTTTTTCTTTTCTATTCGGTCCCATCATCCAGAACCTTCCCCACTCCCCCACCTCACTCTACTTTCCTTCTTTTTCTTATTTTCATTGAACATAAACTTCTCCCACTCCTCCATGCGCTTGTAGACAACCATTCCTCCATGCGCCTATAGATAAAAAGCTAGTTCTCAATTTGCCAATGAAATTTCCAGAAAAATTATCAAACTCATATTCAATTATCAAGCATCTGTGAGAGTCCTAGTATTATCAACCCAGATCTACGAACTGCCGCAACAACCCAACCCAACCCATTCTTCTTCTTTCTCATCTTCAACGCATCCATCACCACAACCATACTCTACAAGTCACAACGCAATAAAGAACAACAAGGATGCACAATGAAGGAGCAGTGGCACGAAGAGAACAGAGGAGATAGATAAGCAAAATTTTGAGGGTAATTCAGGTATTGTGAAAGTAAAAAAACTATGGTACGGAACGTGATTTTGGGTTAAAATTGTGCTATTTGGATAAAGCACCTCAGGCCTACGGTTTCAAAACATCAAATTCTGTGTTTTTAAGATCACAATTTTTCAAATAACACTTACCCAAACGCTTTGAAATCGTGAGGTGAATTGAAAAACGCTTGTTTGTCCCGCAATATCGTGGGGCCAGGGCCCTGATATGAACAAAAAAATTGATGCTCCATAAGGCAATGATAGAACATCCCAAGTAGCAGTTGCCCTAAAAGTGAAGCTATCCTCAAAAAGGTAGTGGTAGAAGATGAAACTAACATTCATAGCATCTTGCTTGCAAATTGTGGATTTGTTGAATTTGGATTTACTAAATCTGCCATTGGAAACATAACAAGATAAGGATTCTTAATTGAATTTTAGTAAAGCTATTACAAGATAAAGCTTGAAATAATTAAGACTCGATTTTTTGCTTGTAGATGCATAAGTAGTACCAGCTTTTTTGAAGAAACACCAACTCTTGCTGGAATATTATTCTAACTATGTCTCATATCTGCATACAAAATCATATAATTGAGAAACTTAACCGAATTTAAACAAAAGAAAACAAGAGAAAGGGGGGTATTTGATTAACACAAAAGGATTGAATCTTAAAGGAGAAGTATGAACCTTTAGAAATAGCGGAGTGTATGATCCTTGGTGTTCTGACTAACTTCTTCTTGAGAACATTTTTATGAGACAGCCTTGGTGTTCAGTTCTTCCTTGCCAAATTATTTCCCCAATGCAACAATATTTTCTACTAGGGGCATTCCAAATTTCCTACAAATAACAGATAACAAAATAAGAAATTAGTATACAACAAGGAACTTGATTTCAATAGAATTGCACAAAGGACTCACATTTCTTTATTCCTTGACTGCTATCTATTGCTACCATCAAGCATTCAACTTAGTTACTTTTTATTAGCAAAATGAATTGCTGGACTTAGCGCATACAGGATTCAAATTTATATGATTTTTATAGATGTCAAACAAAGGCAAACCGGCTCTCCCATTATATTTCATAATCAAAACAAAAAGTGAATCTTTAAAACCAATCCCTTCTTCTTTCATCTGTATCAACAACCTATCTGTTGACACCCCATTTTGCAACCATTAATTTTATTTTTTTACACTTTAGTGCATAAAGGGTAAAATGGTAATTTCACAAGCTTGAAAATTCAAAGTTGGTCCATAAATTTAAAATCATATTTTAAGTGATCAAAATTGAATTAAGAATGAGAGTGCATTTTTCGAATTGGAAATTGGATAAAAAAACCAAGTTTTTATTAAGGAAATGAATTTGATTGGTTGAAATAATATTTACCATAAGCTCACATGCATAGGATTACTTATTAATTAATTTGATTGGTCCTCTAAAGGATTAAATTAAAATCAATTAATAAATAATTCCTATTGGTTTAGAACACCTTAAAATGATAAGTATTCATGCATAAGATTTTCATCAAAAGATAATTCTTAAATTGATTTATTTTTAACTAATGAGATAATTATTTTGACCAATAATTATCATATTAATTATTAATAAATTGATTATAATTAAGAAATCTCAAATTCAGACAAATAAGGACTTCTAAATCCATTAGAAGTTGACCAAAGGTGAAAAAACTCGAAATTATCCAAAGCCCAATTCGGATTTGGATTCCAGCCCATACACTGGTCAGTATTTTGACCATAACTTTTGACTCAATTATCCGATTGAGTTGATTCAAATTGGGCTAGAAAGCTGACATGATGGGCTACAAATATGTCTCTAATGAACATCTCCAAATTCGAATGTTTAGAGGGTCAAAACTGGCCCGCAATTAGAGCCTAAAAATCAGAAATTTCATTTTCAAGAAGTATATCTAATTTCAAAACCCTAATGCATCCCATGAGGTCCAAAACGTGGGTAGGTTCATTTTTGGGCTGCCATATAAATAGAAAATGATACTCATGTTAAGATTAGAACCCTTGAGAATTTTTGCAAAGGGTTAGACTTGAAATAAGAACACAAGTGTGTTCTTATAGCCAGAGATTACAAAAGCCATTTTTGTAATCTCAAAAATTCCATTTTTAATTTCTTTCAACCAAATTTAACGGTTTTTCAAGAATCTTTTCAGATATTCTCAATCAAGAGGCCGCAATCACAATCAAATTCAATTCGGGATCATTCAAGAGGTTGCATCCCAAAAGTTAATCTTCTCTTTTTTAATTTAATGAGCAACTTTAATTGAGAATGCTGAAGCTTCAATTGTTTGATTAATTTTTAATGCACAATTGCTATATTGCACTGTTTTCGGTTTCTGTTTTGTGAATGATGCTTGATTTTTCTAACATGTTATAATTACAGCAACTCATGGATTTGCTTAAATGATTTTATGCTTGATGATTAATCACTGTTTAATTTTTTATTGCATGAATGCTATGAATCAAATGCGAGTAATTTGTTTGAGATTGTGAACAGAGGATCTTAGAGACTGATAGGTTGAAACACCTTCCCATCTAAAGCCCCCGAATATCTTAGTTTTAGAAGTTTATGTATCTATTTACTTTCTTTTTTAGATTGTATTTAGGACTTGTTTTTGTTTTCTTAATTGTATCTAGGGAAAAATCATGTAATTTGTTTCTTTCCTAAAACATTGTATATTTATTCATTCATTAAACAAGAAGTTTTGCTTTTTGTATTAGGTGGCTATTGTAAATCAGTACAGTGAAAGTCTCCATTTTGAGAATCATGTTTAGGCCTTTGCATTGGGTTAAAGGTCGTGGTTCTCACACTATCTATGACCTTAAACATCCCGGCTGCCCCAAGCTTATCTATCAATGCATAATACACATCAAATGAACGGAAATAGACCTTTCAGGCACCCGGCCGTTTGAATATCTCCATTGACATGGGCACGTCAAGTGGGAGCTCAAGTAATTTACAAATTTAATTAAGCAACTTCCTAAGCACTTTGAGGTCAAAGGGTTTAAGTAACCTTTCGTACTCAGTCTTAGACTTTGATGACCCATTATAATCATTTAAGACTGAATCAGAATTTGAATATCTCCATTATAATCATCACTAAAATATCTACTACTAACCCCACTTGAGCATATTGCAAAACAAAGGGTTTTGAACAAAGATTGTAGCTTTTTGCTTACATGGGTTGAAAATTTTGATCTTTTCAACATTATTCTGAATGGGTAGCTCAGAATTTCACAAACTGACCCAACAATCAGAGGTTTGGAGTATCTATGAAGCAAAAAGTTGATATGGCAATGACCCTTGTTTAGATTTGGTTTGTTTTTCACTGAAATAAGTGATGAAACTCTAAGAAAAAGTAGTAACATGTACTTGGAGAGAAATCAGAGCTTGGCTGCGGCTGGGATCTCCTCTATTGGCTGCGGATATTATGAATGCCTTGGTGTGGGTTAAATCCCAAACTCTGGTCTGCAATCCAATCGATCTACCAAATGTACACAAAAACCGGTTGAAGGTTCAGTTGTGAGACCAATGGATTGAATAGAACTTTAATGAATTTTAATATTAAGTATCTTAAGATATATTTCAAAATTCAGATGGGCAAACATAAATATTCTCAAATGCCTAGTCAAATGAACTTTGATTTCCCGACCTAATGAGTAATGACTAATGAGAGCAAAAAATGGAAGATTTCAATGCTACAATATTAAGCAGTTTGATCAATGGAACATGCCTTTGTTGGATCAAGAAAACAATGAAGCTTTTCTCCAATGCTGTAGTAAATCATTGGACACCAATTTCAAATTTTGAGAACACCTTCTATTTGAACCGAATTTGTTTCTGAGTTCTGTGTGACTTCATCTAGAGAACATGTTCTGAGAAAGCCTTGGTGTTCTGTTCTTCCCTGCCAAATTATTTCCCAAATGCAACTATATTTTCTACAAGGAGCACCCCAAATTTCCTACAAATAACATATATCAAAATAAGAAAATAGTAGAAAACAAAGAACTTGATTTCAATAGAATTGCACCAAGTCCTCACATTTCATTGTATTTGTTTATTTCTTTTCAGATAGATCTTATTATTTTATTTGTTACCATCAAGCATTCAATTAAATTTTTTTTATTAATCCATTTATTCTTCCTAGTATGTTGAATCAACTACTCATGCTTTTAATCCATCAATCTGATGGATCTAATACGCATCCATCTTTTTTCTGGAATAAAAAGCCAAAGCTACAGATTATATAAATTAACTTTACAACCTGTGATTATAATTAGTCACCTGTTTAATCTGGATAATTTTTTTTTTCTCAATAGTTGTGAATAAGAAATTTCAAACACAAGTGTTTTGAATAGTGTTATTTTCATGGGTAAAAAAGTTAAAAGAGAAAAATGCATAAAATTGACTATCATAGGCATCCTATCTCACTAGCAACACAACTATAGGGGGGAAAAAGTGAAGTGATTATTACCCTTGCAACACTCTGATATGAACAAAAAAATTGATGCTCCATTAGGTAGTGATAGAACATCCCAAGTAGCAGTTGCCCTGAAAGTGAAGTTATCCTCAAAAAGGTAGTGGTAGAAGATGAAACTAACATTCATAGCATCTTGCTTGCAAATTGTGGATTTGTTGAATTTGGATTTACTAAATCTGCCAATGGAAAGATAACAAGATAAGGATTCTTAATTGAATTTTAGTAAAGCTATTACAAGATAAAGCTTGAAATAATTAAGACTCAATTTTTTGCTTGTAGATGCATAAGTAGTACCAGCTTTTTTGAAGAAACACCAACTCTTGCTGGATTATTATTCTAAATTTGTCTCATATCTGCATACAGAATCATGTAATTGAGAAACTTAACCGAATTTAAACAAAAGAAAATAAGAGAAAGGGGGGTATTTGATTAACACAAAAGGATTGAATCTTAAAGGAGAAGTATGAACCTTTAGAAATAGTGGAGTGTATGATCCTTCAAAAATCAATTAAAATCTCAAGGATAATTGAGCAGTCTTAGAGCAGTCCCCACCTATTTCCACCACGCATCATGCTGACAAGTAAGGAAAACAACATAACAACAAAAGTTCCAATGCTATTTTTTCTGCTAGTTTACAGAAAAACACTGCACATTATTGAAGGGGGCTAGTAAAATACTTGCAAATAGCTACTGTTGATAGAGAAATTTAAAATCTATAATATTAAGCAGTCTGATCAATGGAATATGCCTCTGTGGGATAAAGAAAGAACTGAAGCTTTTCTCCTATGCTCTAGTAAATTAGTGGAGACCAATTTCAAATTCTGAAGGAATACAGAATTGTCACCTTCTATTTGAACCCAAAAGCGCATCTTTTTCTTAGTTCTGACTAACTTCTTCTTGAGAACATTTTTATGAGAAAGCCTTGGTGTTCAGTTCTTCCTTGCCAAATTATTTCCCCAATGCAACAATATTTTCTACTAGGGGCATTCCAAATTTCCTACAAATAACAGATATCAAAATAAGAAATTAGTATAAAACAAGGAACTTGATTTCAATAGAATTGCACTAAGACCTCACATTTCTTTATTCCTTGACTTGCTATCTATTTGCTATTTTATTTGTTACCATCAAGCATTCAACTTAATTATTTTTTATTAGTAAAGAACAAACTTTGAGAGAACACCTCCCCTCTCTGCTCTAATTTGAATTTTGAACTAGTTTGAAGATTAAATTGACCTTTCAAAACCCAATTATGTATTCAAGAAGACCCAAAAGGGGTCTTAAAATAGGTACAAGATTCACTCTCCTATTCCCCTACTAGGATATCTAAGATAATAGACATTGGCACCGGGCATGCTATCCAAGCTCATACAATGTAGCTTTATGTACAAAATAGTAGCAAGAATGGTCACTCTTTCAGACTCAACAATTTGAATCAATCAAGTGTCATATTTGTGCAACTAATTACACTAGCTCAACTTCTCAACTGGCCATAACCAAACCATTTAAGAATGCAAGCAACTGATGTAATGAAGAGGCAAGTCACCATCAAAGACAACCAACAAATAAGTCCTGTTCTGTAACAGTTAGTTAGATCACTCCAGTAATTAGCTGTTACACCTTTATTTTTGCTGACTAGCTGTTACATGTGAAATTCCATGGTTTTAACTCATAGATCAAGTCTGTTTGCCATCATTTTTTTTTTTTTTTTTTTTTTTGCTTTTAACTTTTTATACCTTAACTCAGCAAATAAGCAATCACCAAAAAGCTGCATCCAAATGCTATGCAAATGTCAATCATATGCTGATGCACTGTTTTTTTTTTTTTAAAAAACAATTAATCTCAATTATAACAATAATATTTCATAACAAATTACAGAAAGCCGCAAATTTACCATTAGCATGGATCTTCACAGGAATCTTAATGACAGGTTACATAATACATACTTCAATAGGCAATCAAATATCTACAAATATAAGGGAACATCAAATTCGCAAGTGAGCACCTATTTAGGGCTAAGGAATGCTGAAATACTAAAGAATTCACCATTAACATCAACACCTCCACCTATTAAACTTAAATTTGATATCAGCATTTATCTCCACCTATTAAACTTGAACAATTCAACCAAACAAGCAAACCATCTTAACCCATTCAACAAATACCAAATTCATTCCGAAAATATTGAAATGGGAAGTAACCATTTCCCAACCCAAAAGTCCAACTTTTCGAATAAAACAATCATAATTCACATGATAGCAAACATGAATCCAAATTTGAAAGAAACCCATCAAAAGTGGCCTCAAAATCAACATGCCCAGAAACCCAAAACCCAAAATACTACAACAGAACTCACCCACCATGGAAGCTCACCATCATCATCATTGGCGAGCTTCTTTTGCATCTTTGGCTGAGGAAGAAGAAGAGGGAGGCTCAGGGGGCTTATCGTGAAAAGAGGAAGAACTCACCCAAAAGAGTTTCAACATTTCAAACTCTGGTCTTCAATCCCATTAAGTAAAACAGCATACTACAAAGTTTTCCAATGCTCTGTTTTATGCTGGTCTACAAAAAAAAAAAAAATCGTTTTTAATTTTGGTTTCGCCAATTACAAAGAATAAATTACTTAATATTTAATATTTCAATTCATCTTTTTTTATTTTGTGATGGAATGCAGAAAGTGGAATCCACCAAAAATTTAGTGCATTTCTAAACCCTAATAAATTTCAAGCTGTGCTTTTAATCCAATTAAGCTACGAAACAATCATTTAAGAAAGCATCGAGATTTTTGCTTTAAAATATCCTACAAATTGAACAAAAAAGAATTTCAGCAACTAATACCTAATTAGTTACCTGAATTTATCCACCATGCCACTCCAATCTCATCAAGTGGAACTATCCAATCTGTTTACGCACCTAAATCAATAACCAAGCCAAGTATATCATTGAATTTTGAGATAGAAATTATTTGGATGAAGAATCAAACGAATGGTTATGTGAAGAAATCTTATCTTGAATGACAATTTTTAAGAAAAAACAAGAAATTAAAAGAAAAGGAAGCTACTTACCACCTAGTTGTTCACTTTTCCCACAATTGCATGACATATAAGGCTTCTTCTATGCTTCAATTGCTTCTCGTGTGGTTCAATTGCTTATACCCTTTTACTGCATGTGAGATAAATTCATTTTTTTTTTTTTTTTCAGTACAAGACCCAAGGAAGAGAAATAAGTGTCTACGAAGAAATTGGGATTACACATACCTGAAAATTTGAAGATGGAGCAATTTGAGGCAATCCTCCCCTGTTTCCCTGCCACCCATTTATTTAGTGCTTTGAAAATTTTCTGCATATTAAATTGCAAATAAATTTCCCAAAACATCAGCTTGTTGAAGAAGACAAGAAGTTGGCGTAAAAGGAAAAAAAAGAAATTGTTTGCATAGAAAGTGCACGTTGAAGTACCTGCCCAAAGAAGCGGGAAACATATTGATTGTTGTACAAGAGTTTAATCCTTAACCCCAATATTGAAAATATGGGATGTGTGCAATCTTATGCCAATCCTCGCCAATTCCCTCCTGGCATCTTTCCTTCAAGTGGGGACAGTTCCAGATTGCCAGTGTTTGTAGGGAGGTGAGTTTGCTGATCCCTTCAGGAAGTGAGTTCAGATTGGGGCATTCTTTAATTTTAAGCCTCTGAAGTGAGGTGAGGTTGTCGATACCTTCAGGAATTGAGGTCACATTGTGGCATTTGTAAATTTCAAGGTCCTTCCTTCAGAAGTGATGTGAGGTTGCCGATTGTGAGGTTGCCTTCAGGAAGTGAGGTCAGATTGGGGAAATCGAAAATTCGAAGTTTCGGAAGTGATGTGAGGTTGCCGATTCCTTCAGGAATTGAGGTCAGATTGTGGCAATTGGAAATATCAAGTCTCTGAAGTGAAGTGAGATTGCCGATTCCTTCAGGAATTGAGGTCAGATTGTGGCATTTGTAAATTTGAAGTTCTTGAAGTGATGTGAGGTTGCCGATTCCTTCAGGAAGTGAGGTCAGATAGGGGAAATCAAAAATTCGAAGTTTCGGAAGTGATGTGAGGTTGCCGATTCCTTCAGGAAGTGAGGTCAGATTGGGGCAATAGGAAATATCAAGTCTGTGAAGTGAAGTGAGATTGCCGATTCCTTCAGGAAGTGAGGTCAGATTGGGGCATATTTTAATTTGAAGCCTCTGAAGTGAGGTGAGGTTGCCGATACCTTCAGGAATTGAGGTCAGATTGTGGCATTTGTAAATTTCAAGGTCCTGAAGTGATGTGAGGTTGCCGATTCCTTCAGGAAGTGAGGTCAGATTGGGGAAATCGAAAATTCGAAGTTTCGGAAGTGATGTGAGGTTGCCGATTCCTTCAGGAAGTGAGGTCAGATTGTGGCAATTGGAAATATCAAGTCTCTGAAGTGAAGTGAGATTACCGATTCCTTCAGGAATTGAGGTCAGATTGTGGCATTTGTAAATTTCAAGTTCTTGAAGTGGTGTGAGGTTGCCGATTCCTTCAGGAAGTGAGGTCAGATTGGGGCAATCGGAAATATCAAGTCTCTGAAGTGAAGTCAGGTTCTTCAACAACTCCTCTGGAAGAGACTCAACGTCTTGTATATTAAGTAAAGTCAGAGACTTTAATTTGGAGAGAGGAGGGGAGGAGGACGAAGAGGAGGGAAGTGAAGAAGTTGCTGACATATTCATCGTCATCGCCATTGTCTCTTGCAAAGGCTTGAAGCTGGTATTCCACAGATATAGACTTTCTTCAAGATATGGAAATAGCGGCATGCAAGTTAGGTTATTGCAATTCCGGATATCCAAGTTAGAAAGACAAGGAAAGGAAGGCAATGATATATGCTGCTGATATTGATCGCTTGATATTGATGTCGTTGTTGCCGCATCCACGATATCCCTCCTCCACCATCCCTTTAGATTAGGGCAATTCCAAAGTGTGAGTGACTTTAGGGATGGGAAAAATGTTGTTGAAGCAGAGACCTCATCAGTGATTTCTCGGTCTGATATGTATTCCAAACCAGTCATTTTATAAAGAAAAAGTTCTTTGAGAGATGGAAGTTGATACGATGGTGGTAGATGTTGGCACATTGAATCTGATATTTTTAATTTAACAAGACTAGTCACTGAAGGAAGCCAACTCGGAAAACTCACACCCCGATATCCTTCCACGTTCAACTTTTTTAAAGTATGGTATGGCTGGAGGCCTTCCAATAAATTTTCATCATCAGAGACGTATGTGTCATTATTATCCTCCGAATCCCAACTTAATTCCAAACTTCTAAGATGTCGCTTCTCCTTCAAATTAGCAGCCTTGGCTTCTAAGGTAGCATCTGTCACCCACGCCAAATTTTTAATACATAGTTCACCTCTCAAGTTGTTTAGCTTGTTCAATTCAACTAGTCTAGCACAATGCTTGGAAGATGAAGCTTTAAGGTCCTTGCTCACAACAAATAGCGGTAAAGTTTGAAGAGAAGTCAACTGCCCTATCCCATATGGCCTGTGAGTCAAACTCTCACAATCATCTATCTCAAGATGCTTCAGGCTAACTAATTTTTGAATGTCTCTCGGTAATTTTTTAAGCTTTTCACAGCCAGAGAGCTTTAATGTTTGCAAATTCACCAATCTAATAAAAGAATTAGGGAGAACTTCAATATCATTCCAAGAAAGATCAAGGTACTTCAAATATGTCAACTTGTTTATAGAATTCGGCACTGTCACGATTTTTAGACCACTTAGGTCTAACACACGCAAGCATCTAAAACTTGAAATAAGTTTCTTGAGAGTTGATTCTTCTTGTAGGGACCCATAGTCAAATATAAACAATGTACGTATCTTCTTTGCTTTGACTAATGAGCACAATTCATCCTCAAAAACACTGAAAGATGGAAATGATAGGTGACGAACTTTTTCAATTACAACTTTTGCATTAGGATCAACATACATGCAGTCAAACCTTGAGACTGTTTGTGCAACATCATGGATTAAATCATGCATTTTGAAACTAATTATATTCCCGAATTCATCTTCTGTAGCTTCTTCAAATAAGGACCTCCAAAGTAGATCCATACAATACTCGTTAGCAACATCTTCTAATTGTAGCTTTTCATTTGATGGTTGGATAAACCCTTGTGCTATCCATAGTTGTATCAACATCGAACTTTGGAATCTCGATAATCTTTAGGAAATAATGAACAATAAGTGAAACAACACTTTAAATGTGATGGGAGATTATCGTAACTCAATTTTAGAATTGGTAAGAATATCATTATTTTTCACTCCTTGAGTTACACTTGTAAGTTCTTTATCCTTGATATATAACCATTCTTCCTTAGTCTCTTTAAACAATAACATTCTCCCTATTGTCTTTATGGCAAGAGGCACTCCATAACATTTTTCTAAAATGTCCATTCCAATTTCTTTAAGTTTGGGATCAATGGTCTCTTGCCCTTTTTTAAATGCCATTTGCTTAAATAAAGACCAAGATTGGTTTTTTGATAGACCTTGTAGAACATACGGTGAGATTGGGCTAGTAATCTCTGCAACCAATCCAGATCGTGTAGTTATCACCACCTTACTTCCGTTTGAGCCACCCATCAAGAGTCTTTTCAAATCAGACCAGCGTTCCTTATCTTCGTTCCACACATCATCCAACACAAGTAGATACTTCTTTTGGTCGAGGCATTCGAGAAGTTTATTTTTCACTTGCTCCATTTCAAGGTTTTCAACTTTCGTATTAGTTGCACATCCAATTATCTTTTCAGCAATTGTTTTCAATTTAAAGACATCAGAGACACACACCCACATTTTCAATTGAAAATAATCTTTCACTTCTTTATCATTGTATACATATTGAGCAAGTGTGGTTTTCCCTAACCCTCCAATTCCCACTATCGATATGAATGACACATTTTCTTCCTCATCAATTTTCAACAACATATCTATTATTTTCTTCTTATCATCTTCTCTCCCAATAACTTCTTCTTCAAGTATTAATGAGTGAGTTTGGCCTCTCTCCCTAGCCACAACCCTTGTTTGTAAACGACTAACTTCCAATTGTAAATTATTGTTATCATTTGCTATTGCATCAAGTTTCTCCCTTATAGCCTTTATCTTGTGAGCCATCTTAAAACGAAAAGCAAGTTGGTTTGAACTCGAGAAGAAAATACGTACCTTCTTTGCCATCTTATCACCATACGTCACCCTTCGCTGCAAATCTTCAGTGGAGAAATCGCTCAACACGTCATCCGCATCATAAGCTACGTCTCTAAGCTTCATGAGCCAGTCGCTGACTTGATTGTTCATGTCCTGCTTCTCCTCTGCATCTTGGAGTACAGCTTGAATAGCGGAAAAAGTGTTCTTCAAATTTTCGAGCTCACCTTTGACACCCCAGATAGATCCAATCTCTTTGAAAGTCGTGGAGCCCAACCTTTCAATGATCTTTCGCACAAGACCAACCGGGATTGCTTCGGCCATTTCTTCTTAGTGAGTGAAAGAAAACACTGGAAGATAGTACATCACAAGAAAGCTGAAAGCTTTGTTTGAAGTTGAATGCCAAATGTGAGAGAAGGAATGAGTTTGAGGTTGCTCCGAAAAAGCTCAATAATGATTCCGCGTGAAGACTAACATGGGAGGGTAGCTTTTTTAGTATTATATTATGAAGTTGCTTAGAAAGAAGGAATAAGTATGAACCCACAGCTCAGTAAATTCAGAGAAAAAGTTGCACAGCTCAATAATGACTCCACTCCATGTGAAGACTTTGTTATTAAACTCAGACTTTCTGCGACATTTGCATGTGTAATGTTGACATAAAGTTTGGGTAAATTCATTTCACTTGGACTTTTGGGATAACTTTTGTAAATTCCAATCGGTTTCTGCTAACTAATGCTCTTTGGACATAGATAAAGGTACTTCAAATAAATTAATATTTTCATACATTTTTTTTAAAATAAAGTTAAATTGTATAAACAATACAATCAATTTATACGTGTAAACTAATAAATTATTGACACATGTACATTTTTTTTAATATGTATTACATCTCATGATTGTGTATTTATTATTTATACGTGTAAACTAATAAATTATTGACACATGTACATTTTTTTTAATATGTATTACATCTCATGATTGTGTATTTATTATTCCTTACCTTGTGACCTTATGACACTTTTTTATTAATTCAGTTCCGGTTTGCTTAGTAGAAGAGCTAAACTAAACAATTCCTTTTTATGATGTTGAGTTGAGCAAATTCAGTAAACTTAAAGGTGCAAACCTATTTACTAATTTAACAAAGAACTACAAGAGATGCTTATTCACATAAAAGTGATCAGGTATCATAAAATAAAACCCATTAAGAAAATTAACTACAAGCCAAAAGAGTTGCATAGATTATTATTTTTCTTGGGGTGAAATACAAAAGCCACCTTTAAGGGTTGAGTTAATGATAGAAACTATCAACAATTTTCTTCTTGGTGAGTGAAAGAAAACACTGGAAGATAGTAGTAGATCACAAGAAAGCTGAAAGCTTTGTTTGAAGTTGAATGCCAAATGCGAGAGAAGGAATGAGTTTGAGGTTGCTCCGAAAAAGCTCAATAATGATTCCGCGTGAAGACTAACATGGGAGGGTAGCTTTTTTAGTATTATACTAGCGTATAACCCGCGCAAAGCGCGGGATAATTTGTATATGAAGTATTTAAAATTCAGCATAAAATGATAATGGATATTACTATTTTTAATGAGTGTTCAAATGTTTCACTATAACTCTAATAAGATAAACATGATATGATAAAAATTCTAAGATTGCTCCAAAAGTAAAAGATGATTGTTGATGTATATTCCATCAAATATAATATCATTAATATATATTTTTGTAAAATATATTATTGTCTATAAGAAAATAGACAAACATACAAAAGCAAGAAGGGAAAAAATTATGATAGAAAAACAAAAAAATATCATAACTTGTATCACTATAGACAATGGAAAAAGATATGGAAAGACAAAAAAAAGAACCATAAAACAAAGAATCAATTGAGATACTCACACCGAAATTATGGATCCTTTAATGTTGTTGAAGACCACAACAATAAGGGATGAAAATACAACACCAATTTTAGTTAGAGAAGAAACAGAGTGTTTTCAGCACTCTTTGAAATTAATGATCATTGAGAGAGATTCTTTTAACTATGAATGAGGCCGAACTTTGAAGAAGATAGAATGAAGAGAGACATGTAATTTTTAGTAGTAGGAGAATGAAGAGATCGTTTAATTTTAACTCTATTAGTCATGCTGCTTGGGAGATATATTTTAAATTAACTGTTTTTCATTTATCTTGAAGAAGTATATTTTGTTAAGATGTCTTTTAATAGTAGGAGAAATATTTTGGATTTTTTTTAATAAAATTTTGTTATTATCCGTTGTTATTGTTAGTATTATAATTTGAACGTTATTCTATCAGGTGCTCATGTCAAAGTGAAAAGAGACCAAAACAATTAAGCAACCAATAGAAGCCCTCTAGCATCTAATAGTGCTTCCATTGATAACTGCATAATTATATCTCATTTCACCGAGGTATAGGACAAAAATAAATTACTCAACAAATACTCCATTTGTCGATATTTAAATTAATTCATTGAAAACTGATGTAGAAATCTATTAATTTAAAAAATCTATAGAATTAACAATGCAAAGAAGCATTTTGACAATTTGTCCCGTGCATTTGCATGGGCTATTGTCTAGTTTAAAATAAAATGAACAGATCCATAAAGGAAAATAACAAAAAATATTAACATATATGTTCCTAAAAATAAACTCAATCTCTTATTTGTTCTTCTTTTCTACATTTTCCTCTACACTTAATTTCAGAACCCCCCAAGAAGTAGAAAGAGAAGACATCAGAAAAGCAATTGGCTATTTTCTTTTTTTCTTTTTTTCTTTTTTGGCTTTCAAATCAACTGAATATGTTAGAAAAACTTGAGTGGTTTTTTTTTAAAAAGAAAGTTAGAAATTTCATTCATATAATCAAATTGGAAGTACAAATCTGCTAAAAAAAAAATAAAATTGAGAAACTCTATTGCCACATTCAACACACAAAAGAACATTTACAACTTTGAAAATGCCTTCGTAGCAATAAAGTCTCGACCGTCAACAGTCCATATGATGGCACAACCATGCTCCATGATTATGTAAGAACATGCATTCTCAAACTCAAAGATGCATGAAGAAATACCAACATTAAGAACAAAATGCATTGTTGTTATCATCCCCATAAATAAGCATTTAACCCACCAAAGATCACACTTGTAAGTATTGTTTCCATCAAAAACAAAACATTGGGAACTCGTGAATCATTCCTAGGGTTGTTGGTTCGTGGCTTTGGAATTCCTTGAAAAAGTACCATCACCCTCAAAATGAAGCCATGGACCATATTCTGCAGTTACCGACAAGTTTAGGAATTAGGACAGTGGGACTTGGGAGAAGAGAACAATATTTTTCCTTAATAACCAATTTGACCACAATAATTATAGAAAATGATGGATACAATCACAGAATAATAGAAAAGACCATGAAACACAAAGAAGTTCAGAAAGATAAACAATAGAATTGAAAAACCAATGTTGAAGGAAAAATTAGTAACAAAACCACGAAGATCCTTACTGGTTGGAAGCACTGAAGGGAAGAAAATCTGCATAAAGGTAACACGAAGTTTGGCCCGACATATGCGGAGCAATCTCAATGAATAAATGATTTCTAGAATATCTTGAGTGGTTATCTTAATCCTTCAAGATAAGGGTCTTTTTTATTTTTTGGTTTTCAAAGTAATTCAATCAACGTGTATTAGAGTTTTGGTTTTTGTTTTTTTAATAAAAACAAACAAACGTCAATTAATTGAATGAAAAATAAATTACAAAGAGGAATGGTGGAAACTGCACCAACCGAATGAAAAGAGAGTCATGTGGAATGGAAATGGTGCAATTGTTGATCATTGATCATTATTCAGTTACTTTATTAAATAACATATCACTTGACAAAATTTAAACAATAGAGAGACACTTGCTTTAATTTGGTGTTTTAATTGCTGATGTGGCAATTACATTAGTTTATAAGACACTTGGCAGAACCTCAGTTAAAGGTTTCTGCTTTTATATATATATTGATATTGATTATTGAACTCATACTTTCGATCGGCGACATGTGCATGTGAAATGTTAACATAAAGTTTGGGTAATTTCATTCCACTTGGTTCCCTTATTGCATATGGCATAAAGTTAATAAAAAAAACAAAGAATCTTAAGTTGGTCTACAAAACGTCAAAAATTAGGCACGGGTTTATTTTATATTGCAACTTGCAAGCATATAACACCTTCTATGCTACCAAAGTCTTTGTTTATTTTCCTATTGTCCCCTCCCCCTCTTTTTTTTACCAAAATAAAACTTTCAATTATGTACGGTCTATTATATTTTTAAATGCTGAAAGCAAATTCCCAACGTCCTCATTAACATAAATTCATAAAAAATTAATAACATTAAAAAATACAAGTGTGAGGTTTTCTTTTTTGGTTTGGAGTGGTTGGGAGGATACACCAATTGATATGTTCACAATTTTTTGAGGAATAAAGAAATATAATTTGTTGCTGAAAGAAGAATTAAAATAAAAGATTGATTTAACTGAAGAGATCCTGAGTTTTGACCTCTAGATCTAGGTTTTTCGAGGAAACCCAACGTTCCAAAAGTCTTAAGACTACAAATATTCACAAATTTGCAACATTTATAGGAAAATTTATAGGACTCAACTTACTTTATTCAAAATAACTTAACAACATTTATAGGACTTAGCTTACAAAACAAAAAGGATAAGGCAACCAACATTCGCAAATTCTAAAAAGGACCTGACTAACTAAAAGTCTAAAACCTAGGAGTCACATTAGACCCATTCAACCCACTTTCCTAAGGACTTTTAAAATGATTAAGAGTATACATGAACTCATAAGTCATAATACCAACAGCCTAACACTATTGGACTCCAAATATTGCTCTAGTGGACTCCTAATGTTACTCATCTAGATAACCCACCCAATGGTGTATAGGTAGGAGATAGTCATAGGACTTCTTGGATTTTATTGTCATTGCAAATTGAAAAGAAATAATGTGAGTTTGAGTAATTTCTAACTTGACATAAATAATAAAAAGTAGAAACGATTAAAAAGTTACCCTAAATCCTAAAAATATCTTACGAGGCCAAAAGAAAAACCTAAGGCCAAGCATGCGATAGATCCCATTTCCCTTTTAGAATCCAATGGTCAAGATCAACCCTTATCATCTAATCCAACACTCAAAAGAATATCCATGTATACAAAGCTAACCCATGAATTTGGTCCTCAAAATAAATCATCTACTTACATGCTTACACACTCAGTGTACCCTCCACTCTCGCTTGTTGTTGACCATAACCAGACCCTCTCTCTTTCTCTAAAACTTAGGTTCATACTTTCTCTCTTTAAAAGCTTAGATTCCTTTTTTTGTTGTTGTAGGAGTTTGAATAAGTTTTTTGTTGCGCCCAAGGAAGGGTTGGCTTCACCAAATTAAATATTACTTGGTAAAGGCCCCGCTGCTCATAAATTAATAATTGGTTCCATGTGACAAACGTCTTTAGCTCAATATTCAATCCTATTCATTTTTTTTTTGATAATATATTCAATCCTATTCAATACTATAATAATGACTCTGCGTGAAGACTAAAGGTACCAACAGAGAAGGCAAAAGGCTGGCATCCAAAGCAATCTTTTGGGCCTGTGGCAACATAACCTGTTGTACTTCTCCTGGAGTTGATCAATCATGAGCACCAAATGGTTGTTATGCAACTTTGCTTCTTCAACACAATATCTTATTGGAAAATTTCATGTGGGGTTGTCTTCAAAATAGTTTCCAACAAGAGTTTTGTTGCCTTAAGGGAGAATTGCCTACAATGGAGACCATAGCATGTAGGCAAATTTTGAAGAAAAAGGTGGACGAATTTGAGGTTTCCAAGTTCCAACTTTTAAGCATGCCACATCGATGTCAAAAGGATAATACATATACACATGCTATGCAATTATGATTAGAATTATAGGAGAAGAGCTAATGAGATGGGAGGAAGTGAAAGATTGGTTTTCAGATAAATAAAAGATGAAGTTAAGAAGTCGTACATAAATTGGTAGTAACAAATGGAGTTTGTCAAGAGATGGGATGGAGAAGTGAAGGACAACATGAAAGAGTTAAAGAGTGATAGTATGAATACTACCTATAATTTTTCTTTTTTCCTTTTTTGGTAATTTAGTAATTTTTATTGAGAACAAACAAAAAAACAAAGGTCAAAGGACCTTACAATAGGCCTAAGGAAGGCCTTACCAGAGAGCATCAAAGAGTGTATTAGTCACACCACACAGCTAACTAAGTTATAAGGATATTAGCAAGAAGCAGTCCCCAATTACAACACAGGGAGCAATTGAGAGCAGATTTGTGGGAACTTTGTAGTGATATCCAACAAAGCTCTGACATCTCTTTTGATGCACTTTAGTAACTGCTCCTCAGTCCAAACTGATCCATTATGCACAATAGAATTCCTTTGCATCCAAACATCTTAAATAGAAGACTACCAAGCAATTTTAAAGAAAAGAACTCTCATACTCTTCCCTTTGAAATGATCTATTCCCCTTGCAACTCAGTCTTCCCATCTATATTCAGAATTAGGAAGGCAGAGTTTCATGACAGATCACCCAAGTCTTCTAGTAAAAGGACACTCCGAGAATAGGTGGTTCCTATCTTCAAGACAGTTCCTCCGAAACACACAGAGGCAGTCTCCATTGTAGCCCCATTGATAACCTGTTTTTGATGGCTAACCATCCCGTAAAAGCATGCTTGGGGATGGTGAGAGAGAACCAGAGGAGCTTCCGACAGTCATCTGATCTAGCAGGCTTCCAAACCCAACACTTATTGTGAAGTACAAATCCACTTTAGCTAGAAACTAACTGCCTGCATCATAAATGATCGGAAAGAAAAAGTGTGAACTTTTAAATTAAAATAATAATAATAATAATAAGTAATTAAGAAAATTATTTATTATGATGTTAATGTGATACTAATCAAATTCATTGTTACTTCAATTTATAACTCTTTTTAGTAAAAAAAGCCCCAATTACACCGGCATTTATTCAAACCACATTAGAAATAGCGAAGTTGGTTAACATGCTACCACAAAACTCTCTGACATTGCTAATTATGGCCTTGCATAGTCCAAAAAAAAGAGGCCAGTTTTATTTGACATATCAGCTTCCACACATATGCATACTCGATCAATTCAGTATACTTCTGCTAACAGGAATTGATCATATAAGCCTATTACACCCAAAAGTGGAAGAGACGGATTTGTTCTTTAATCTGAGCAAGTAATTCTGGTATGCAGCCTACCATTGATCACTTGGAATAGTTGTCATTACAAGATTTAGATAAAATTACTACAAGCAATGTCTTTTCATTCCTTATCGTTGCTTCACTAATATTACCTATGGTAATAAAAATGATTTAAGTTTCCAACAAATCAAATGTTATAGCAAAAGTTTTTTTTATAATAGAATCATTTACCACCAATAGCAAAGTCTGTTACTAGCCAAGGACCAAGAATCTCTCTTCTAAAATCTTTATGATCTTTCCATATGCTGGATACAATTGAGAGGTTAACAGAGCCCGCAAACTCGAGAACAAGGTAGAGAGAAAGGAGAGTAATGACTTTTGTACGCAAGCGTATCTCATCATAGATGACTAGCAGTCACATTGATAATACACATATTGACATAAATGAATTATTTAGAAAGGGAGGAATACAGTGTAAACTATACATACTTAAAAAAGGGGGACAACTACAACTCAAAAGAGAGGAAAACAAAGTCAAATTCTCGTACTTGAATAATGGAGGTGTCGTGGATGGTGAAACCTTCCTCCCTGCATGTCCCATTGAATATAAAAAGAAGGAGAATAAAGATAAAGATGCAGGACAGTTACTTCCTAAGGGGCACAATGGCAAGTTCCTTCTAACATAATCGGTTTGCTGCCATCCTTCACAAACAGCCCACAGTCATGCCCTGCATTTGTTCCAAGCTCTCCATTCCTTCAGCTGATTAACACTTATGGCAGCTGCACAAAATTCTTCAAAATCCAATTTTCTGTATTGAGTATACAATCAGTTGCCATTCTTATCATTATATATATTTAGAAAGTAATAGTTTCAAATAATGCAATCAGTTAAAACAAACAGAAATGTGAATTTTGACAGCATTACCATGTTCGGATAATCTGTGGCCTGAGCATCCTTCATTGGGTCGGGGGAGTTCCTTATCATACCCTGCTATAGAGATGAATAAGAGAAGATATGATTGAAAAACATCTGACTGACTTAAAGTTCTGCAAAGAGATGAATCCACTTATGCTACGCCTTAGTGGTGTGAATTGTTCAAGCAGATAAGCTAACTGAGCTACAGTTGATGTCTTTTTGAACAAGTAATTCTGGAATGCAGCCTACTATTGATCACCCGGAATAGAAGTTTTCATTACAAACCAGATTTAGATAAAATTACTATGAGCTTTTTATCCCTTATTGTTGCTTCACATCATTACCTATGGTAAAAAAATTATATCAGTTTCCAAAGAATCAATTGTAAAAGCCAAATTGTGCTTATGATTGAATCATTTATTACCAATAGCAAAGCTTGCTATTGGCTAAGGACCAAGAATCTTTCCTTCTAAAATCGTTCTTTCTTTCTAGATGTTGGATACAGTTGAGTAGTTAATAAAGCCTGCAAATTTGGGAACAAGGCAGAAAGAAAGGAGAGTAATGAATTTTGCATGCATGTCTATCTCATTACAGAGGACTAGTAGTAGGCACATTCATTGGAATTAAAACTTTGTATATTTATACTTTGAGTATTGACATAAATGAATGATAATGGAGGCATACAGTGCAAACTATACAAAAGTTCAAAAATGGGGACAAAATATAACTCAAAAGAGAGGAAAACAATGTCAAATTCTCATATTTGAATAATGGAGGTGGGTGGATGGTGAAACTTTCCTCCCTCTCTTGTTGAATATAAAAAGAAGAAGAAGAATATATATAAAGATGCGGTATAGTAACTTCCAAGGGGGCGCAATGCAGAAGGTTTAGGCTGATGCACCAAATCTAAGATTTAAACTTCTGTTTCCCCATAGCAGCTTGCAGTTTTGAAGCATATTTTCTATTGCTCTTACTGATGTTGGAGTAATTTAAAAACCTCATATTGAGGCTAAAATTCTTTAATTGTTAATTGTCCAAAACATATTGTCTTTTGATTTTTTTTTTTTTTTATTGTAAGTAATTATAATTTATTAAAAGGAGGTTAAGCCATGTTCATGATTATGAACATGAAATAGCCTAAGAATTACGAAGAAATATGAGCTGAGTTGAGAGAGAGTCTAAAATCTAGGCAAGAATTGCTATGAGTTAAAAGCCCTATGCCTGAGACCAAGATTCTGCTCCCTCCACATATTCATTATTCTAACTTTGTCTCATATCTTGCATACAGAATCATATAATTGAGAAACTTAACCGAATTTAAACAAAAGAAAAAGGTGGGTATTTTATTAACATAAAAGGACTGAATCTTAAAGGAGAAGTATGAACCTTTAGAAATAGTGGAGTGTATGATCATTCAAAGATCAAATCAAATCTCAAGGATAATTGAGCAGTCCCCACCTATTTTCACCTCGAATCATGCTGACAAGTAAGAAAAAAAACATAACTACAAAAGTTCTAGTGCTATTTTTTATGCTGGTTTACAGAACACGTTACTTGTTTGAATTCACTTGGGTTTTGGTTTCTCCAATTCCAAAGAATAAATTACTTGAAAGTTTTTATTTCAGTTCTTTTTTATTTTATTTTTTTTTTTGTAATTAAATGTTTAAAGTGGAATCCATCTGAAACCTAGTGTATTTATGAACACTAAATTTCAAGATGTACTTTCGATCCAATTAAGGTATTGAACAATCATTTAAGAAAGCATAGATATTTCTACGTTAAAATATCTTACAAATTGAACAAAACATGGTACGGTAGAAGGCTAGAAGCAACTAACCTGATTAGTTATCTGAATTGATCTTCCACAACAATGTCACTCCAACATCAGCAAGTGTAATTTTCCAATCTATTTACGAACCTAACTCAATAAACAAAACCAAGTATATCACTTTACCAATTGGATTTTGTGATGCAAAGATTGAATTTATTTGGATCAAGAATCAAATGATGGGTTTATGTATTTATCTTTTTTTCTTCTTTCCCCTCTTGGTATGTCAAGAAATCATATCTTGAATGACAATTTTTATGAAAAACAAGAAAATTAAAGAAAAGGAAGGTACTTACTACCTAGTAGTTGTCTTTTCCCACAATTGCAGAGGCCAAAAATTGTCTATGCTTCAATTACTTCCCAGGGGGTTCAATTCCTTATACCTTTTTACTGCAGGTGAGATAAATTCAAATGTTTTTTAAGTAGAAGACCATTGTGTGCCATCATAATTTGAAGATGGAGTAATTTTATGCAGTCCTCTATAGTGGAGATTGATTTCAAATTCTGAAGCAATATAGAAATTTAACCTTCTATTTGAACCCAAAAAATGCATCTTTTTCTTAGTTCTGAATAACTTCTTCTTGAGAACATTTTTATGAGAAAGCCTTGGTGTTCAGTTCTTCCTTGCCAAATTATTTCCCCAATGCAACAATATTTTCTACTAGGGGCATTCCGAATTTCCTACAAATAACAGATACCAAAAGAAGAAATTATTATAAAACAAGGAACTTGATTTCAATAGAATTGCACTAAGGCCTCACATTCCTTTATAACCATTTGTTTTTTTCTTAACTGTTATCTCCTTTGACGTGGACACGTCAAGTTACTCAAGCAATTTACAGAGCAGATAGGGGCGAATTTGATTAAGCTCAAAGGGTTTAAGTAACCTTTTGCACTCAGTCTTAGAGTCTCAGACTCCGATGTCCCATTATGATCATTTAAGACTACATCATCACTAAACATCTACTACAAACCCCACTTGAGCAAATTGCAAAACAAAGGGTTTTGAACAAAGATTGTAGCTTTTGCTTACATGGGTTGAATGTTTTGATGTTTTCAATACTATTTTGAATGGGTAGCTCAGAATTTCACAAACTAACCCAACAATCAGAGATTTGGAGTATCTATGAAGCAAAAAGGCGAAAAGGCAATGACTCTTCTTCAGATTTGGTTTGTTTTTCAATGAAATAAGTGATGAAACTCTAAGAAAAAGTAGTAACATGTACCTGGAGAGAAAGCCTTGGTGTTCAGTTCTTCTTTGCCAAATCATTTCCCCAATGCAACAATATTTTCTACTAGGGGCATTCCGAATTTCCTACAAAACATATATCAAAATAAGAAATTAGTATAAAAACAAGGAACTTGATTTCAATAAAATTGCACTAATGCCTCACATTTCTTTATAACCATTTTTTTTTATTTCTTGACTGCTATCTATAGTTATTTTTTTTGTTACCATCAAGCATTACACTTAATTAATTTTTATCAGTAAAATGAATTCCTGAACTTAGTGCATACAAGATTTCAATTTATATGATTTTTATAGATGTCAAACAAAGGCAAACCGGCTCTCCCATTATATTTCATAATCAAAAGGAAAAGTGACTCTTTAACGACAATCCCTTCTTTCATCTGCATCAACAACCTAGCTATGACCTTAAACTTCCCGGCTTCCCCAAGCTCGAAGAGGTCAAGGGGTTTAAGTAACTAGTCTCAGACTTTGATGACCCATTATAATCATTTAAGTTTTGATCACTAAAATATCTACTACTAACCCCACTTAAGTTTTGATCTTTTCAACTTTATTTTGAATGGGTAGCTCAGAATTTTCACAAACTAACCCAACAATTAGAGATTTGGAGTATCTATGAAGCAAAAGGAAAAATGGAAATGACCCTTCTTCAGATTTGGTTTGTTTCTCACTGAAATGAGTGATGAAACTCTAAGAAAGAAGTAACATGTACCTGGAGAGAAAGAGTGAGAAAACCATGGATGAGCAACAGAGAAATCAGAGCTTGGCTGCGCATGTGATCTCCTCTATTGGCTGCGGACATTATGAAATGCCTGGGCCCCCAAACTTCGATCTTCAATCCAATCAATCTACAGAGTTCAGGATTTTAAACTCATTAAGAAAAAGAGCATACAACAAAGTTTTCCAATGCTCTGTTTTAAAAAAAAAATACTCCTTTTTAATTTTTGGTTTCTCCAATTCCAAAGAATAAATTATTTAAAATTTAATATTTCAATTCATCTTAATTTTTTTAATTTTATTTTATGATTGAATGCAGAAAGTGGAATCCACCAAAAATTTAGTGCATTTCTAAACTCTAATAAATTTCAAGCCGTGCTTTTAATCCGATTAAGCTACAAAACAATCATTTAATAAAGCGTAAAGATTTTTCCTTTAAAATTTCCTACAAATTGAACAAAAAAGAATTTTAGCAACTGAATACCAAATTAGTTACCTGAATTTATCTTGTACCACAATCGGACAAATTGATTTTTGCTTTAAAATATCAGGCAAATTGAACAATGCCACTCCAATCTGTTTATGCACCTAGATCAATAAACAAGCCTAGTATATGACCCAACCAATTGGATTTTGAGATACATAAATAGAAATTATTTTGAGATAAATTCAAATGTTTTTCAGTACAAGACCCAAGGCAGAGAAAGAAGTGTCTATGAAGAAATTGGGATTACACATACCTGCAAATTTGAAGATGGAGCAATTTTAGGCAATCCTCTCCCTCTTTCCCTGCCACCCATTTATTTACTGCTTTGAAATTTTCTGCATATTAAATTGCAAATAAATTTCCCCAAACATTAGCATATTGAAGAAGATAAAGGAGTTGGCGTAAAAAGAAAAAAGAAATTGTCTGCATAGAAAGGGCACGTTGACGTACCTACCCAAAGAAGCGGAGAACATATTGATGGCTGAACTAGAGTTAATACTTAATCAATATATTCAAAATCTGGGATGTGAGCAATCTTATGCCAATCCTCGCCAATTCCCTTTGGTATCTTTCCTTCAAATGGGGACATTTGCGGATTA
>OU015761.1:45205947-45275915 GCA_907173295.1 Fagus sylvatica
TTTGTAGAGGCCCGTTTTTTCTCGGTCCACCGTGGATCAAACCCCACACTTCGGTGGTCCACCAGGACCCAAAGCCCAATAACACCAGTGATCCACGGTAGACAAGCACATGAGGAGAAATGGCCCAAGAAAAGGCCATCCACCGGACCCAAGTATCAAGTCAGCTGATAAAGGCCCAGCCCACTTACTCTTTAAACACAAGTCCAGCCCATTACTCCACAAACCTCAGTCTGCCGCACAAAGAAGCAGCCTGGAACATTTGAAAAGGAGAGGGAAAAGTGGCTTTCAAGCACCATTTTCCCTCCCACTTGGCACGATGCTCAAGGCATTGAAGAGGAAACATTTCCAAAGCAAAGATCAAGTTTCCAAAGCAGCAATAATCATGACAAGAGCTGATTTTCTGCATTAACCCACAACATGAGCAATGTGGTTCCAGAAAACATGGTCCACGGCAGCCCAGAAAAGAGGAAGGAACTGGTCCTTCCACGCCACCCAGTGGTCCACCGCGGATTACCCAGCGGTTCACAACCAAACCCAGCCACAAAAACAGTCTGCGGTGGCGCCAGCCGTAATGGGTGATGAAGGAGATGACGACGAGGATGATGCAAGGGTCTGAAAAGACCAAGAAATCTTCCAAGGCAGCCCAAAATCAGTATCAACTGAAACCAGCAATGATGAAACACCTGCTGGTCACTTTCTTTACCCACTGGTCGCGGTGGACTGCATTACAGACTGGTCCACGGCAGCACCAACTGAAACAAAGAAATCACAACCAAGGCTGCCATGGCCACCACCACTCGAGAGCAATGACCACCCACAGCCCAGCACTCCGGTGGTCCTTGCTCCTCCACATCACAGAACTTAGGAAGCACGGTTTGGAGGTAGGGGAATCAATTTACTCAAAATTATACTTGATCTGCCGCAACAAAAAGGGTATGAATTTGCTGGGAAATGATGCCCAAAAATGGTAAGATTGAGTATAATTAATGCAAAACGTATATGGGTCAAGTCACCATAATTATTTCAGGTCATTACCGAGCATTAAATGCTCGTCACTTCCTCCCTCATAAATGGCCTGAAAATCGCCGCCCACCGCAGATCAAATCAGATCTACGGCGGATCAAAACCATCAGCTCAGCCCCAAAACATAAAACCTTGTCAAATCTCAACCCTTCTATCCCTTTTGGTTAAGCAATAATCCTCATGATGAGGAGGATAACAAGCAAGACCATTGGATACAAACACCATTATAAATAGGGGTGGGAAGAAGGAATAGGGGGGTTGGCTGGCTGGTCTGAGAATCCACACACTGAACTCTCTCCATTAGAGCTGTCTTCAAAGCTCCAGAAATACACTTAGCCAACACCAGTCCACGGGACACTTCCCGTAGGTCCACGGTGGACTAAAAAGCACTCTTTTAGTCTGCCACAACAGAAAACTCTCATCAAACACTTAACCCAACACCAAGTACTGACTCATGTACGTTATTGCACAGTAAATGATTCTCTTCCTACTCCAAATCACCTAAGTTCTGTGATTTGCTCTGATTTGTTATGCTTCTTTGCTCTGATCCTGCCTTTCTTACAAGTTATGGAGGAAATCAAGTGTTTTGTGCTCAGTACCCTAGTCCACGGGACTGACTTTTGATTTTTATGGCTTATCTTACACTTTGTATTTTCTGCCATTGATTATTGCTTCTTGAAAAGGCTGAGTTCATTGTATTAAATCTCAGCCTATGAGATTGATTTTCTTTATCATGTGTGAGTTTGTAATACATTTCTCATGTGTTATTAACATCATGTTGTAATTACTGAATGTTCTGGTCTGGTGGAAGTAGAGTTTAAGATTACTAGCTCATTTTGATCTGCGGCATTGGCTACACTAGTCCACCGTAACCCTTGTACGAGCATTGCATCACGGTGGATCAGAGAGTGTTAGAGGGAAATGCACCATCAGCCTCTGAGTGGTCTACCGCACTTGGAGTAGAGTTTTGGGCTCAACATCCCCCACACACAAATCCGGCCCGTATTCACCCTTCTCGCGGATTGGTACGTGGCCTATACGGTGCTGAAATTTTTGGCATCCACATTTTGGCGACTCCACTGGGGAGTTGAGTTGCAATCTTTCCCTCGTTTCATCACTTCGAAGCTGATCCACGGTATCTGGGGGCTACAGCCATGCCGCCCAAGAGGTCCACCAGACAAGAACTCAGTAGCCAACTCCCATGCCGAAGTAGAATCTCAAGGCCACAGCCATGCCATGGGAGAGACACACGCCCAAGGTGGTGGGCAGCCACACCCAGGGTGGTGGACAGACCCATGGGGGAGAAAATCCTTTCGGTGGTGGACAAGCTCATGATGGTGGACAAGTCCTTGGTGGAGAAATCCCTGTTGGTGGACCACAGCAAATGGCATTGATGTTCGAGATGATCAAGGGGATGCAGCAGAATCAAGCCGAACTTGCTGAATCCTTAAGACAGCTGAGGGAAGCCAACGGCAACAAGGAGGACCACCAAAACAAGAATGACAACCGTAATCATGAAGAGAGGGAGTCTCACAACAAAAACGACACGCCGTTTGTCACCATGTCTGATGTGGCAGACCTACTTAAACAAGAAAGAGAAAGGCCCCCAAAGGAGCCTAGACACTTTGTGAGGAGACCCCCTTACCCCATTGAACTCTTGAAGGAGCCATACCCGGAGAAGTATGATACGCCCGTCTTTGCATTATTTGACGGAAGAAAAGGGAGTGCCATGGAACACATCAGCAAATTTCTGGATTCCATGGGACCCTTTGCTGCACATGGTGATCTCTGTCTGCGGGAGTTCTCAAAGTCTCTGGTGGATAGGGCGTACACCTTGGTACACAGTGCTGCCTGCTGGGTCCATCAGAACATGGGAAGACATGGTAGAGAGCTTCTGCAGCAAATACTTCCATGTTGAAGAAAAGATTACATTGGTCAATCTGCATAGTACTAAGCAGCAGATTGGAGAAGACTTGGTGAAGTACATCCACCGCTTCCGGGACGTGTCCTTGGATTGTCATGTGAAGTACCAAGAGGGAGAACTAGTAGAGGTGTGCATTCGACAATATGCTACCCGAATTCCGTGCCCACTTGGAGAACCTAGACATCACAAGGTTCGCCCCTCTACTCCAAAAGGCTAGAAAGACTGCCATCTCAGTCAAGCCTCAAGTTGAAAAGAGCAGGGACAAGAAGAGTCTGCCGCAGACTCTCACTGTGTCCACCACAACTGCACCTAGCGGTACCAAACGAAAGAGTCCATCAGACAAGGCTTATGAGGAGCCACCTCCATTACCTTTTACAGCCGAAGAAATGATGGCAATCTTCGATAAGTGGGTTCAAGATCAAGTGATCAAGCTTCCAAAGATCAGCAAGCAACCCACTGCAGAAGAACAAAAAAATCCTAAGTATTGCCGCTACCACAGATACGTAAATCACCCCACGGTGGACTGCCGAACCCTTAGATGGGAGGTCAACCGTAAAATCCAAGATGGTACCTTACAACTCTCAGAAGCACAGCAGAAGGTCCACCAGACCCCCTTTCCTAACTACAACAAGGATAAGGGCAAGGCTGTAGTGTCAGTGGTAATCCACGGGAACGTGAGTGACATGGAGGCAGAAGAGTCTGCCGCAGCAAGTTCTTCTCTGGTACCAGCAGCTGTTAGGACTTTACAAAAGAGTCCAAAGTTTAAGTCTCTATTCAACCAGCTGGGATTTGGACCCGAGGCAAGAAACGCTGCAACAGAAGCACTCATCACAATAGCGGCAGAATCAGGAGCCACTTGTTTTACGGCAGAAGCTCATGCTAGCCGTGCTTTTTTGGAAACCACAAATGCCATAACCTTCACGGATGAAGATATGGAGGTTCAATACCCCGACCATAGACGCCCACTCTACCTGTCTGCGGTAGTGAAAGATGTCCAGGTTAGACGTGCTCTGGTGGACACTGGTTCATGTCTAAACCTCATCCCTTTAAGCACTCTCCAAGCCGCAAATGTGCCACAGCAGAAGATCCAAGGCTCTCCCATGGAAGTGACCGGATTTGGAGGGATGACTGAACATACAATGGGGCATGTGCAACTTGTCTTGAAAGTGGGGCCGATTGTGGCACTCACACGATTCCATGTGGTGAATGCGGAAACTCCTTATCATGTGCTCCTTGGCAGACCTTGGCTACACAAACATAATTTGGTGTCATCCACCTACCATCAATGTGTTAAAGGGAGACTTAATGGCAAGCCAATCCGCATAGCTGCAAATTCCTGCCCCTTCGACTAGACTGAAGCTCATTTTGTTGAGGCAGCCCTCTATGATGATTTAGCATCCACGGAAGAGCCATCCATCGTGAGGCCATGTGGAACACCACTCCCTGCATGGGAAGATATTAAAGATGATCCTGAAATTGATCTACGAGAGCTGCTTGAACGAAAGAAGAAAAGGAAGGAACGGGAAGTTGAACATGGGAGTCCACCGCAATGTGTGCGTGTCCAACTCCCCGATGGACGCATCGTCTATCGCTTATGAAGGTGCGTGGGGCCTGATTGCCCACAGCAAGAGGGTCCCACACCTGAAGAGGGTGGTCTGCAACCCTCATGCCACTTGACACAGCAGACAGAAAATTCTGGAAAAGTTGTGGCGGATCAACTACAGTCTACAGCAATGAGCTTTGAAAAAGTTACGGTGGATCATGCACAATCCATGGTATTGAATCACCAAAAAGTTGCGGTGGACCAAATAGGGTCCACGGAAATCAACTTTGAAAGACCCGCGGTGGACCAGATAGAGTCCATGGCAATTAACTCTGAAGGACCTGTGGTGGATAAAAAAGAGTCCACCGCGATGGACCCTGGAGGGTCTACGGTGGACCATGCACCATCCACGGTGAGGAACTCTGGAGCAGAAGCTATGGTGGACCAGACAGAGTCTACGACAATGAGCAAGGAAAAGTCCACCACAGCTGAACCAAACATAACTTCCAAAGAAGAGCTTGAGGTAATTAATTTAAGTGATGATCCTCATATTACAAAATCTATATCGATTAGCAAGTCTTTATCTGCCAAAGAAAGAAAATGCTTGATTGATCTGCTGCATGAGTATAAAGATGTGTTCGCTTGGGATTATCATGAGATGCCGGGGATAGACCCGGGGTTAGTGGCTCATTCTTTGAATGTGGAGCCCGATACCAGACCTGTGGTGCAGCCTATGAGAACCTTCCATACGGAAGTAGAGGCACAAATTACACAAGAAGTGAAAAAGCTACTTGCTGCTGGTTTCATTAAACCAATTCAGCATCCACGGTGGCTGTCAAATATTGTTCCGGTCAAGAAAAAGAACGGGCAGATCAGATGTTGTGTCGACTTTCGGAACCTCAATAAAGCATGTCCCAAGGATGAATTTCCTTTTCCAAACATGGACTTGTTGATAGACTCAGCCGCTGGCCACGCCATGTTTTCCTTCATGGACGGATTTAGTGGCTACAATCAAATTCGCATGTCCACCAGAGATGCTGAAAAGACTGCTTTCCGCACACCAATCGGCAATTTTTATTATACCGTCATGCCCTTCGGTCTCAAAAATGCCGGTGCCACCTACCAAAGGACTATGACAGCCATGTTCCACGATATGATGCACAAAGAAATCGAAGATTACGTGGATGACATAGTGGTGAAGTCCAAGAAAAGGGAAGATCATCTTAGAATCTTAAGAAAGGTGTTTGACAGATGCCGACTCTACAAACTCAAGATGAATCCCCTCAAATGTGCCTTTGGGGTGTCTGCTGGAAAGTTTCTGGGCTTCTTGGTCCATAACCGTGGAATTGATGTTGATCCAGCCAAGGCATCTGCCATAGCGACCATGAAGGCACCAACCTCTCAGAAAGAATTGAAGAGTTTTCTAGGAAGATTGTCCTACATCAGGAGGTTCATTCCTGGTCTGGCAGCAGCGACAGCCATATTCATGCCTTTGATGAAGAAAGGAGTTCCCTTTGTTTGGTCCACGGCATGCCAGCAAGCCTTTGAGAAAATCCAACTGATCATGACTAAGCTCCCCACCGTATGTGCTCCAGTCCCTGGCAGACCACTCCGTTTGTACTTAGCTTCCAATAATGAAGCAATTGGGGGCTTGGTGGCCCAAGAAGATGAAAAGGGGACCGAAAAGCCAATCTACTATGTCAGCCGTGCGCTTAGAGATGCCGAGACGAGATACTCGGGGGCTGAACGTGCATGTCTGGCCTTAATATATGCGTCACAGCGACTGCGACACTATTTCTTGGCCCACAAAATCCAGCTGATAACTAAATCTCATCCGATTAGGAGTCTACTGCACAGACCAGTCCTTTCTGGCAGACTGGCCCAATGGCTCCTGCAATTGTCTCAATATGAGATAACTACTGAAACACCTACAGCAATCAAGAGCCAAGCCATAGCAGATCTCCTAGCACAATTTCCAGGAGAAGATAGCTCCTCAATCTCGCATGAAGTGCCTGGGGAGATAGGAGAGGCTCTGTTGGCAGATCTGGCAGACTCAACATGGACGCTGAAATTCGATGGCTCTTCGACATCTAGCTCAAGTGGGGCTGGAATTGTGTTAACAAGAGAAGATGGGGAGACTATAGCTAAGTCTTTCAAACTTGACTTCTCATGCTCCAACAATGCCTCAGAATATGAAGCTTATATCACTGGATTGGTCATTGCCCACGAAATGGGGATAAAGCATCTGCGGGTGATTGGGGACTCCAATCTTATCATCTGCCAGACCAAGGGTGAGTTCTCCCTCAAGGAACCATCACTAGCACTGTACCGGGCCTTAGCACAGAAACTAGAAGAAAAGTTTCACACTTTTGAAATCTCTCATGCCATGAGATGTGAGAACCGGTACGCCGATGCTCTCGCAACCTTGGGTTCCCAAGTTTCATTTGAAGGGTCAAAGGTAGATGTCACAATTGATAAGAGGAGTATGCCTATCACTGATCTGCTGAAAGAGAAGTTCAAGGAACAAAACCTCGATGCTGAGGACTGGCGGACGCCCATAAGAGCCAAACTCGTGTCACCCGAAGGCGTGGCAGACCTGAAAGTGCTCAAAGACTATGTGTTGATTGCTGGTGACCTCTACCGTAGACTGCCTGGAGGAGTCTTGGCAAGATGCGTGAGTCTCCAGGAAGCAGCAAAGAAACTGACAGAAGTCCACGAGAGGTGCTGTGAACTCAGAGATGGTGTAAGCCTCTACTGCAGACTCCAGCGCCTGGGTTACTTCTGGCCCAGCATGAGTAAAGAGGCAGCAAGTCTGCAGGAACGGTGCTCATTTTGTCAACACCAGCATGAGTCCGATCAAGTTTATGCAACATTCGTTTCGAGCGATTGGCGCACCCCTTTTCTTGAATATTTCATTGAGAATGTCTTACCACAGACCATCCAAGCAGCAACCAGACTTAAGAAGCTAGCCACGAGATACTTTGTGGAAGGAGGCATATTGTTCCGAAAGGGGTTCCATGGTGACCCCTTAAGATGTCTCAGTCTGGCAGAATCCCAAACCGTGATGAAAGAAGCCCATTCCGGAGAGTGTGGAGAACATCAAGGCAAGAAAAGATTGTATCAGCTGTTGCTGACTCTTGGCTATTACTGGCCAACCATGAAGAAAGACACGGCGGACTTTGTGAAATCTTGTCACACTTGCCAACTTCAAGCTAATCTCATTCACACACATCCAACTAGTCTACAGAACATGGCAACACCATGGCCTTTTCACACTTGGGGGCTAGACCTCATTGGGCCAATCAATCCATCATCTGGTGGATACATCTGGATCCTAGTGGCCACCGAGTACTTCTCAAAATGGGTTGAAGCTATTCCCCTTCGCAAGGCAACTGGTGCAGCCGTGGCTAATTTCATCTGCGAACACATTATCACAAGGTTTGGCATCCCTCACAAAATTATTAGTGATAATGGCACTCCTTTTGTTAACAAAAATGTTAAAGAAGTTTTGGAGCATTATCGAATCAAGCACCGCAGATCTACGCCTTATTACCCTCAAGGCAATGGACAGGCGGAGGCAACTAATCGCATGTTATTGCGTATTTTGAGCAAAATGGTTTTTGACTACGGAAAAGGCTGGAATTCTCATCTGGCAGACACATTATGGGCCTATCGTGGATCAACCAAAGCAGCAACGGGCTTCACCCCATTTTCCCTAGTCTACGGCACGGATGCTATCTCCCCCACAAAATTATTAGTGCCTAGCCCAAGAATTTTGCAGGGGATGGACTTAGAAGCTGATGCTGACATTTGTGCTGAAGCAAGAGTGGCAGACCTGGAAGGTCTGGAGGAAGCAAGAGAGCTGGCCCAAGCCCGCAGTCTGCGGTACCACCAGAAGCTTGCTGATGCTTATGAAAAAACGCTCCAGACCAGAATTTTCGCTAAGGGTCAGATGGTGCTAAGAGCAGTGGATCACGTGAGAAGAGGTCTCCCCTCACCGTCTAAATTCGCACCGAATTGGGAGGGGCCATACTTAATCCGTGAAGCATATGATAGTGGCTACTATAAACTATCCACCGCAGATGGCACAACCCTAGCGGACCCCATTAACGGAAAGTGGCTGAAGCGTTACTACTCGTAAGACTACCATTCTTATTAGCCAAGCATTTGGAATATTTTGTTTTGGAACAATTGAAATCATGTTGTATTATTAACGAATCATGATATGCAATGTCTATGTTTTGCCAAGCAATCAAAGAACTATCACATGCTAGAGATTTTTTCTTGCAAAAGGCGATAGATTATATATATCATGATTAAAAAAGACACGAACATGAGCATTCAAAGAGACCAAAACTTGGTCATTTGTCCAAAAGAAAAGAAAGAGACCAAAACTTGATCATTTGTCCAAAAGAAAGAGACCAAAACTTGGTCATTTGTCCAAAAGAAAGGGCCAAAACCGGGCCATCACAAAACATACATACAAGTGTGTAGGAATAAGGCTAAAACATAGTCATCGCAAAAGAAGTAAGCATAAGAGCTACAAGAGTCAGTCAAGGAGGCTGTCAAGGAACGATCCACCACGTTCAGACCTGGGAACCACCCCTCCCGTGGACGTCATGGCATCCTGATAGGCAATCAACCTAGCCAAGGAATCCTGTAGAAGGGCGATTTGGTGCTGGAGTGCTTTTATCTCATCTGCGAGCCTTTTGCCAAATACACATTGGGCCATCTGCCGCAGACGCTCCATCATGAACCCCAAATCAAAGCCAACGTCCATAAGGTCTTGGATCACACTCCTCCATGCAAGGATTTGGGTCTTGGTCACATCTTCAAGACTAGACTCATCCATGGCAGCCAACACGCTCCCAAGCAAAGACATCATGGGTCCACCAAGCCCAATGCTAAGCTTGAAGCCCTTGGTAAAATCACTGTGTCCCACAGACAGCTGCGACAAATAAGGCAAACAGTCATTGGGAACCCAGAAATCACCAAAGGGCACCAGAGGCCCGTTGAAAGACCAAAAGAACTGCTCGGGATGAGGATTAGGTGCCCTTGCATCAAACTCTCTAAAAAAGGCAGCAACTTCACTAGACAGGCCGCCAACATCAACACTTGGACCGGCATCATCAGTGGGCCTTGGTGGTGGACTAACGGCAGTAACCTTACCAGCGGTTCCTATTTCACCAACATCTTCCAACACATGTACGGTATCATCCACACCTACAAAAAGGAAGAAATACAAAGCAATCAAGCAAATGAGTAGTGAAATTGCAACAAGCAAACTCACAATGAGATTGAGTCTACGGGACAACTCCCATGACTTAATCAAATCCAAGAATTTTCCATAGGACAACAACCAAGTCCATGGGAACAAAAAATTCTTCCATAGGACGACAACCAAGTCCATGGAACAGAAAATCTTTCATAGGACGACAACCAAGTCCATGAGACCAGAAATCCTCCATGGGGCAACAACCAAGTCCATGGGAAAGGAAATTTCCATAAGACGACAATCAAGTCTATGGCAAAAAAAAACATATGTACATACATGCATCCATAAGACGACAACCAAGTCTATGGTAACAAAAAAGGAAAGACTTTTCCATAGGACGACAACCAAGTCCATGGAACAAAATTTTTCATAGGACGACAACCAAGTCCATGGAATAGACTTTTCCATAGGACGACAACCAAGTCCACGGAACAGAATTTTCCATAGGATGACAACCAAGTCCATGGAAACAAAACATTTCGTAAGACGATACCCAAGTCTATGGAAGCAAACATTTCATAAGACGATACCCAAGTCTATGGAAACAAACATTTTATAAGACGATACCCAAGTCTATGGAAACAAGCATTTCACAAGACAACACCCAAGTTTACGGAATCAAAATACCTCATGAGACAACAACCAAGTCCATGGCAAAAAAAAAAGTTTTCATAAGGCGACAACCAAGTCTATGAAAAAATAAAACGATGATCAAGTCCACGGGAAAGAAATTCCCATATGAAATGGAACTCCTTCCATAGACAACATTCAACTACCAAAGGAGAACAAAGGAGGTTGAAATTCAAACTTACCTATATTTTCCAAGTGATCACTGCCAGCGGATGCATCCACCGTAGAAGTACCAGCATCCTCAATTGGCGCATCATGACTTACGGTATCAACTCCTAGGTCCACCACGGACCCACTTTCTATAAGGTTATGCGCGGGGGTCCTCTCAGGCACAAGAGCGCCACCAGCAACAGGGGAATCCTCACTGGAAAGACGATTGGCTGGTATAACGAAGCCACCAGCCGGAATGGCCCTAAGACTAGGGGTAACACCAAAAAGAGAAACCCCTTCCATGACATGAGCCATGGAAATATCAAAACCTGCGGCAGACCAACACACAACACGTGCAACATACATGAATACACTGCTCATTTGTACAATTCGAAGAAATAAGCACAAGTTAAGGCATACCTGCTCTAGTCAGAACTGTCTGCGGCAGTGAAAAAGAGATGGGGTCAACATCAGCGTCCACGGCGCTATCATCATCATGGCCACCGTGGGGAATAATGGCTAACTCTTCCTCCATGGAGCCAGCAGCCTCCATACTCGAATCATCCGCTTCAGGCATACTGTCATCATCTGCGGTAGATCCCGCAGACACTACTTGGTCTTCAGGCAAGGAACCCGGAGTACTATCAAAGAATAAGGCACTGGAAGAAGAATGCTCCTCTCCCATGGACTCATCACCAGCTTCAGAGCTGCCTGCTGTGCTTTTCCCCAAATCTTCATCTTGGTCCACGGCAGCAGCCTGTGGAGCATCCTTTCTCACAGGACTTGCGATGACATCATCATCAGCCACATCTAAGTCCTGGAGAGGGAACAAAGGATAAAAAGTTAGAAGATATGAATGCAACTCCAAAGAAAACACAAAGAAAAGAAAAAGAAGCAACCTCAATGTCAACCACACCGCCACTGGATTTGCCAGACTCATGTGTCACCTGCCGCAGACTAAAAATATGAGAAAATGCAAGAAGTAAATGTTACAAAGAAAAGGAGAAGAACAACAAAAACTCACCTTGGGGCCACTCTTGCTCCTTGTACGGCCAACAGCACCGAGAGGAAATAAAGGAGCAGTAAACTTCTTCTTTTTGGGAGGAGAAGGACCTGGCACCGCAGATGGTTCCTCCTCATCTGGAGAAGAAGAGGAGACATCAACCTTTTTCTGACTCTTTGGTGGACGGGAAGCAGCAATCCTTTTGCTTGACTGCTGAAAAGAACCTGCACTTGCACTCTTGGGCTTCGAAAGAGCAACGGTGGACTCAGTAGGTCCTTTCACAGAAGCCGTGGTAGACTCTTTCACAGCAGATGTCTCTGGAACAGTGGACTTGCTTTTCTTCCCAGTTCTCGCCTTTTCAGGAGGACTCTCGGTGGACTCGGTAGGTTCTTCCAAAGGAACTGTGGTGGACCCCTCTGCAGCAGATGGCACCAAGGGGATAGACTTACTCTCTTTCCCTGCCCTTGTCTTTCTTTTAGGAGGGGCAGTGGCAGACTTAGCTGATGCTTGCACATGGGCTGCCGTAGACTCCTTTGCAGCAGACGGAACCCGAAGAGGGGGTTTACTTTTCTTCACAGTTTTTGCTTTCTTGGAGGAAACCTTCTTAGAAGAAGGAACGGAAGGAGTCGCCTTCTTAGGTGTCTTCTCAAAAACCGGATCCACGGGGGCATCCCTCTTGTTCACCTGACCACGCTTTGAAATCATTATAAGGCGATCCTCCACGATAGTGACAGAATTCCTCCAGCCCTCTGGCAGATGAATGGTGTACGCGATCCAGCCTCCTCTAGACGCATCCCATTCAGCAAATCCAAGCTTTTGGCTGTTAGCATAAGATATGGCAGACTGGGAAGGAGGAGCAAGATAAGGGTTGGAAACTGATGCCTTGCGGTGGACTGACATAGGAGTTGTGGCACTCCTACCAGCAATCACCAAGTCCACCATGGATTGAGTAAATCGCTGCCAGTAAGCACCCAGCGGTCCTCCACGCCACCCAGTGGTCCACCGCAGATTACCCAGCGGTTCACAACCAAACCCAGCCACAAAAACAGTCTGCGGCGATGCCAGTCGTAATGGGTGATGAAGGAGATGACGACGAGGATGATGCAAGGGCTGAAAAAACCAAGAAATCTTCCAAGGCAGCCCAAAATCAGTATCAACTGAAACCAGCAATGATGAAACACCTGCTGGTCATTTTCTTTACCCACTGGTCGCGGTGGACTGCATTACAGACTGGTCCACGGCAGCACCAACTGAAACAAAGAAATCACAACCAAGGCTGCCATGGCCACCACCACTCGAGAGTAATGACCACCGCAGCCCAGCACTCCGGTGGTCCTTGCTCCTCCACATCACAGAACTTGGGAAGCACGGTTTGGAGGTAGGGGAATCAATTTGCTCAAAATTATACTTGGTCTGCCGCAACAAAAAGGGTATGAATTTGCTGGGAAATGATACCCAAAAATGGTAAGGTTAAGTATAATTAATGCAAAACGTATATGGGTCAAGTCACCATAATTATTTCAGGTCACTACCGAGCATTAAATGCTCGTCACTTCCTCCCTCATAAATGGCCTGAAAAATCGCCGCCCACCGCAGATCAAATCAGATCTGTGGCGGATAAAAACCATCAGCTCAGTCCCAAAACATAAAACCTTGTCAAATCTCAACCCTTCTACCCCTTTTTTTAAGCAATAATCCTCATGATGAGGAGGATAACAAGCAAGACCATTGGATACAAACACCATTATAAATAGGGGTGGGAAGAAGGAATAGGGGTTGGCTGGCCTGAGAATCCACACACTGAAATCTCTCCATTAGAGCTGTCTTCAAAGCTCCAGAAATACACTTAGCCAACACCAGTCCACGGGACACTTCCCGTAGGTCCACGGTGGACTAAAAAGCACCCTTTTAGTCTGCCACAACAGAAAACTCTCATCAAACACTTAACCCAACACCAAGTACTGACTCATGTACGTTATTGCATAGTAAATGATTCTCTTCCTACTCCAAATCACCTAAGTTCTGTGATTTGCTCCGATTTGTTATGCTTCTTTGCTCTGATCCTGCCTTTCTTACAAGTTATGGAAGAAATCAAGTGTTTTGTGCTCAGTACCCTAGTCCACGGGACTGACCTTTGATTTTTATGGCTTATCTTACACTTTGTATTTCCTGCCGTTGATCATTGCTTCTTAAAAAGGCCGAGTTCACTGTATTAAATCTCAGCCTATGAGATTGATTTTCTTTATCATGTGTGAGTTTGTAATACATTTCTCATATGTTATTAACATCATGTTGTAATTACTGAATGTCCCGGTCTGGTGGAAGTAGAGTTTAAGATTACTAGCTCATTTTGATCTGCGGCATTGGCTACACTAGTCCACCGTAACCCTGGTATGAGCATTGCATCACGGTGGATCAGAGAGTGTTAGAGGGAAATGCACCATCAGCCTCTGAGTGGTCTACCGCACTTGGAGTAGAGTTTTGGGCTCAACATCCCCCACACACAAATCCGGCCCGTATTCACCCTTCTCGCGGATTGGTACGTGGCCTATACGGTGCTGAAATTTTTGGCATCCACAAAGTTCAACCACTACTTTCAGCTCTCTTGTTATCAATCTTTCAGCGTTTTCTATCACCCACCAAGACGAAATGGCTGAAGCAATCCCCTTTGGTCTTGCCCGAAAGATCATTGAAAGGTTGGGATCTATGGCTTTTGAAGAGATTGGATCTATATGAAGTGTCAAAAATGAACTCCAGAAACTGAAGGACACTTTTTCCACCATTCAAGCTGTACTCCAAGATGCAGAGGAGAAGCAGGACATGAACCATCAAGTAAGGAACGGGCTCATGAAGCTCAGAGACGTAGCTTATGATGCGGATGATGTGTTGAGTGATTTTTCCACTGAAGATTTGCGGCGAAGGGTGATGGGTGGTGGTAAAATGGCAAAGAAGGTACGTACTTTCTTTTCAAGTACAAACCAACCTGTCTTTCGTCTTAAGATGGCTCACAAAATAAAAGCGATAAGGGAGAAACTTGATGCAATAGCAAATGATAAGAACAAATTACAGTTGGTAGAAAGTCCTTTAGAGACAAGGGTTGTGACTAGGGAGAGGGACCAAACTTACTCATTTATACATGAAGAAGAAGTTATTGGAAGGGAAGATGAAAAGAAAAACATCATAGATATGTTATTAAACATTAATGGGTAAGAGAATGTCTCGTTCTGTTGGAGTCGGTGACTTTATTTGGTCATGTGTGGCCGAATCCTATTATAGTTAGGACTTCTATAGCCGACCTTACTAGGTCTCTAGGTTAATTACCTTGTGCGGCAAACCTTAACTCAATATATATATATATATATATGATGTTCTCTCAATGAAATTATGTGCCACAATATAGAATAATTAGATAAGGGTTTTCTCTAGGTTTATTCTTGGTGAGAGAGAGGTTAGGGTGTATTTGGGGTTTGGGTTCTTTGAGAGAGTCCTGGTACCACTGTTGTAATCTCCCTATTTTCTTAGTGAAACTTTCTCCCTGTCGTCGCCGGTGGATGTAGGCATATTGCCGAACCACGTAAATTCTTGTGTTCTTTATTTGTGTGTTTGATCTCTTTCTCTCTTCTTTAATCTTGCGCAAACAGTTAATTTTCACAACAATTGGTATCAGAGCTGTTGGTCGAAACAATGGCAATTAATGCTTCTATTGCGACGGTAGGCCTAGTTAAGTTCGACGGGACTGGTAACTTTGGGCTATGGCAAAGAAGGGTGAAGGATCTGTTAGTGCAGTAAGGTTTGGTAAAGGCTTTGTACGGGAAGACAAAGAAACCAAAGAAGATGATAGACGATGAATGGGAAGAACTAGACATGAAGGCGGTGAGTACAATTCAGCTATTACTGGCAGACAAAGTCATGTACGATGTCATGGAGGAGAACTCAATTGTAGGGATTTGGTTGAATCTAGAGAAAAGATATATATCCAAATCCCTCACGAACAAACTGCATATAAAGCAAAAGTTGTATGGCCTTAAGATGATAGAGGGTGCGGACCTGAGGCAGCACATTAATACCTTCAAACAAATCATTAGTGATATGTTGCAAACTAATATAAAATTCAAAGATGAAGATAAGGCGATGATGCTCCTAACCTCCCTCCCGGCTTCTTACGAACACCTGGTGACGACTCTACTTTACGGAAAAGAAATTCTGGAATTAGAAGAAGTTTCAGGAGCCCTGTTGGATCACTACCAACGGAAACATAAGGATTAAGCTGAGAGTTCTGGTGAAAGGCTAGTAGTAAAGGGTTATCAAGATCGTGGAAGGAAGAAAGACAAGGATGACAAATCTGCTAGGGGAAGATCTAAATCCAAGAGCAAGACAGTAAAGTGCTACAAATGCCAAAAGAAGGGGCATATGAAGCGAGACTGTCCAGAATGGAATAAGGGGAAGGAAGAGTCCTCTACATCTGTCAACGTAGTAGCAGACTCGGAATCTGATGGCGACATGCTTTCTGTTTCATCAAGCACTGACGGTTTGAACAATTCTTGGCTTCTGGATTCCTGCATGTTCTTTTCACGTGACTCCCCACAGGAACTGGTTCGACACTTATAGGTTAATTAATTGTGGTTCTGTTCGAATGGGTAATGATGCTACATGCACAATTATTGGAATGAGAACAATTAAAATTAAGATGTCTAATGGTGTGGTGAGAACATTAGAAGAGGTTAGACATATCCCAGATATGAGAAAGAATTTGATTTTGTTAGGAACCCTAGACTCAAAAGGCTATAGCTATACGTCTAAGAATGAGATAATGAAAGTTTCAAAGGGTGCTATGGTTGTGATGACAGGTCAGAAAATAAGTAGCAATGTTTATAAATTGCTAGGCAATACCATTCTAGGTGGAGTTGTTGCAGTAGCTGAGTCTGAGGATGATGATACACTTTTGTGGCATATGCGGCTAGGGCATATGAGTGAGTGTGGTATGCGAGAATTGCACAAAAGAAATCTGTTGACTGGGATAAAGTCATGCAAATTAGATTTCTGCAAATACTGTATTATGGGAAAATAGTGTAGGGTGCGATTTAAAACTGCCACACACAAGACAAAGGGTATATTGGACTACGTGCATTCAGATATTTGGGGGCCAGTGAGAACTCCTTCAAAAGGAGGAGCTCAATATTTTATGAGCTTCATTAATGATTATTCCAGAAAAGCTTGGGTTCATTTCTTGAAGAACAAGTCCGAGGCTTTTGCTAAATTTAAGATTTGGAAAGCAGAAGTGGAAAATCAGACTAGAAGGAAGATAAAGTGCCTTAGGACTGATAATGGCACTGAGTACAGGGATGGTGATTTCTTGAAGTTCTGCGAAGAGTATGGTATCAAGAGACACTTCACAGTACGAAAAACTCCTCAACAAAATGGGGTGGCTGAGAGACTTAACAGGACCATCACAGAGACAGCTAGATGTTTAAGGTTGAATGCTGAGCTTCCTAAAATTTTTTGGGCGGAAGCAGTGGATATGGCTTGTTATATCATCAATCGATCACCTAGAGTTGCACTTGATGGGAAAGTCGCTGAAGAAGTATGGACAGGACAAGAAGTTGATTACTCTTTCATGAGAATATTCGGGTGTCCCGCATATGTTCATATCTCAGGTGAAGACAGGTCAAAACTCGATCCAAAATCAAAGAAGTGCATCTTTCTTGGTTTTAAGAAAGGGGTAAAAGGGTACAAGCTTTGGGATCCAGTTGCGCAGAAGGTGGTGATCAGTAGGGATGTAGTGTTTGATGAGAAGTCAATGACAAAAGCATTCAAGGAAGAGAAGTCTCAAGCAGCGGAAAGCAGTAATAACATTGGTAGATCAACGGTGCAGGTGGAGCTTGATGAATTGGAGTCTCAGTCAGATGAGGAACCTCACAGTAATGATCAAGAACAGGATAGCACCAGATCAGATAGGCCTAAACGCAACAAAAGACCACCGGTCAGGTATGGTTTCGAGGATCTTGTCTCTTATGCTTTACTTACCAGTAGCGAGGATCCTTCTACATTTCAGGAAGCAATTGAAAGCTCTGAAAAGGATAAGTGGATGGAAGCTATGGTGGAGGAGAATGAGTCTTTGAGCAAGAACAAAACTTGGGAGTTAACGGAACTTCCAAAAGGAAAGAAACCTATAGGTTGCAAGTGGGTGTTCAAGAAGAAGGAAGCAGTATCAGAAAAAGAAGGGGAAAGATTCAAGGCACGATTGGTAGCAAAGGGATATTCACAGAGACATGGGATTGACTACGATGAGGTATTTTCACCTGTAGTCAGGCATACATCTATTAGAGCGGTATTGGCTTTGGTAGCAGATCAGGATCTGGAATTGGAACAACTGGATGTGAAGACGGCTTTCCTTCATGGGAATTTGGAGGAAGAGATTTTCATGGTACAACCAGAGGGGTTCAAGCAACCTGGTACAGAGAATCTTGTCTGCAAGATTGAAGAAGTCACTTTATGGGCTCAAGCAGTCTCCTAGACAGTGGTACAAAAGGTTTGATTCGTATATGATCCAGATTGGTTATACCCGTTGTGAATATGATTGCTGCGTATATGTTCGTATACTTGAAGACGGTTCTTATATTTTTCTGCTACTGTATGTGGACGATATGTTAATTGCTGCTAAGAGCATGTGTGAGGTTAACAGGTTAAAATCTTTGCTACACAAAGAGTTTGAAATGAAAGACCTGGGTGCTGCTAAGAAAATTCTGGGTATAGAGATTCGTAGAGACAGAGAGGCAAGAAAGCTGTGGTTGTCTTAGAAAAACTACATCAGGAAGGTGCTTGAAAAATTTAGCATGTTGGATGCTAAGCCTGTGAGCACACCATTGGCGAATCACTTCAGATTATCTGGTAGTCAGTGTCCAAAGAATGAGGAAGAAATTGAAAATATGTCAAAGGTTCCATATGTTAGTATAGTGGGGTGCTTAATGTATGCAATGGTTTGCACCTGGTCGGATTTGGCTCATGCTGTGAGTACTGTTAGCAGGTACATGGCGAACCCAGGGAGAGAGCACTGGAATGCAGTGAAGTAGATTTTCAGATACTTGAAAGGCACTGTGGAACATGGGATTTTATTTTCAAGACAAGCAGGGACTAATTCCGTTGTAGGGTATGTGGATGCAGACTACGCAGGTGAAGTGGATGACAGGAGGTCTACTACAGGTTATGTGTTTACACTATCAGGAGGACCTATTTGTTGGAAATCCACATTACAATCCATAGTAGCCATGTCCACGACAGAAGCTGAATACATGACTGTAGCTGAAGCTGCAAAGGAAGCATTATGGTTAAAGGGGCTAGTCAAAGAGTTTGGTTTGAATCAAGGTGGAGTTCAGATGCATTGTGACAGTTAGAGTGCCATTTACTTGGCAAAGAATCAGGTTTATCATGCCAGGACGAAACACATCGATGTTAGGTTCCACAAGATAAGAGAGTTGATTGTTATAGGAGATATAGTTCTGGAGAAAGTGCACACTTCAGAAAATGCAGTTGATATGTTGACGAAGCCAGTTACCACAGCCAAGTTCAAGCATTGCTTGGACTTGGTCAATGTTAGCAGCTTGTGATAGCCCTTTGGGGCTATGGTGGCGGCGATGGAGGAGAAGTTCGTGAGGCTTGACCAATTCAAGTCAAGGTGGAGATTTGTTGGAGTCGGTGACTTTATTTGTTCATATGTGGCCGAATCTTATTATGGTTAGGACTTCTATAGTCGACCTTACTAGGTCTCTAGGTTACCTTGTGTGGCAAACCTTAACTCAATATATATATATATATATATATATATATATATATTACCTTGTGCGGCAAACCTTAACTCAATAAATATATATATATATATGATGTTCTCTCAATGAAATAGTGTGCCACAATATAGAATAATTAGAGAAGGGTTTCTCTAGGTTTATTCTTGGTGAGAGAGAGGTTAGGGTGTATTTGGGGTTTGGGTTCTTTGAGAGAGTCCTGATACCACTGTTGTAATCTCCCTATTTTCTTAGTGAAACTTTCTCCCTGTCGTCGCCGGTGGATGTAGGCATATTGCCGAACCACGTAAATTCTTGTGTTCTTTATTTGTGTGTTTGATCTCTTTCTCTCTTCTTTAATTTTGCGCAAACAGTTAATTTTCACAACAATTAATATCAGAGCTGTTGGTCGAAACAATGGCAATTAATGCTTCTATTGCGACGGTAGGCCTAGTTAAGTTCGACGGGACTGGTAACTTTGGGCTATGGCAAAGAAGGGTGAAGGATCTGTTAATGCAGCAAGGTTTGGTAAAGGCTTTGTACGGGAAGACAAAGAAACCAGAGAAGATGACAGACGATGAATGGGAAGAACTAGACATGAAGGCGGTGAGTACAATTCGGCTATTACTGGCAGACGAAGTCATGTACGATGTCATGGAGGAGAACTCAATTGCAGGGATTTGGTTGAATCTAGAGAAAAGATATATGTCCAAATCCCTCACGAACAAACTGCATCTAAAGCAAAAGTTGTATGGGCTTAAGATGACAGAGGGTGCGGACCTGAGGCAGCACATTAATACCTTCAAACAAATCATTAGTGATATGTTGCGAATTGATATAAAATTCGAGGATGAAGATAAGGCGATGATGCTCCTAACCTCCCTCTCAGCTTCCTACGAACACCTGGTGATGACCCTACTTTACGGAAAAGAAACTCTGGAATTAGAAGAAGTTTCAGGAGCCCTGTTGGATCACTACCAACGGAAACATAAGGATTCAGCTGAGAGTTCTGGTAAAGGGCTAGTAGTAAAGGGTTATCAAGATCGTGGAAGGAAGAAAGACAAGGATGACAAATCTGGGAGACCACCCTTGCTCAGTATCCATAGTGGGAATTGGAGGGCTAGGGAAGACCACCCTTGCTCAGTATGTATTCAATGATGAGGAAGTGAAGAGTTATTTTGAATTGAAAATGCGAGTTTGTGTCTTTGATGTCTTTGATGTAAAAACAATTGCTGAAAAGATAATTAGAAGTGCAATTGATACGAAAGTTGAAAACCTTGAAATGGAGCAAGTGCAAAATAAACTTTGCGAAACACTCAACCAAAAGAAGTACTTTCTTGTGTTGGATGATGTGTGGAACGAAGATGAGGAAAGATGGTGTAACTTGAAAAGACTCTTGATGGGTGGCTCAAAGGGAAGTAAGGTGGTGATAACTACGCGCACCAAATTGGTTGCAAAGATTATCAGCACACTCTCACCAATTTTTCTTAAAGGCCTATCAAAAGACCAATCTTGGTCTTTATTGAAGCATATGGCATTCAAAAAAGGCCAAGAGACCATTGATCTCAAACTAAAAGCAATTGGAATGGACATTTTAGAAAAATGTTATGGAGTGCCTCTTGCCATAAAGACAATAGGGAGAATGTTATTGTTTAAAGAGACTAAGGAAGAATGTTTATATATCAAGGATAAAGAACTTACAAGTGTAACTCATGGAGTTAAAAATAATAGTATTTTACCAATTCTAAAATTGAGTTACGATCATCTCCTATCACATTTAAAGTGTTGTTTCGCTTATTGTTCATTATTTCCTAAAGATTACGAGATTCCAAAGTCAATGTTGATACAACTATGGATAGCACAAGGGTTTATCCAACCACCAAATGAAAAGCTACAATTAGAAGATGTTGCTAACGAGTATTGCATGGATCTACTTTTGAGGTCCTTTTTCCAAGAAGCAAAAGAAGATAAATTTGGGAATATAATTAAATTCAAAATGCATGGTTTAATCCATGATATTGCACAATCAGTCTCAAGGTTTGAGTGCACATATGTTGATTCTAATGAAAAAGTTGTAATTGAAAAAGTTTGTCTCCTATCATTTCCATCTTTTAGTGATTTTGAGAAGAATCTAAGCTCTTTTGTCGAAGCAAAGAAGTTACGTACATTCTTAAAATTTGACTACATGTCCCTACAAGAAGAATCAACTCTCAAGAAACTTATTTCTAGTTTTAGATATTTGCATGTGCTAGACCTAAACGGTCTAGAAATCATGACGGTGCCGAATTCCATAAACAAGTTGACATATTTGAAGTACCTTGATCTTTCTTACAATGGTATTGAAGTTTTCCCTAATTCTTTTATTAGATTGGTGAATTTGCAAACATTAAAGCTCTCTAGCTGTGAGACTCTTAAAGAATTACCGAGAGACATTCAAAAATTAATTAGCCTCCAGCATCTTGAGATAGATGGTTGTGAGAGTTTGACTCACTTGCCATGTGGAATAGGGCAGTTAACTTCTCTTCAGACATTAAAACTCTCTGAATGTGAGAAGCTTAAAGAATTACCAAGAGACATTCAAAAATTGGTCAGCCTCAAGCATCTTGAAATAGATTATTGTGAGAGCTTGACTCACATGTCATGTGGTTTATTGCAGTTGACATCTCTTTAGACATTAAAGCTCTTTAGATGCAGGGAGCTTAAAGAATTACCAAGAGACATTAAAAAATTTGGTCACCCTCAAGCATCTTGAGATAGATTGTTGGGAGAGTTTGACTCATATGCCATATGGAATAGGGCAGTTGAATTCTCTTCAAACGTTACCGCTATTTGTTGTCAGCAAGGAACTTACAGCTTCCTCCTCCAAGCATTGTGGTGGAATAGATGAACTAAACAAGCTAAACAACTTGAGAGGATTCAGAGGATAACAATGACACATACATCTTTGAAGATGAAAATTTATTGGAAGGCCTCCAGCCACACCATACTCAAAAAAAGTTGAATGTGGAAGGATATCGGGGTGTGAGTTTTCCGAGTTGGCTTCCTTCTGTGACTAGTCTTGTTAATTTAGAAATATCAAATTCAATGTGCCAACATCTACCACCATTGTATCAACTTCTGTCTCTCCGAGAACTTTTTCTTAAAAATATGAGTGGTCTGGAATACATATCAGACAAAGAAATCAGTGACGAGGTCTCTACTTCAACAACATTTTTCCCATCCCTAAAGTCACTCACACTTGGAATTGCCCTAATCTAAAGGGATGGTGGAGAAGTAATATTGTGGATGCGGCAACAACGACATCAATATTAAGTGATCAATATCAGCAGCATCCATCATTACCTTCATTTCCTTGTCTTTCTTCTTTGGATATTACGAATTGCAATAACCTAACTTGCATGCCGCTATATCCATATCTTGAAGAAAATCTAGAACTGATGAATACCAGCTTCAAGCCTTTGCAAGAGACAGTGGCAATGACGATGAATATGTTAACAACTTCTTCACTTCCATCCTCTTCGTCCTCCTCCCCTCCTTTCTCCAAATAAAAGTCTCTGACTTTGCTTAATATACAAGACGTTGAGTCTCTTCCAGAGGAGTTGTTGCAGAACCTGGCTTCTCTAGAGTATCTAAAGATTTGGTCGTGCCCTAGACTAAAATCTCTGCCTCGATTTTTGCATCATCTCACCTCCCTTAAAGTGCTGGTTATTGAGAAGTGTGAAGAGCTTGATCTGTGCAGTGAGGAGAGTGATGATGGCACACAATGCGTTACCACTCTACAAATTGGTAGTCTCACATCACTTCTGAGCCTTGAAATTAACGATTGCCCCAATCCGACCTCACTTCCTGAAGAAATCGGCAATCTCACTTCAATTCGAGAGTTTTACATTGAAGAATGCCCAAATCTGACCTCACTTCTTGAAGGGATCGGCAACCTCACCTCTTTACAAACTCTGATAATCCGCAAATGTCCCCACTTGAAGGAAAGATACCAAGAGGGAATTGGCATAAGATTGCTCACATCCCAGATTTTGAATATATTGATTAAGTATTAACTCTAGTTCAGCCATCAATATGTTCTCCGCTTCTTTGGGTAGGTACGTCAACGTGCCCTTTCTATGTAGATAATTTCTTTTTTCTTTTTACGCCAACTCCTTTATCTTCTTCAATATGCTAATGTTTGGGGAAATTTATTTGCAATTTAATATGCAGAAAATTTCAAAGCAGTAAATAAATGGGTGGCAGGGAAAGAGGGAGAGGATTGCCTAAAATTGCTCCATCTTCAAATTTGCAGGTATGTGTAATCCCAATTTCTTCATAGACACTTCTTTCTCTGCCTTGGGTCTTGTACTGAAAAACATTTGAATTTATCTCAAAATAATTTCTATTTATGTATCTCAAAATCCAATTGGTTGGGTCATATACTAGGCTTGTTTATTGATCTAGGTGCATAAACAGATTGGAGTGGCATTGTTCAATTTGCCTGATATTTTAAAGCAAAAATCAATTTGTCCGATTGTGGTACAAGATAAATTCAGGTAACTAATTTGGTATTCAGTTGCTAAAATTCTTTTTTGTTCAATTTGTAGGAAATTTTAAAGGAAAAATCTTTACGCTTTATTAAATGATTGTTTTGTAGCTTAATCGGATTAAAAGCACGGCTTGAAATTTATTAGAGTTTAGAAATGCACTAAATTTTTGGTGGATTCCACTTTCTGCATTCAATCATAAAATAAAATTAAAAAAATTAAGATGAATTGAAATATTAAATTTTAAATAATTTATTCTTTGGAATTGGAGAAACCAAAAATTAAAAAGGAGTATTTTTTTTTTAAAACAGAGCATTGGAAAACTTTGTTGTATGCTCTTTTTCTTAATGAGTTTAAAATCCTGAACTCTGTAGATTGATTGGATTGAAGATCGAAGTTTGGGGGCCCAGGCATTTCATAATGTCCGCAGCCAATAGAGGAGATCACATGCGCAGCCAAGCTCTGATTTCTCTGTTGCTCATCCATGGTTTTCTCACTCTTTCTCTCCAGGTACATGTTACTTCTTTCTTAGAGTTTCATCACTCATTTCAGTGAGAAACAAACCAAATCTGAAGAAGGGTCATTTCCATTTTTCCTTTTGCTTCATAGATACTCCAAATCTCTAATTGTTGGGTTAGTTTGTGAAAATTCTGAGCTACCCATTCAAAATAAAGTTGAAAAGATCAAAACTTAAGTGGGGTTAGTAGTAGATATTTTAGTGATCAAAACTTAAATGATTATAATGGGTCATCAAAGTCTGAGACTAGTTACTTAAACCCCTTGACCTCTTCGAGCTTGGGGAAGCCGGGAAGTTTAAGGTCATAGCTAGGTTGTTGATGCAGATGAAAGAAGGGATTGTCGTTAAAGAGTCACTTTTCCTTTTGATTATGAAATATAATGGGAGAGCCGGTTTGCCTTTGTTTGACATCTATAAAAATCATATAAATTGAAATCTTGTATGCACTAAGTTCAGGAATTCATTTTACTGATAAAAATTAATTAAGTGTAATGCTTGATGGTAACAAAAAAAATAACTATAGATAGCAGTCAAGAAATAAAAAAAAATGGTTATAAAGAAATGTGAGGCATTAGTGCAATTTTATTGAAATCAAGTTCCTTGTTTTTATACTAATTTCTTATTTTGATATATGTTTTGTAGGAAATTCGGAATGCCCCTAGTAGAAAATATTGTTGCATTGGGGAAATGATTTGGCAAAGAAGAACTGAACACCAAGGCTTTCTCTCCAGGTACATGTTACTACTTTTTCTTAGAGTTTCATCACTTATTTCATTGAAAAACAAACCAAATCTGAAGAAGAGTCATTGCCTTTTCGCCTTTTTGCTTCATAGATACTCCAAATCTCTGATTGTTGGGTTAGTTTGTGAAATTCTGAGCTACCCATTCAAAATAGTATTGAAAACATCAAAACATTCAACCCATGTAAGCAAAAGCTACAATCTTTGTTCAAAACCCTTTGTTTTGCAATTTGCTCAAGTGGGGTTTGTAGTAGATGTTTAGTGATGATGTAGTCTTAAATGATCATAATGGGACATCGGAGTCTGAGACTCTAAGACTGAGTGCAAAAGGTTACTTAAACCCTTTGAGCTTAATCAAATTCGCCCCTATCTGCTCTGTAAATTGCTTGAGTAACTTGACGTGTCCACGTCAAAGGAGATAACAGTTAAGAAAAAAACAAATGGTTATAAAGGAATGTGAGGCCTTAGTGCAATTCTATTGAAATCAAGTTCCTTGTTTTATAATAATTTCTTCTTTTGGTATCTGTTATTTGTAGGAAATTCGGAATGCCCCTAGTAGAAAATATTGTTGCATTGGGGAAATAATTTGGCAAGGAAGAACTGAACACCAAGGCTTTCTCATAAAAATGTTCTCAAGAAGAAGTTATTCAGAACTAAGAAAAAGATGCATTTTTTGGGTTCAAATAGAAGGTTAAATTTCTATATTGCTTCAGAATTTGAAATCAATCTCCACTATAGAGGACTGCATAAAATTACTCCATCTTCAAATTATGATGGCACACAATGGTCTTCTACTTAAAAAACATTTGAATTTATCTCACCTGCAGTAAAAAGGTATAAGGAATTGAACCCCCTGGGAAGTAATTGAAGCATAGACAATTTTTGGCCTCTGCAATTGTGGGAAAAGACAACTACTAGGTAGTAAGTACCTTCCTTTTCTTTAATTTTCTTGTTTTTCATAAAAATTGTCATTCAAGATATGATTTCTTGACATACCAAGAGGGGAAAGAAGAAAAAAAGATAAATACATAAACCCATCATTTGATTCTTGATCCAAATAAATTCAATCTTTGCAACACAAAATCCAATTGGTAAAGTGATATACTTGGTTTTGTTTATTGAGTTAGGTTCGTAAATAGATTGGAAAATTACACTTGCTGATGTTGGAGTGACATTGTTGTGGAAGATCAATTCAGATAACTAATCAGGTTAGTTGCTTCTAGCCTTCTACCGTACCATGTTTTGTTCAATTTGTAAGATATTTTAACGTAGAAATATCTATGCTTTCTTAAATGATTGTTCAATACCTTAATTGGATCGAAAGTACATCTTGAAATTTAGTGTTCATAAATACACTAGGTTTCAGATGGATTCCACTTTATACATTTAATTCTGCAATTGGTAGAGACTACTACCTTAAGCTTCCTTCAATTATTTTTTTTTGATAAGTAATATGTTTTATTAAGAGAAGCATCTTAGTGCACAAAGTGTGCACAAGATGGAAACAGCATTACAAAGGATTAAATAGAGAAAGAAGAAGCTGAGTGCCATGAAGCGGCAAACTCAGTAACAGTTACAGCAGTAGTAAAACCCCATATCCTGGACCAGTCGAATAAAGAAGTCACAAAGGTGCCAAGCAGCTGATCCGGAGAGCTCGACAAAGTCTTCAAAAGTTCTCAAATTCCTCTCTCGCCACACCGTCCACATTAGACACAAAGGAATTAGATTCCAAATGTGAGAATGATGTTTACCAAACCAATTATGCCACCCAAATAGCAAATCTGCCACCTGCCTTGGCAAAACCCAATGGACCCGGAAATTACGAAGAACATAATTCCAAAGCTTTTGAGCTGCATTGCAATGCAATAACAAATGGTCCACATTTTCCCCATCACAACAACACATACAACACCACCCCGCCATCGTATATCCTCGCCGCATAAGATTGTCACAAGTCAAGATGCGACCCCAAGTCGCTGTCCAAACAAAAAACGCCACCCTAGGAGGAACTTTAACCCGCCATATGCTTTTCCAAGGGAAACTCACCCCCCGCCTATCAATCAAAGCATAATAAAAAGAACGAGAAGTAAAAGCCCCATCCTTACACAGCTTCCATCGCAGCCCATCAGGAGCCATATTAGGAGCAACAATAGGGACCTTATAAGAGTGAAGGAATTGGAAAAACTCCGCTACCACATCCACCTCCCAATCATTAAAGTCTCGCACAAAAGTAACATTCCACTCCCGAACTCCCGCTGAATCTGGACCACTCAAAACTTCAGCAATTGTAGCTTCTCTATTGGCAGAACAAGTGAATAAGATAGGGAACAGAACCATCAAGGATGTATCCCCACACCACTTGTCTTTCCAGAAACTAATACGAGTTCCTTGACCAACCACAAATTCCACATGCTGAAAATAATCATCCCAACCGGACATAATTCCTTTCCAAAGCCCACAACCATGCGGACCTCGAACTAGAATTAGTGCGCCAACCTCCCTAAATCAGAACCAAACTTCGCCACTAGAACACGCCGCCACAAGTGATGACCCTCCAACCCAAACCTCCATAACCATTTCCCCTGAAGGGCTTTATTAGTCAAAACCAAACTCCGCACCCCGAGACCCCCCACTTCTTTAGGAGCACAAACCTTATCCCAACTCACCAAGTGATGCTTAACCTCATCTCCCAGGCCACCCCATAGAAAGTCCCTTTGCATTTTCTCAATTCTGCGCATAACACTAATAGGGATAGTGAATAGGGAAAGGAAATAGGTTGGAAGGCTAGATAACGTACTTTTCAGAAGGGTTAGCCGACCCCCTTTAGATAAGTACAGCTTCTGCCATCCCGAAAGACGACGCTCCAGCTTCTCAATAATAGGATTCCAAACCGCCACTGCTTTATACGAGGCCCCCAATGGCATACCAAGGTAAGACAAAGGCAAACCGCCAATGTGACAACATAAGGAACTCCGCTAGTTCTGAAATATTCTGAACCTCCCCTACCGGAACCATTTCACTCTTTGCCATGTTCACCCGTAGCCCAGTTACAGCCTCAAAACAAGTAAGCACCATCCGAACATATAGCAATTTATCCGGATCCGCATCACAAAAGAGAATGGTGTCATCAGCATAAAGAAGATGAGAAATACATAAGCCATCCACTGCATTATTACCCGCCCTAAAACCTTGAATAAGACCCTCCTCCTCCACTTTATTCAGCATCCTACTCAAAACCTCCATCACTAGAAGGAACAATAATGGGGAAAGAGGATCCCCCTGGCGAAGCCCACGGGAACAACTGAAAAAACCTTCAGGAGACCCATTAACCAGGACTGAAAATTGGACCGAAGAAATGCAGGCTTCAATCCAAAGCCTCCACCTCCTACCAAAGCCCATCCTCTCCATAAGGTGCAAAAGGCAAGACCAATTCACATGATCATAAGCCTTTTCGATATCTAACTTGCAAATGACCCCCGGATTGCGACTCTTAAGACGACTATCCAAGCATTCATTCGCAATTAAGACTGAATCCAAAATCTTCCTCCCTCCCACAAAGGCATTTTGAGACTCAGAAATCAGCTTATCCAGGACACCTTTCAACCTATTAGCAAGCACCTTAGCTAACAGCTTATAGATGCTCCCAATAAGGCTAATCGGACGAAAATCCCGAATATTAGAAGCATTTTGCCTCTTGGGAATTAAGGCAATGAAGGAAGCATTGAGAGATCTCTCAAACTTACAGTGATGATACACCTCGTCAAAAAAACCCATAACATCCTCCTCAATTACCGACCAACACTTCTGGAAGAAAGCCATAGTGAAGCCATCTGGACCAGGGGCCTTATCACCCTGCAAATCCTTTAACCACCTGAAGAACCTCATCCTTTCCAAACTTACGCTCTAACAAAGCACTCTCAGTTGCAGTGATCCCATCAAACTCTAACCCATCCACCATAGGTCTCCACGTCTCAGACTCCTGATAAAGGGATTCATAGAAGTGAACCACTTTCTCTCGGATCTCAGACTCCTCCTCATAAACAACACCATCAACTACCACCTTATCCATATAATTGTACCGCCGGTGCGAATTCGCCATCTTATGGAAGAATTTAGTGTTGTTATCCCCTTCCTTTAACCACAAAGTTCTAGACTTTTGCCTCCACGAAACTTCTTCCAACTGAGCCACATTCTCAAGCTCAGCTCTACAAACATCTCGCAAGATGCTCAGCGCTTCAATTATCCTTGAGATTTGATTTGATCTTTGAATGATCATACACTCCACTATTTCTAAAGGTTCATACTTCTCCTTTAAGATTCAGTCCTTTTATGTTAATAAAATACCCACCTTTTTCTTTTGTTTAAATTCGGTTGAGTTTCTCAATTATATGATTCTGTATGCAAATATGAGACAAAGTTAGAATAATGAATATGTGGAGGGAGCAGAATCTTGGTCTCAGGCATAGGGCTTTTAACTCATAGCAATTCTTGCCTAGATTTTAGACTCTCTCTCAACTCAGCTCATATTTCTTCGTAATTCTTAGGCTATTTCATGTTCATAATCATGAACATGGCTTAACCTCCTTTCAATAAAATATAATTACTTACATAAAAATAAAAAAAAAAAAAAAATCAAAAGACAATATGTTTTGGACAATTAACAATTAAAGAATTTTAGCCTCAATATGAGGTTTTTAAATTACTCCAACATCAGTAAGAGCAATAGAAAATATGCTTCAAAACTGCAAGCTGCTATGGGGAAACAGAAGTTTAAATCTTAGATTTGGTGCATCAGCCTAAACCTTCTGCATTGCGCCCCCTTGGAAGTTACTATACCGCATCTTTATATATATTCTTCTTCTTCTTTTTATATTCAACAAGAGAGGGAGGAAAGTTTCACCATCCACCCACCTCCATTATTCAAATATGAGAATTTGACATTGTTTTCCTCTCTTTTGAGTTATATTTTGTCCCCATTTTTGAACTTTTGTATAGTTTGCACTGTATGCCTCCATTATCATTCATTTATGTCAATACTCAAAGTATAAATATACAAAGTTTTAATTCCAATGAATGTGCCTACTACTAGTCCTCTGTAATGAGATAGACATGCATGCAAAATTCATTACTCTCCTTTCTTTCTGCCTTGTTCCCAAATTTGCAGGCTTTATTAACTACTCAACTGTATCCAACATCTAGAAAGAAAGAACGATTTTAGAAGGAAAGATTCTTGGTCCTTAGCCAATAGCAAGCTTTGCTATTGGTAATAAATGATTCAATCATAAGCACAATTTGGCTTTTACAATTGATTCTTTGGAAACTGATATAATTTTTTTACCATAGGTAATGATGTGAAGCAACAATAAGGGATAAAAAGCTCATAGTAATTTTATCTAAATCTGGTTTGTAATGAAAACTTCTATTCCGGGTGATCAATAGTAGGCTGCATTCCAGAATTACTTGTTCAAAAAGACATCAACTGTAGCTCAGTTAGCTTATCTGCTTGAACAATTCACACCACTAAGGCGTAGCATAAGTGGATTCATCTCTTTGCAGAACTTTAAGTCAGTCAGATGTTTTTCAATCATATCTTCTCTTATTCATCTCTATAGCAGGGTATGATAAGGAACTCCCCCGACCCAATGAAGGATGCTCAGGCCACAGATTATCCGAACATGGTAATGCTGTCAAAATTCACATTTCTGTTTGTTTTAACTGATTGCATTATTTGAAACTATTACTTTCTAAATATATATAATGATAAGAATGGCAACTGATTGTATACTCAATACAGAAAATTGGATTTTGAAGAATTTTGTGCAGCTGCCATAAGTGTGAATCAGCTGAAGGAATGGAGAGCTTGGAACAAATGCAGGGCATGACTGTGGGCTGTTTGTGAAGGATGGCAGCAAACCGATTATGTTAGAAGGAACTTGCCATTGTGCCCCTTAGGAAGTAACTGTCCTGCATCTTTATCTTTATTCTCCTTCTTTTTATATTCAATGGGACAGGGAGGAAGGTTTCACCATCCACGACACCTCCATTATTCAAGTACGAGAATTTGACTTTGTTTTCCTCTCTTTTGAGTTGTAGTTGTGCCCCTTTTTTAAGTATGTATAGTTTACATTGTATTCCTCCCTTTCTAAATAATTCATTTATGTCAATACGTGTATTATCAATATATAAATTTTTAAATACAATGAATGTGACTGCTAGTCATCTATGATGAGATACGCTTGCGTACAAAAGTCATTACTCTCCTTTCTCTCTACCTTGTTCTCGAGTTTGCGGGCTCTGTTAACCTCTCAATTGTATCCAGCATATGGAAAGATCATAAAGATTTTAGAAGAGAGATTCTTGGTCCTTGGCCAGTAGCAGACTTTGCTATTGGTGGTAAATGATTCTATTATAAAAAAAACTTTTGCTATAACATTTGATTTGTTGGAAACTTAAATCATTTTTATTACCATAGGTAATGTTGGTGAAGCAATGATAAGGAATGAAAAGACATTGCTTGTAGTAATTTTATCTAAATCTTGTAATGACAACTATTCCAAGTGATCAATGGTAGGCTGCATACCAGAATTACTTGCTCAGATTAAAGAACAAATCCGTCTCTTCCACTTTTGGGTGTAATAGGCTTATATGATCAATTCCTGTTAGCAGAAGTATACTGAATTGATCGAGTATGCATATGTGTGGAAGCTGATATGTCAAATAAAACTGGCCTCTTTTTTTTGGACTATGCAAGGCCATAATTAGCAATGTCAGAGAGTTTTGTGGTAGCATGTTAACCAACTTCGCTATTTCTAATGTGGTTTGAATAAATGCCGGTGTAATTGGGGCTTTTTTTACTAAAAAGAGTTATAAATTGAAGTAACAATGAATTTGATTAGTATCATATTAACATCATAATAAATAATTTTCTTAATTACTTATTATTATTATTATTAATTTTAATTTAAAAGTTCACACTTTTTCTTTCCGATCATTTATGATGCAGGCAGTTAGTTTCTAGCTAAAGTGGATTTGTACTTCACAATAAGTGTTGGGTTTGGAAGCCTGCTAGATCAGATGACTGTCGGAAGCTCCTCTGGTTCTCTCTCACCATCCCCAAGCATGCTTTTACGGGATGGTTAGCCATCAAAAACAGGTTATCAATGGGGCTACAATGGAGACTGCCTCTGTGTGTTTTGGAGGAACTATCTTGAAGATAGGAACCACCTATTCTCGGAGTGTCCTTTTACTAGAAGACTTGGGTGATCTGTCATGAAACTCTGCCTTCCTAATTCTAAATATAGATGGGAAGACTAAGTTGCAAGGGGAATAGATCATTTCAAAGGGAAGAGTATGAGAGTTCTTTTCTTTAAAATTGCTTGGTAGTCTTCTATTTAAGATGTTTGGATGCAAAGGAATTCTATTGTGCATAATGGATCAGTTTGGACTGAGGAGCAGTTACTAAAGTGCATCAAAAGAGATGTCAGAGCTTTGTTGGATATCACTACAAAGTTCCCACAAATCTGCTCTCAATTGCTCCCTGTGTTGTAATTGGGGACTGCTTCTTGCTAATATCCTTATAACTTAGTTAGCTATGTAGTGCGACTAATACACTCTTTGATGCTCTCTGGTAAGGCCTTCCTTAGGCCATTGTAAGGTCCTTTGACCTTTGTTTTTTTGTTTGTTCTCAATAAAAATTACTAAATTACCAAAAAAAGAAAAATTATAGGTAGTATTCATACTATCACTCTTTAACTCTTTCATGTTGTCCTTCACTTCTCCATCCCATCTCTTGACAAACTCCATTTGTTACTACCAATTTATGTACGACTTCTTAACTTCATCTTTTATTTATCTGAAAACCAATCTTTCACTTCCTCCCATCTCATTAGCTCTTCTCCTATAATTCTAATCATAATTGCATAGCATGTGTATATGTATTATCCTTTTGACATCGATGTGGCATGCTTAAAAGTTGGAACTTGGAAACCTCAAATTCGTCCACCTTTTTCTTCAAAATGTGCCTATATGCTATGGTCTCCATTGTAGGCAATTCTCCCTTAAGGCAACAAAACTCTTGTTGGAAACTATTTTGAAGACAACCCCACATGAAATTTTCCTATAAGATATCGTGTTGAAGAAGCAAAGTTGCATAACAACCATTTGGTGCTCATGATTGATCAACTCCAGGAGAAGTACAACAGGTTATGTTGCCACAGGCCCAAAAGATTGCTTTGGATGCCAGCCTTTTGCCTTCTCTGTTGGTACCTTTAGTCTTCACGCAGAGTCATTATTATAGTATTGAATAGGATTGAATATATTATCAAAAAAAAAATGAATAGGATTGAATATTGAGCTAAAGACGTTTGTCACATGGAACCAATTATTAATTTATGAGCAGCGGGGCCTTTACCAAGTAATATTTAATTTGGTGAAGCCAACCCTTCCTTGGGCGCAACAAAAAACTTATTCAAACTCCTACAACAACAAAAAAAGGAATCTAAGCTTTTAAAGAGAGAAAGTATGAACCTAAGTTTTAGAGAAAGAGAGAGGGTCTGGTTATGGTCAACAACAAGCGAGAGTGGAGGGTACACTGAGTGTGTAAGCATGTAAGTAGATGATTTATTTTGAGGACCAAATTCATGGGTTAGCTTTGTATACATGGATATTCTTTTGAGTGTTGGATTAGATGATAAGGGTTGATCTTGACCATTGGATTCTAAAAGGGAAATGGGATCTATCGCATGCTTGGCCTTAGGTTTTTCTTTTGGCCTCGTAAGATATTTTTAGGATTTAGGGTAACTTTTTAATCGTTTCTACTTTTTATTATTTATGTCAAGTTAGAAATTACTCAAACTCACATTATTTCTTTTCAATTTGCAATGACAATAAAATCCTATTTAAAAATAATAAGAAGTCCTATGACTATCAAGAGTTGTTAAGGGTCCTACCTATACACCATTGGGTGGGTTATCTAGATGAGTAACATTAGGAGTCCACTAGAGCAATATTTGGAGTCCAATAGTGTTAGGCTGTTGGTATTATGACTTATGAGTTCATGTATACTCTTAATCATTTTAAAAGTCCTTAGGAAAGTGGGTTGAATGGGTCTAATGTGACGACTCCTAGGTTTTAGACTTTTAGTTAGTCAGGTCCTTTTTAGAATTTGCGAATGTTGGTTGTCTTATCCTTTTTGTTTTGTAAGCTAAGTCCTATAAATGTTGTTAAGTTATTTTGAATAAAGTAAGTTGAGTCCTATAAATTTTCCTATAAATGTTGCAAATTTGTGAATATTTGTAGTCTTAAGACTTTTGGAACGTTGGGTTTCCTCGAAAAACCTAGATTTAGAGGTCAAAACTCAGGATCTCTTCAGTTAAATCCATCTTTTATTTTGATTCTTCTTTTAGCAACAAATTATATTTCTTTATTCCTCAAAAAATTGTGAACATATCAATTGGTGTATCCTCCCAACCACTCCAAACCAAAAAAGAAAACCTCACACTTGTTTTTTTTAATGAATTTATGTTAATAAGGACTTCAGGATTTTGCTTTCAGCATTTAAAAAAAAAATAATAGACCATACATTATTGAAACGTTTTATTTTAGTAAAAAAAGAGGGGGAGGGGACAATAGGAAAATAAACAAAGACTTTGGTAGCACCCAATTAATCAGTTAGTTTCTGGATTCATAGAAGGTGTTATATGCTTGCAATATAAAATACGGGTAATTATATTATATTCCGGGAGTACATTAAATGCGTACTCCCTCCTCTCACAGAAGTTGTGGGTCCCGCTAATTAAATTCATGTGGGACCCACCACTTTTGTGAGGAGGGAATATGCATTTAATGTACTCCCAGAGAACCTAATAATTTTTCATAAAATACGGACTAACCTATACAATCATTTGATGGGATTCATAGAAGGTGTCATTATTCTAGTAGTTCAGCGTTCTTAGTCTTCGACGTGGAGTCATTATTCTATTGAATTATTGAATATTGAGCTGTTTGTCATGTGGAACCAAGTATTAATTAATGAGCAGCGGGGTCATTAGGAAGTAATAATTAATTAATGGCTCAATGGGGCTACAAGTGATTTCCATATTAAAATTTGTCCATAGTAATATCAAAAGAATAAATGATTAACTATAAGTTATTCGGCATGTAATGAAAGGAAAAAAAAAAACTATGAATTTATGATTAATTAAATTAAATACACTAACCACTTAAACTATTAATTATCCACTCACAAGGGGTATCCAACATAAAAGTCATCAACAACACCAAATCATTACAATATCAAATGCATAAACAAAAAAAAATATACCTATCATCTACTAATTCTTTTCATTGAGACATTTTGTTAAGCAAATAAGCTGTAAATGAAAAAGGACAAGATTGCAAAGTATTCAACTATAGAGCCCAATCCATCCAATACAATGTTTTTTTTTAAGCATATTTTAGCTAAAATTTGGTTTTGGCTGAGCCAATATATATGAATGCTCTAAAATAAGTAAATTTAAGTTTTTTTTTTTTAAATTTAATTTAACGAAATCTAATTGGACTAGCTAAAGAAATGAGTCATTGATAACCCGCTGTAATTATTTGAGTTATTTTTGTTATTGTTGTTGTTGTTGTTGTTATTCACTTATTTGACATTTTTTTAGGGGTTTAGTAGGTTGAGTTTATTAAAATTTCAAGTGAGGGGGTTCAATATTTTTATTTTAGAGGGGTCAATACCTTTGTAAATATTTAGCCAATAAAAAAAGAAAAAAAAAAAAAGGGATTTTAGGGGGTTCATTTGAACCCCCTCAGCATAGTGTAGCACCGCTATTATACACATGGATATTTTTTTGAGTATTGGATTAGATGATAAGGGTTGATCTTGACCGCTGGATTCTAAAAGAGAAATGGGATCTGTCGCATGCTTGGCCATGTTTTTGCCTTTGGCTCTATAAGATATTTTTAGGATTTAGGGTAACTTTTTAATCGTTTCTACTTTTTACTATTTATCTCAGGTTAGATATTACTTAAACTCACATTATTTATTTTTAATTTGCAATGACAATAAACGGTAGTCAATCCAAGAAGTCCTTTGACTCTCCTATACGAGAGAGGAAAAAAAAATGTCAATCCAAGTAGTAGTAAAAGAAAAACCTACTAGAACATAGTAACTTCTTATCCTATTTAAAAATAATACTAGTATAAACTAATATCTTTTTACGAAAAAAAAACATAACAATTTTGTAACGTGCAAGAGTTGGTGAAGGTTCCACCTATGCACCATTAGGTGGGTTATCTAGATGAGTAACATTAGGAGTCCACTAGAACAATATTAAGAGTCCAATAGTGTTAGGTTGTTGGTATTATGACTTATCAGTTCATGTATACTCTTAATTGTTTTAAAAGTCCTTAGGAAAGTGGTTTGAATAGGTCTATGTGACTCCTAGTTTTTAGCTAGTCAAATCCTTTTTAGAATTTGCAAATGTTGGTTGTTTTTTCCTTTTTGTTTTGTAAGCTGAGGCCTATAAATGTTGTTAAGTTATTTTGAATAAAGCATCTAATTAATCTAGAAAATATTTGTAGTCTTAAGACTTTGGGAGGTTAGATTTCCTTTAAAAACCAATATCTAGAGGCCAGGATTTACTCAGTTAAATCCATCTTTAATTTTAATTCCTTCTTCCAGCAACAAATTTTATTCTTTTTTCCTCCAACAAATTGTGAATGTATCAAATTCCATGTTCTATTGTGATTTTATCGTGTCAAATTTCTTGAAAGAAAATTTGAAAAACCTATGGGATGATTGTTTAAATTGAAATTTTTTGGAATTTACCCCCACTTAAGTTTTCATCTAGCCCCATTATATTTCTTGTATAATTATAGGTCAAGGTCACTTTGAAAATAAATTAGAAAAGTGGAGAGTCGATTGGGCATGTGCTAAATTAAAAAAAAAAAAAAAAAATGCATTTTGTAACACATTATGAACTTATGATTAGAATTTTAATATCATTGTCCTTCTTAAATTATTGGAGATACATGTAGTAAAATATAGCTTTGTACGTTTTATTTTATAAATGTAGATATTATTAATGAGTTCTTAGTTGCCCCACCCCACAGAGAAAATATCATGAATCCGCTCCTGTGTATAAGAAAAAATTGTGAACATATCAATTGGTGTATCCTCCCAACCACTCCAAACCAAAAAAGAAAACCTCACACTTGTATTTTTTAATGTTATTAATTTTTTATGAATTTATGTTAATGAGGACATTGGGAATTTGCTTTCAGCATTTAAAAAAATAATAGACCGTACATAATTGAAACGTTTTATTTTGGTAAAAAAAAGAGGGGGAGGGGACAATAGGAAAATAAACAAAGACTTTGGTAGCATAGAAGGTGTTATATGCTTGCAAGTTGCAATATAAAATAAACCCGAGCCTAATTTTTGACGTTTTGTAGACCAACTTAAGATTCTTTGTTTTTTTTATTAACTTTATGCCATATACAATAAGGGAACCAAGTGGAATGAAATTACCCAAACTTTATGTTAACATTTCACATGCACATGTCGCCGATCGAAAGTATGAGTTCAATAATATAATACTAAAAAAGTTACCCTCCCATGTTAGTCTTCACGCGGAATCATTATTGAGCTTTTTCGGAGCAACCTCAAACTCATTCCTTCTCTCACATTTGGCATTCAACTTCAAACAAAGCTTTCAGCTTTCTTGTGATCTACTATCTTCCAGTGTTTTCTTTCACTCACCAAGAAGAAATGGCCGAAGCAATCCCGATTGGTCTTGTGCGAAAGATCATTGAAAGGTTGGGCTCCACGACTTTCAAAGAGATTGGATCTATCTGGGGTGTCAAAGGTGAGCTCGAAAATTTGAAGAACACTTTTTCCGCTATTCAAGCTGTACTCCAAGATGCAGAGGAGAAGCAGGACACGAACAATCAAGTCAGGGACTGGCTCATGAAGCTTAGAGACGTAGCTTATGATGCGGATGACGTGTTGAGCGATTTCTCCACTGAAGATTTGCGGCGAAGGGTGATGTATGGTGATAAGACGGCAAAGAAGGTACGTATTTTCTTCTCGAGTTCAAACCAACTTGCTTTTCGTTTTAAGATGGCTAACAAGATAAAGGCTATAAGGGAGAAACTTGATGCAATAGCAAATGATAAGAATAATTTAAAGTTGGAAGAGCGTCCTTTACAGACAAGGGTTGTGGCTAGGGAGAGGGACCAAACTCACTCATTTATACGTGATGAAGAAGTTATTGGGAGAGAAGATGATAAGAAGACAATCATAGATATGTTGTTGAAAATTGATGATGAAGAAAATGTGTCGTTCACATCCATAGTGGGAATTGGAGGGTTAGGGAAAACCACACTTGCTCAATATGTATACAATGATAAGGAAGTGAAAGATTATTTTGAATTGAAAATGTGGGTGTGTGTCTCTGATGTCTTTGATGTGAAAATAATTGCTGAAAAGATAATTGGATGTGCAACTAATACGAAAGTTGATAACCATGAAATGGAGCAAGTGCAAAATAAACTTCGCGAATGCCTCAACCAAAAGAAGTATTTACTTTTGTTGGATGATGTGTGGAACGAGGATGTGGAAAAGTGGTGTAACTTGAAAAGATTCTTGATGGATGGCTCAAAAGGAAGTAAGGTGGTGATAACTACACGGTCCAAAAAGGTTGCAGAGATTACAAGCACAATCTCCCCAATTTTTCTTAAAGGCTTGTCAGAAAAACAATCTTGGTCTTTATTGGAGCAAATGGCATTTAAAAAAGGGCAAGAGGCCATCGATCCTAAACTTAAAGAAATCGGAATGGACATTTTAGTAAAATGTTGTGGAGTGCCTCTTGCTATAAAGACGATAGGGAGAACATTATACTTCAAAAAGACAGAGGTTGAATGGTCAAATATCAAGGATCAAGATTTTACAAGTGTAACTCAGAAAGAAAATGATATTCTACCAGTTCTAAAATTGAGTTATGATAATCTCCCATCATATTTAAAGTGTTGTTTTGCTTATTGTTCATTGTTTCCTAAAGATTATCAAATTTCAAAGTTGACATTGATACAACTATGGATAGCACAAGGGTTTATCCAACCACCAAATGAAAAGCTACAATTAGAAGATGTTGCTAACGAGTATTGTATGGATCTACTTTGGAGGTCCTTCTTCCAAGAAGCTGAAGAAGATGAATTCGGGAATATAATTAGTTTCAAAATGCATGATTTAATCCATGATGTTGCACAAACAGTCTCAAGGTTTGAGTGCACATATGTTGATTCTAATGCAAAAGTTGTAATTGAAAAAGTTCGTCACCTATCATTTCAATTTGACAGTGATTTTGGGGAGAATCTAAGCTTGTTTGTCAAGGCAAAGAAGATACGTACATTCTTAAAATTTGGCTACAGTTCTTTACAAGAAGAATTAACTCTCAAGAAACTTATTTCCAATTTTAGATGTTTGCATGTGTTAGAGCTACATGGTCTAGAAATTGTGACAGTGCCAAATTATATAGGCAAGTTGACATATCTGAAGTACCTTGATCTTTCTTACAATGATATTGAAGTTCTCCCTAATTCTTTTATTAGATTGGTGAATTTGCAAACATTAAAGCTCTCTGGATGTGAGAATCTTAAAGAATTACCAAGAGATATTAAAAAATTGGTCAGCCTCAAGCATCTTGAGATAGATGGTTGTGAGAGTCTGACTCACATGCCATGTGGAATAGGGCAATTGACTTCTCTTCAAACTTTACCGCTATTTGTTGTGAGCGAGGAGGACCATGCAGCTTCATCTTCCAAGCATTGTGGTGGATTAGCTGAACTGAACAAGCTAAACAACTTGAGAGGTGAACTATGTATTAAAAATTTGGCGTGGGTGACAGATGCTACCTTAGAAGCCAAGGCTGCTAATTTGAAGGAGAAGCGACATCTTAGAAGTTTGGAATTAAGTTGGGATTCGAAGGATAATAATGACACATACGTCTCTGATGATGAAAATTTATTGGAAGGCCTCCAGCCATACCATACTTTAAAAAAGTTGAACGTGGAAGGATATCGGGGTGTGAGTTTTCCGAGTTGGCTTCCTTCAGTGACTAGTCTTGTTAAATTAAAAATATCAGATTCAATGTGCCAACATCTACCACCATTGTATCAACTTCCATCTCTCAGAGAACTTATTCTTTATAATATGACTGGTTTGGAATACATATCAGACCGAGAAATCACTGATGAGGTCTCTGCTTCAACAACATTTTTCCCATCCCTAAAGTCACTCACACTTCGGAGATGCCCCAATCTAAAGGGATGGTGGAGGAGGGATATCGTGGATGCGGCAACAACGACATCAATATCAAGCGATCAATATCAGCAGCATATATCATTGCCTTCCTTTCCTTGTCTTTCTCACTTGGATATCTGGAATTGCAATAACCTAACTTGCATGCCGCTATTTCCATATCTTGAAGAAAAGCTAAAACTGGTCAATACCAGCTTCAAGCCTTTGCAAGAGACAATGGTGATGACGATGAATATGTCAGCAACTTCTTCACTTCCCTCCTCTTCGTCCTCCTCCCCTCCTCTCTCCAAATTAAAGTCTCTGACTTTGCTTGGTATACAAGACGTTGAGTCTCTTCCAGAGGAGTTGTTGAAGAACCTGGCTTCACTTCAGAGCCTTGATATTTTCAATTGCCCCAATCTGACCTCACTTACTGAAGGAATCGACAACCTCACATCACTTCAGAGACTTAAAATTTCCGATTGCCCCAATCTGACCTCACTTCCTGAAGGAATCGGCAATCTCACCTCACTTCAGAGACTTGATATTTCCGATTGCCCCAATCTGACCTCACTTCCTGAAGGAATCGGCAATCTCACCTCACTTCAGAGACTTGATATTTCCGATTGCCCCAATCTGACCTCACTTCCTGAAGGAATCGGCAATCTCACCTCACTTCAGAGACTTGATATTTCCGATTGCCCCAATCTGACCTCACTTCCTGAAGGAATCGGCAATCTCACCTCACTTCAGAGACTTGATATTTCCGATTGCCCCAATCTGACCTCACTTCCTGAAGGAATCGGCAATCTCACCTCACTTCAGAGACTTGATATTTCCCATTGCCCCAATCTGACCTCACTTCCTGAAGGAATCGGCAATCTCACTTCACTTCAGAGGCTTCGAATTTCCCATTGCCCCAATCTGACCTCACTTCCTGAAGGAATCGGCAATCTCACTTCACTTCAGAGGCTTCGAATTTCCAATTGCCCCAATATGACCTCACTTCCTAAAGGAATCGGCAACCTCACTTCACTTCAGAGACTTGAAATTTCCGATTGCCGCAATTTGAACTCACTTCCTGAAGGGATCGGCAATCTCACCTCCCTACAAACACTGGCAATCTGGAACTGTCCCCACTTGAAGGAAAGATGCCAGGAGGGAATTGGCGAGGATTGGCATAAGATTGCACACATCCCAGATTTTCAATATTGGGTTAAGCATTAAACTCTTGTACAACAATCAATATGTTTTCCGCTTCTTTGGGCAGGTACGTCAACATGCACTTTCTATGCAAACAATTTCTTATTTTTTCCTTTTACGCCGACTTCTTGTCTTCTTCAACAAGCTGATGTTTTGGGAAATTTATTTGCAATTTAATATGCAGAAAATTTTCAAAGCACTAAATAAATGGGTGGCAGGGAAACAGGGGAGGATTGCCTCAAATTGCTCCATCTTCAAATTTTCAGGTATGTGTAATCCCAATTTCTTCGTAGACACTTATTTCTCTTCCTTGGGTCTTGTACTGAAAAAAAAAAAAAAAATGAATTTATCTCACATGCAGTAAAAGGGTATAAGCAATTGAACCACACGAGAAGCAATTGAAGCATAGAAGAAGCCTTATATGTCATGCAATTGTGGGAAAAGTGAACAACTAGGTGGTAAGTAGCTTCCTTTTCTTTTAATTTCTTGTTTTTTCTTAAAAATTGTCATTCAAGATAAGATTTCTTCACATACCATCGTTTGATTCTTCATCCAAATAATTTCTATCTCAAAATCCAATGATATACTTGGCTTGGTTATTGATTTAGGTGCGTAAACAGATTGGATAGTTCCACTTGATGAGATTGGAGTGGCATGGTGGATAAATTCAGGTAACTAATTAGGTATTAGTTGCTGAAATTCTTTTTTGTTCAATTTGTAGGATATTTTAAAGCAAAAATCTTGATGCTTTCTTAAATGATTGTTTTGTAGCTTAATTGGATTAAAAGCACAGCTTGAAATTTATTAGGGTTTAGAAATGCACTAAATTTTTGGTGGATTCCACTTTCTGCATTCCATCACAAAATAAAAAAAGATGAATTGAAATATTAAATATTAAGTAATTTATTCTTTGTAATTGGCGAAACCAAAATTAAAAACAATTTTTTTTTTTTGTAGACCAGCATAAAACAGAGCATTGGAAAACTTTGTAGTATGCTATTTTACTTGATGGGATTGAAGACCAGAGTTTGAAATGTTGAAACTCTTTTGGGTGAGTTCTTCCTCTTTTCACGATAAGCCCCCTGAGCCTCCCTCTTCTTCTTCCTCAGCCAAAGATGCAAAAGAAGCTCGCCAATGATGATGATGGTGAGCTTCCATGGTGGGTGAGTTCTGTTGTAGTATTTTGGGTTTTGGGTTTCTGGGCATGTTGATTTTGAGGCCACTTTTGATGGGTTTCTTTCAAATTTGGATATTCATGTTTGCTATCATGTGAATTATGATTGTTTTATTCGAAAAGTTGGACTTTTGGGTTGGGAAATGGTTACTTCCCATTTCAATATTTTCGGAATGAATTTGGTATTTGTTGAATGGGTTAAGATGGTTTGCTTGTTTGGTTGAATTGTTCAAGTTTAATAGGTGGAGATAAATGCTGATATCAAATTTAAGTTTAATAGGTGGAGGTGTTGATGTTAATGGTGAATTCTTTAGTATTTCAGCAAAAATAAAGGTGTAACAGCTAATTACTGGAGTGATCTAACTAACTGTTACAGAACAGGACTTATTTGTTGGTTGTCTTTGATGGTGACTTGCCTATTCATTACATCAGTTGCTTGCATTCTTAAATGGTTCGGTTATGGCCAGTTGAGAAGTTGAGCTAGTGTAATTAGTTGCACAAATATGACACTTGATTGATTCAAATTTTTGAGTTTGAAAGAGTGACCATTCTTGCTACTATTTTGTACATAAAGCTACATTGTATGAGCTTGGATAGCATGCCCGGTGCCAATGTCTATTATCTTAGATATCCTAGTAGGGGAATAGGAGAGTGAATCTTGTACCTATTTTAAGACCCCTTTTGGGTCTTCTTGAATACATAATTGGGTTTTGAAAGGTCAATTTAATCTTCAAACTAGTTCAAAATTCAAATTAGAGCAGAGAGGGGAGGTGTTCTCTCAAAGTTTGTTCTTTACTAATAAAAAATAATTAAGTTGAATGCTTGATGGTAACAAATAAAATAGCAATAGATAGCAGTCAAGGAATAAAGAAATGTGAGGTCTTAGTGCAATTCTATTGAAATCAAGTTCCTTGTTTTATACTAATTTCTTATTTTGATATCTGTTATTTGTAGGAAATTTGGAATGCCCCTAGTAGAAAATATTGTTGCATTGGGGAAATAATTTGGCAAGGAAGAACTGAACACCAAGGCTTTCTCATAAAAATGTTCTCAAGAAGAAGTTAGTCAGAACTAATTGGGGAAATAATTTGGCAAGGAAGAACTGAACACCAAGGCTTTCTCATAAAAATGTTCTCAAGAAGAAGTTAGTCAGAACTAAGAAAAAGATGCGCTTTTGGGTTCAAATAGAAGGTGACAATTCTGTATTCCTTCAGAATTTGAAATTGGTCTCCACTAATTTACTAGAGCATAGGAGAAAAGCTTCAGTTCTTTCTTTATCCCACAGAGGCATATTCCATTGATCAGACTGCTTAATATTATAGATTTTAAATTTCTCTATCAACAGTACCTATTTGCAAGTATTTTACTAGCCCCTTTCAATAATGTGCAGTGTTTTTCTGTAAACCAGCAGAAAAAATAGCATTGGAACTTTTGTAGTTATGTTGTTTTCCTTACTTGTCAGCATGATGCGTGGTGGAAATAGGTGGGGACTGCTCTAAGACTGCTCAATTATCCTTGAGATTTTAATTGATTTTTGAAGGATCATACACTCCGCTATTTCTAAAGGTTCATACTTCTCCTTTAAGATTCAATCCTTTTGTGTTAATCAAATACCCCCCTTTCTCTTATTTTCTTTTGTTTAAATTCGGTTAAGTTTCTCAATTACATGATTCTGTATGCAGATATGAGACAAATTTAGAATAATAATCCAGCAAGAGTTGGTGTTTCTTCAAAAAAGCTGGTACTACTTATGCATCTACAAGCAAAAAATTGAGTCTTAATTATTTCAAGCTTTATCTTTTAATAGCTTTACTAAAATTCAATTAAGAATCCTTATCTTGTTATCTTTCCATTGGCAGATTTAGTAAATCCAAATTCAATAAATCCACAATTTGCAAGCAAGATGCTATGAATGTTAGTTTCATCTTCTACCACTACCTTTTTGAGGATAACTTCACTTTCAGGGCAAGTGCTACTTGGGATGTTCTATCACTACCTAATGGAGCATCAATTTTTTTGTTCATATCAGAGTGTTGCAAGGGTAATAATCACTTCACTTTTCCCCCCTATAGCTGTGTTGTTAGTGAGATAGGATTCCTATGATAGTCAATTTGATGCATTTTTCTCTAACTTTTTTACCCACGAAAATAACACTATTCAAAACACCTGTGTTTGAAATTTCTTATTCACAACTATTGAGAAAAAAAAATTATCCAGATTAAACAGGTGACTAATTATAATCACAGGTTGTAAAGTTAATTTATATAATCTGTAGCTTTGGCTTTTTATTCCAGAAAAGAGATGGATGCGTATTAGATCCATCAGATTGATGGATTAAAAGCATGAGTAGTTGATTCAACATACTAGGAAAAATAAATGGATTAATAAAAAAAATTTAATTGAATGCTTGATGGTAACAAATAAAATAATAAGATCTATCTGAAAAGAAATAAACAAATACAATGAAATGTGAGGACTTGGTGCAATTCTATTGAAATCAAGTTCTTTGTTTTCTACTATTTTCTTATTTTGATATATGTTATTTGTAGGAAATTTGGGGTGCTCCTTGTAGAAAATATAGTTGCATTTGGGAAATAATTTGGCAGGGAAGAACAGAACACCAAGGCTTTCTCAGAACATGTTCTCTAGATGAAGTCACACAGAACTCAGAAACAAATTCGGTTCAAATAGAAGGTGTTCTTAGAATTTGAAATTGGTGTCCAATGATTTACTACAGCATTGGAGAAAAGCTTCAGTGTTTTCTTGATCCAACAAAGGCATGTTCCATTGACCAAACTACTTAATATCGTAGCATTGAAATCTTCCATTTTTTGCTCTCATTAGTCATTACTCTTTAGGTCGGGAAATCAAAGTTCATTTGATTAGGCATTTGAGAATATTTATGTTTGCCCATCTGAATTTTGAAATATATCTTAAGATACTTAATATTAAAATTCATTAAAGTTCTATTTGATGTGGTTTTAGTGTTGCCTTGAGTCCTTGTTGACTTGCACTTTAGAGTGTCTGAAGCAAATGGCAGGATAATATTTGTTAGGTGATCATTTACGAGTCAAAAGTTATTGCTAATTCTTAGGAAAATGATAGAAAGACAATTACGCCTCATATCTGTTCTGTAGTTTGTTTCTTGTGGATTTCAAGATTGAAATACACATTAATTTTTGGCAAATTAACAATTAAAGAATTCTGGGCTCGAGGTGCGGTTTTTAAATTCCTCAAACATCAATAAGAGCAATAGAAAAAGATGCTTCAAAACAGCAAGCTGTTATGAGGAAACACAAGTTTAAGTCTTTATTTTTCTAGCAATGCTTAGATCTCGGTATTTCAGCCTAAACCTTCAGCCTCTTGCCCCTTAGGAAGTTACTATACTGCATCTTTATCTTTATTCTTCTTCTTTTTTTATTCAATAGGAGAGGGAGGAAGGTTTCACCATCCACCACACATCCATTATTCAAATATGAGAATTTGACATCCTTTTCCTCTCTTTTGAGTTGTAGTTTGTCCCCATTTTTGAAGTATGTATGGTTTCCACTGTATTCCTCCCTTTTCTAAATCAGTTTTTTATTTATGTCAATACTCGTATTATAAAGATACAAGGTTTTAATTCCAATGAGTCTGCCTGCTGCTAGTCCTCTATAATGAGATAGACATGCATGCAAAATTCATTACGTTCTCTCTGCCTCATTAGAAGATTTTAGAAGAAAGATTCTTAGTCCCTTGGCCATTAGAAGACTTTGCTATTGGGGGTACATGATTTAATTATAATCACTTCACAGACACTTCTTTGGGCAGGTACGTCAACGTGCACTTTCTATGCAAACAATTTCTTTTTTTCCTTTTACTCCAACTTCTTGTCTTCTTCAATATGCTGATGTTTTGGGCAATTTATTTGCAATTATGCAGAAAATTTTCAAAGCACTAAACAAATGGGTGCCAGGGAAACAGGGTAGGGTTGCCTAAAATTGCTCCATCTTCGAATTTTCATGTATGTGTAATCCCAATTTTTTCATAGACACTTCTATCTCTTCCTTGGGTCTTGTACTGAAAAACATTTAAAATTATCTCACATGCAGTAAAAAGGTATAAGGAATTGAACCCCACAGGAAGCAATTGAAGCATAAAAAAATCTATAGTGTCATGCTTTTGCTCATTTTAACACTTTTGGGCTCTGCAATTGCTTCCTATTTCTTTTATTTTCTTGTTTTTTCATAAAAATGGTGATTCAAGATATGATTTCTTCACATACCATCATTTGATTCTTCATCCAAATAATTTCTATTTATGTATCTCAAAATCCAATTGGTAATCTGATATACTTGGCTTGTTTATTGATTTAGGTGCATAAACAGATTGGATAGTTCCACTTACTAAGATTGGAGTGGCAATGTGGTGGAAGATAAATTCAGGTAACTAATTAAGTACTCAGTTGCTGAATTTCTTTTTTGTTGAATTAGTAGCTTAAATGGATTAAAAGCACAGCTTGAAATTTATTAGAGTTTAGAAATGCACTAAATTTATGGTGGATTCCACTTTCTGCATTCAATCACAGAAAATAAAATATAAAATAAAAAAATCAAGCTGAATTGAAATATTAAATTGGTAGGATAATAAGCTTCTACCATGTTTTGTTCAATTTGTAGGATATTTTAACGCAAAAATCTTATCAGCTCTGCAAATTGCTTAAACCCTTTGACCTCAATGAGCTTAGGAAGTCGCTTAATCAAATTAGCCCCTATCAGCTTTGTTAATTGCTTTAGCTCCCACTTGACGTGCCCATGTCAATGGCGATATTCAAATGGGCGGGTGACCAGAAGGGCTATTGCCATTGGTTTGGTCATTGGTGTGTATTATGCATTGAAAGATAAGCTTGGGGCGCCTGGGAAGTTTAAGGTCGTAGATAGGTTGTTAATGCAGATGAAAAGAAGAAGGGATTGTCTTTAAAGAGTCAATTTTCCTTTTTTATGTTTTTTGATAGGTATCACTTTTCCTTTTGATTATAAATATAATGGGAGAGCCAGTTTGCCTTTGTTTGACATCTATAAAAATCATATAAATTGAAATCTTGTATGCTAGTCCAGGAATTCATTTTACTGATAAAAAAATAATTAAGTTAAATGCTTGAAGGTAACAAATAAATAACAATCAATAGTAGTCAAGAAATAAACAAATGGTTATAAAGAAATGTGAGGCCTTAGTGCAATTCTATTGAAATCAAGTTCCTTGTTTGATACTAAATTCTTATTTTGATATCTGTTATTTGTAGGAAATTCGGAATGCCCTTAGTAGAAAATATTGTTGCGTTGGGGAAATTATTTGGCAAGGAAGAACTGAACCAAGGCTTTGTCATGAAAATGTTCTCAAGAAGAAGTTAGTCCAAACTAAGAAAAATATGCGCTTTTGGGTTCAAATAGAAGGTGACATTTCCATATTCCTTCAGAATTTGAAATCGGTCTCCACTAATTTACTAGAGCATTGGAACTTTTGTAGTTATGTTGTTTTCCTTACTTGTCACTTGATTGATTGATTCAAATTGTTGAGTTTAAAAGAGTGACCATTCTTGCTACTATTTTGTACATAAAGCTACATTGTATGAGCTTGGATAGCATGCCCGGTGCCAATGTCTATTATCTTAGATATCCTAGTAGGGGAATAGGAGAGTGAATCTTGTACCTATTTTAAGACCCCTTTTGGGTCTTCTTGAATACATAATTGGGTTTTGAAAGGTCAATGTAATCTTCAAACTAGTTCAAATTGGAGAAGAGAGGGGAGGTGTTCTCTCAAAGTTTGTTCTTTACTGGTTTGGTAGTCTGTGTATTCAATGTCCTATTTCTGAGGAATTTGTCGTTATATATGAAGTAACGTTTGAGTTTTTATAAGGTTGAGTTGGATTTACAGCTTGAAGTCTTGCTGTTAAAACATGTGGTGGTTGCCATAATATACAAAACATGTGAAAGCAGCGCATGCAAGCATCCCATCATATGCTTGACAGCTTGAGGAGTTTTCTGTCTACTGTGATATATTATTGACTATTTTCATTTTTGTTCTGTAACATTGTTGAGTGAATGATACGGTTTGTTTTTGTTTTTTCATTGAACATCTATTTCATGGTACTGCTCATCTAATGAAGATATTAGAGAATCTCTAATGATGCAGAGAGTTACTCTATTGCACCCCAGCCAATTGACCTTCTTCATGAAGTTTTTCCTTCCCCTACCGTACTAGTGAGTCAGTAGTACGGTTTTTATACTGTCATTCTACCAACAGGATGAGGCTTGGGTTTGATTTCCTACAACTGTTAATCAACTTATAAATTAACTATTTGACAAAAAGGATCACTGGTTCTTGTTTTCTTCTATTTGTTATACTTGAAACTGGGTCTTCAATGAAAGCTTGGTGATTAAAATGATAGTCAACTATGACTCCCCAGTTTTCAGACTACTTCTATCTCAATGAAATTGGGTGTCATGCCTTTTCAGAAGGTACCTTGTGCAGTGTCAACTGCCAAGAGTAAACTTCTGAGCAGAAAAAATCACTATCAATTCATGCCCTTTGTACAAAAGAGTCTCAAATGGGATGAACTTGACTTCAAAAGTTCTGGTGTTTTTCCTAATCTCTATGCTTTCTGATTTACTCTGCTATCTGCTTTGGTTACAGTCTCAGTTGCAGATATTCTTTCCAAACTTTTTCCTGCATCTCCTAATCTATGTTTCAATGGTCATAATTTAAATAGAAATGGTCTTTTCTTTTTCCCCATAAAAGCAGTTCTATAATGCAACTAGTGAAAAATAAACTCTCAAGGAATGCCAGGAAATTGATTGCGAAAGAATAAGTTCTACCTCAGATTTTAAATTATTTTTGTGAAGTTAAGTAAATTACCAAATTTTGTGCAATATGATGGCTCTTCATGCCACAGTGTTCACATTCCTGTATCTGATTATGATGGAACAATGATTGCAGATGCCACAGCTATAAGGAAGATAGCCATTCAATCCATTGGTCTCACAACTGAACCTTCAACCGGTTTTGGTGTACATTTGGTAGATCGATTGGATTGCAGACCAGAGTTTGGGATTTAACCCACACCAAGGCATTCATAATATCCGCAGCCAATAGAGGAGATCCCAGCCGCAGCCAAGCTCTGATTTCTCTCCAGGTACATGTTACTACTTTTTCTTAGAGTTTCATCACTTATTTCAGTGAAAAACAAACCAAATCTGAACAAGGGTCATTGCCATATCAACTTTTTGCTTCATAGATACTCCAAATCTCTGATTGTTGGGTGAGTTTGTGAAATTCTGAGCTACCCATTCAGAATAATGTTGAAAAGATCAAAATTTTCAACCCATGTAAGCAAAAAGCTACAATCTTTGTTCAAAACCCTTTGTTTTGCAATATGCTCAAGTGGGGTTAGTAGTAGATATTTTAGTGATGATTATAATGGAGATATTCAAATTCTGATGCAGTCTTAAATGATTATAATGGGTCATCAAAGTCTGAGACTGAGTGCGAAAGGTTACTTAAACCCTTTGACCTCAAAGTGCTTAGGAAGTTGCTTAATTAGATTCGTAAATTACTTGAGCTCCCACTTGACGTGCCCATGTCAATGGAGATATTCAAATGGCCGGGTGCCCGGAAGGTTTTATTTCCGTTCGTTTGATGTGTATTATGCATTGATAGATAAGCTTGGGGCAGCCGGGATGTTTAAGGTCATAGATAGGTTGTTGATACAGATGAAAGAAGAAGGGATTGGTTTTAAAGATTCACTTTTTGTTTTGATTATGAAATATAATGGGAGAGCCGGTTTGCCTTTGTTTGACATCTATAAAAATCATATAAATGTGAATCTGTATGCGCTAAGTCCAGGAATTCATTTTACTAATAAAAAGTAATTAAGTTGAATGCTTGATGGTAACAATAGATAGCAGTCAAGGAATAAAGAAATGTGAGTCCTTTGTGCAATTCTATTGAAATCAAGTTCCTTGTTGTATACTAATTTCTTATTTTGTTAGTCTGTTATTTGTAGGAAATTTGGAATGCCCCTAGTAGAAAATATTGTTGCATTGGGGAAATAATTTGGCAAGGAAGAACTGAACACCAAGGCTTTCTCATAAAAATGTTCTCAAGAAGAAGTTAGTCAGAACACCAAGGATCATACACTCCGCTATTTCTAAAGGTTCATACTTCTCCTTTAAGATTCAATCCTTTTGTGTTAATCAAATACCCCCCTTTTCTCTTGTTTTCTTTTGTTTAAATTCGGTTAAGTTTCTCAATTATATGATTCTGTATGCAGATATGAGACAGAGTTAGAATAATATTCCAGCAAGAGTTGGTGTTTCTTCAAAAAAGCTGGTACTACTTATGCATCTACAAGCAAAAAATTGAGTCTTAATTATTTCAAGCTTTATCTTGTAATAGCTTTACTAAAATTCAATTAAGAATCCTTATCTTGTTATCTTTCCATTGGCAGATTTAGTAAATCCAAATTCAACAAATCCACAATTTGCAAGCAAGATGCTATGAATGTTAGTTTCATCTTCTACCATTACCTTTTTGAGGATAACTTCACTTTTAGGGCAACTGCTACTTGGGATGTTCTATCACTGCCTAATGGAGCATCAATTTTTTTGTTCATATCAGGGCCTGTTTGGCCTTGCAAACGAGCGTTTTTCAATTCGCCTCACGATTTCAAAGCGTTTGGGTAAGCGTTATTTGAAAAATTGTGATCTTAAAAAGCAGAATTTGACGTTTTGCAACCGTAGGCCTGAGGCGCTTTATCCAAATCGCACAATTTTAACCCAAAATCACGTTCTGCACCACAGTTTTTTTACTTTCACAATACCTGAATTACCCTCAAAATTTTGCTTATCTATCTCCTCTGTTCTCTTCGTGCCACTGCTCCTTCGTTGTGCATCTTTGTTGTTCTTTACTACGTTGTGACTTGTAGAGGATGGTTGTGGTGATGGATGCGTTGAAGATGAGAAAGAAGAAAAGTGGGTTGGGTTGGGTTGTTGTGGCAGTTCTTAGATCTGGGTTTAAAATACTAGGACTCTCACAGATGCTTGATAATTGAATATGAGTTTGATAATTTTTCTGGAAATTTCGTTGGCACATGGAGAACTAGCTTTTTATCTATAGGCGCATGGAGAAATGGTTGTCTACAAGCGCATGGAGGAGTGGGAGAATGTTAAGAAAAAGAAGGAAAGGTAGAGTGAGGTGGGGGAGTGGGGAAGGTTCTGGATGATGGGACCGAATAGAAAAGAAAAAATCAAGTGGTGAGGAGTACACGTAGTGTAGTGGAGGTAAGAGAAATTAAAAAAAAAAAATAGTTATTGTATCCCACTAGTTAACAAACCTGCACGGGCTCTAGCTAGGCATGCACGAAATTGTGACGAAACAATGATTTGGATGGAGGACTTTCCTTCTATCATTGAATCCCCCTTATATAGGGACATTCATACTGTGTAATTATCTTTTGCCTTTGTGCTTAATAAAATTGCCATCTTTTATTCAAAAAAAAAAAGGGGAGCAGGGGGGAGAACCCAAACCCCAGTCTCTGTTACAAACCTCAACAACACACTGAGGACCATTTAACAAATCAAAAGATCCCGGCACACTGAGGACTATTTTCTTATGTATTGGTTGGAATTTTTTGGGTTTAAGGTATTAATTCATATGGATATTATTTTTTGATGAAACATATGGATATTATTGGTTGTGAAGATTTTTAATGCATTTTTTTTAATTTATTTAATGTATTGATGTGTATGACTTTATAACTAATTTCATTATAATTTTATTGTAACACTTTGAAATTTTGACTGCTTTTTCTTTTTTTATAAAAAAAATGGTAAGGTAACCTTAACAGTCTAGTTAAGTCCTTTTTAGTCATTTGTACCAGACGCTTAAATATGATTTTTAAAATCGTGATTCCAAAACGCTCATTTTGAAATTGCTATTTTTAAAAACACTATTTTGCAAACAGCTCTCGCAAACGGACCCTCAGAGTGTTGCAAGGGTAATAATCATTTCAATTTTCCTCCCTATAGCTGTGTTGCTAGTGAGATAGGATGCCTATGATAGTTAATTTGATGCATTTTTCTCTTTAACTTTTTTACCCTATTGGCCTCTATGTGCATATTTTGTGCACACATTGGTTCTTTTTTAATATAATTCATTTTACCTACCTCAAAAAAAAAAAAACTTTTTTACCCACGAAAATATCACTATTCATAACACCTGTGTTTGAAATTTCTTATTCACAACTATTGAGAAAAAAAAAAATTATCCAGATTAAACAGGTGACCGATTATAATCACAGGTTGTAAAGTTTATTTATATAATCTGTAGCTTTGGCTTTTTATTCCAGAAAAAACATGGATGCGTATTAGTTTGTTTACGACTCCATCAGATTGATGGATTAAAAGCATGAGTAGTTGATTCAACTTACTAGGAAGAATAAATGGATTAATAAAAAAAAAAATTAATTGAATGCTTGATGGTAACAAATAAAATAATAAGATCTATCTGAAAAGAAATAAACAAATGACTACAATGAAATGTGAGGACTTAGTGCAATTCTATTGAAATCAAGTTCTTTGTTTTCTACTATTTTCTTATTTTGATATATGTTATTTGTAGGAAATTTGGGTGCTCCTTGTAGAAAATATAGTTGCATTTGGGAAATAATTTGGCAGGGAAGAACAGAACACCAAGGCTTTCTCTAAACAATGTTCTCTAGATGAAGTTACACAGAACTCAGAAACAAATTCGGTTCAAATAGAAGGTGTTCTCAGAATTTGAAATTGGTGTCCACTGATTTACTACAGCATTGGAGAAAAGCTTCAGTGTTTTCTTGATCCAACAAAGGCATGTTCCATTGACCAAACTGCTTAATATTGTAGCATTGAAATCTTCCATTTTTTGCTCTCATTAGTCATTACTCATTAGGTCGGGAAATCAAAGTTCATTTGATTCGGCATTTGAGAATATTTATGTTTGCCCATCTGAATTTTGAAATATATCTTAAGAAACTTAAGATTAAAATTCATTAAAGTTCTATTTGATGTGGTTTTAGTGTTGCCTTGAGTCCTTGTTTCTTTGATATAGATGCAATATGAATATAATTTTTAGTGAAACGAATTTTTGCAAGATCTCTGGCAGCTCACCAATTAGCTGGTTATGGATTTCAATAGGTCTGAGTACAAAACCAACTCTTTAGTTTCACAACTTGAATTACTTTTATTTCAACTGGTATTCAGTCTCTGAAGCAAATGGCAGGATAATATTTGTTAGGTGATCATTTACGAGTCAAAAGTTATTGCTAATTCATAGGAAAATGATAGAAAGACAATTACGCCTCATATCTGTTCTGTAGTTTGTTTCTTGTGGATTTCAAGATTGAAATACACATTAATTTTTGGCAAATTAATAATTAAGGAATTCTGTTCTCAAGGTGCGGTTTTCAAATTCCTCAAACATCAGTAAGAGCAATAGAAAATGATGCTTCAAAACAGCAAGCTGTTATGAGGAAACACAAGTTTAAGTCTTTATTTTTCTAGCAATGCTTAGATCTCGGTGTTTCAGCCTAAACCTTCAGCCTCGTGCCCCTTAGGAAGTTACTATACCGCATCTTTATCTTTATTCTTCTTCTTTTTTATTCAATAGGAGAGGGAGGAAGGTTTCACCATCCACCACACATCCATTATTCAAATATGAGAATTTGACATCCTTTTCCTCTCTTTTGAGTTGTAGTTTGTCCCCATTTTTGAAGTATGTATGGTTTCCACTGTATTCCTCCCTTTTCTAAATCATAAAGATACAAGGTTTTAATTCCAATGAGTCTGCCTACTGCTAGTCCTCTATAATGAGATAGACATGCGTGCAAAATTCATTACGTTCTCTCTGCCTCATTAGAAGATTTTAGAAGAAAGATTCTTAGTCCCTTGGCCATTAGAAGACTTTGCTATTGGGGGTACATGATTTAATTATAAGCAAAAGTTTGCTGTTACAATTTATTACTTGGAGACTGAAACAATTTTTATTAATGGGACAGAATTTGTCACCTGGAATATTTGTCTTTACAATCAATGATTTTTCTTCCTATACAGCAAGCCTTCCATTGATCAAGGATTCACATGGTAATGTTGTCAAAAATCATATTTCTGTTTGTGGTAACTGATTGGCTTATTTGAAAATTTTACTTCCTAAAACAGTATAATGATAAGAGTGGCAGCTGATTGTCTACTTGTGCATGTTGCATATTTGTTTTATTCAATACAGAAAAATGGATTTTGAAGAATTTTGTGTGGCTGTCATTAGTGTGGATCAGCTGGAAGGGATGGAGAGCTGGGAATAACATCAAGGCATGCGTATAAGCTGTTTGAGAAGGATGGAAACAAAGCCGATTATGTTTGAAGGAAGCCTTTGTATTCTCAGCAGTTTCAAATGGAAAATTTTGATTCAATTGCTTAGGCACGCATCCACTATTTTGTCTTCTTTAACTTTGTCCTATTCTCAAATGATTGTTCTGTAGCATCATTGGATTAAAAGCACAGCTTGAATGCACTTGACTTTGAATTAATTCCACATTATACATTTAATTATAAAAATGGATGAATTGAAATGTAAAATTTAGATAATCAAAAGAAACCAAAATTAATGAGTGTTTTTCTATAAACTGGCATTAAACTTGGCATTGGAAACTTTGTAGTATGGTGTTTTTCTTACTCGTCAACATGATGCCAGGTGGAAATAGGTGGAGACTGGCTCTAAGACTACTTAATTATCCTTGAGATTTGAATTGATTTTCAAGGATCATATACTCCAGCACTTCTAAAGGTTTGTACAACTCCTTTAATTCAATCCTTTTGTGTTTATCAAATACCCAACTTTCTCTTCTTCCTCTTTTTTTTTTTTTTTTTTTTGGTTTAAACTATGCTAAGTTTCTCAATGATTTGATTTTGTATGCAGATATGATACAATATCAGAATACTAAACCAGACAAGAGTTGGTGTTTCTTAAAAAAAAATTGGTATTACTTACGCATCTACAAGTAAAAAAAATGAGTCTTAATTATCTCAATCCTTATCTTGTAATAGTTTTCCTAAAAGTTAGATTAAGAGTCCTTTTTGTTATCTCTCCATTGGCAGATTTTGTTAATTAAAAGACAAGACATCTTTAATTTACATATTGCACGCAAGATGCTACGAATGTGACAAGTTTCATCCTCTTCTGGTACCTTTTTTAGGATAGCTTCGGGTTTAGGGAAATTGCTACATGGGATGTTCTACGACTACCTTAAGGAGCATCAATTTTTTATCCATATCAGAATATTGCAAGGTAGTCACTTCATTAAGAGATTTATCTTCTTCTTTTTGGATAAGCAAATTATTTTTTGGAGATTAACTTCCTATTAAGTATGGTAGCAAAAGGTTACATCTAAAGTCCTAAATGTCACCATTTTTTTTTTTTTGATAATCAAGTGAAATTTTTATTGAAACAAGATATAGAGTAGCAACTAAATGTGTGATTTAGTTAACCATCCCTCCTTTTGATAAACTCCATCTACCTATATAATTTATGAAGAACTAGACTTCTTAACTCTTATCTATTTTATTCCCTAACCAAAAACAAATCTTTCACATCCCCTTCTCATTTTAGTTAACTCTCCTTCTTATAATTCCAATCATCATTGCATAGCATGTATTTATTGTCGTCCTATTGACATCAATGTTACATATTTGGCAGGCCTCAAATTCATGCATGTTTTCTTCAGAATGCCCATATATGTTGCAGTCTCCATCATAGGCAATTTTGCCTCAAAGCAACAAACTCTAGTTGGAGAATATACAAACTCTAGTTGGAGAATATTTTAATGTCAACCCCACATCGAATTTTCCCATGAGGTTCTACATTGAAGAAGCAAAGTTCCATAAGAACCATTTGGTGCTCATCATTCAACTCTGGTCCAGTCAAATCCTAGGAGAGGATAAACTGATAAAAGAGCTTTTTGACAGTTGTGGTGATATGTGGGCTACTCAATTCGTAAGGTCATGGCATCGTACAAGAAAACAAATTATAGTACATACAAGAAGATTGAAGTTTTAGTGTTGCCTTGAGTCCTTGTTTCATATGGTTGTTTAAGAATATTTACGGTCTCCCATCTGAATTTGAAATGTAACTTAAGTAAATTATGGTGAAAATTCTGGTAAAGTTTTATTTGATGTGGTTTTAATGTTGCCTTGAGTCCTTGTTTCTTTTATTTTTAGATGCCTGTGTAGTCCCTTTGCCCGCCATTTTGTTCTACAAAATATGAAGGCAAAAAGTATAGTTTCCACTGCATGTATGCCTCTATTCTAAATCATTCATTTATGTCAATACTCATAGTATAGATATACAAAGTTTTAATTCCAATGAATGTGCCTACTGCTAGTCCTCTATAATGAGATTGACATGCATGCTGAATTCATTACTCTCCTTTCTCTCTGCCTTGTTCTCAAGTTTGCGGGCTTTATTAAACTGTATCCAACATATGGAAAGAAAGAAAGATTCTTGGTCCTTGGCCAATAGCAAACTTTGTTATTGGAAATAAATTATTCAATCATAAGCACAATTTGGCTTTTACAATTGATTCTTTGGAAACTAACATAATTTTATTACCATAGGCAATGATGTGAAGCAACAATAAGGGATAAAAAAGCTCGTAGTAATTTTATCTAAGTCTGGTTTGTAATGACAACTTCTATTCTGGGTGATCAATGGTAGGCTGCATTCCAGAATTACTTGTTCACAAAGACATTAACTGTAGCTCAGTTAGCTTTTCTGCTTGAATAATTCACACCAGTAAGGCCTAGCATAAGTGGATTCATCTCTATGCAGAAATGGAACTCCCCCGATTCAATGAAGGATGCACAGGCCACAGACTATCCCTACATGGTAATACTGTCAAAATCACATTTTTGTTTGTTTTAACTGATTGCCTTATTTGAAAATATTACTCCCTAAAAATATATAATGATAAGAATGGCAACTGATTGTCTACTTGTATATGTTTATTAGTTCTATTCAATACAGAAAATTGGATTTTGAAGAATTTAGTGTAGCTGCCATAAGTATGAATCATCTGAAGGAATGGAGAGCTTGGAACACATGCAAGGCATGCCTGTGAGCTGTTTGTGAAGGATGGCAGCGAGCCGATTATGTTTGAAGGAACTTGCCATTGTTTTCTCATCAGTTTCAAATGGAAAATTCTGATTCAATTGCTTAGGCACGCATCCACTGTTAACTAATAATGGTTCTATGATTATGTATTCCTCATGGCATCTTATGATTACTTGATTGCTATATTGGTATTTGGAATTTTCTTTTGCTAGGATTTTGAGATAGTTTCCAATTGAGATAGTTGAAGTGCTTTTAGTTTTTCCCCTAGCAACGTGGCTTGTTTGATGGGTGATTTAAATCATTTAATAGTCTTATGTATAAATAGGTCACCTCACAACATATTGTCAGGGACGGAGTCAAGAATTTTTTTTGGGGTGGGCTGAAAATGTTAAGTAAATTTCCCCAATAGAAGAGAATTTTATTTAATAATAAAAAAAAAATGAACAACAAAAATCAATAGAATATAACTTTTATAGTTATATCACTATATTTATGTTCTATAATAATAATATGTTAAAAACTTATAGTGTGACACCAATAGCAAATGGAATATTTGATGTACTATTTGTTCACTACAAATGGTGCTGCCTCACGAGATGGAGCAATTAATCTAATAGATCTAAAGGGAATGTAAAATAAAGTTTTGAAATCCGTTTCGGATTGGTTATTGTAACTGAATATTTTGATGTCGATATGTACCAGTATATCATTTCGGGATTACCGTTCTCTATATATATAAATGCTATTTTTTATTCATATTATTAAACTAATTAATTTAAATTAATGAATCTAATGTAGTGTTTTAAAAAATTTTCCTAATAAGTGATCACTTGCTTATTAAAACGAAAAACAAAAAATCATATGTGGTATTTATGTAAATAAGTATATATGTAATGGCATTTGTGAACTAGAACCTTTCAAGAAGTTTTTTTCCTCCAAATCCAACATATTGACTATTCTACTTTCTCACACTTTCTCACATGACATTTCCTTACCGGATCTCTTCGCTCCTCACATTCTTTCTTTTATTTTTCATTCTCATGTTGCTTCTCTGGATCTCTTCATGATCTTTTTTTTTTTTTTTCTCACCGTATAAATTTCTCTTCTCATCTTCTTCATCATCTTTTTATTTGTTTTTCTTTCCCTCAACTCCACCGTGATTTCATCAACAAAACTTTGCTATAAAGCCAAACGTCACCACTCACCAAAAACAAAAGAGAGGCAGGAGCGGGTGTTTCTCGACAAATAGGTTGGGCTGATTTTGTGTTAGATTGCTGGGTTAGAGGGCATAAAAGGTGGGCTAATGCCTTATTTTTGGCTGGGCTAAATTAAAAAAGGAAAAAAAAATATAGATGTAATTTTTTTTTTTTTTGGCTCCGCCACTGCATATTGTAATACACAAAAAATTAATAAATATATATCTTTCAAAGTTTTATCCTTAGATGTAGATCATAGTTCCGAATCACGTAAACCTCAAAAAATCATTTTATATTTTCTCCATAGATATTAAAGTGACAATATCTTGACACACAATGAGCAATGAGGATTTGACATAATGTGGACATTATTTCATCAAACAAACTTTTGCATTCCTCATGGCATCTCATGATTACTTGGTTGCTATATTGGTATTTAGAATTCTTTTGCTAGGATTTTGGGTTAGTTTCCAATTGAGAATTGAAGTACTCTTTAGTTTTTCCTGGCTTCAAGAGAATTATACAAACTAGGTAATGATGTGCAAGCATTTAGAAGCAGTTACCTTTACTTCTTTAATTGATTTTGGCACGTTTTCTTCTAATAACGAAGCCAAGGTACTTCGCTCCTTAGTAACCACTTTTTTATTAAAATGGACTGCCATCTATATAGTTAGTAGTATTTGAACAAAGATTATAAGGAGGATCAGCACAAGCTAGGCCAAAAAGCATGAATAGGAGTGAGTAAAGCAAAATAAAACAAGTAAAGGAAAAGCAATCAACATGGGAATGAATCATATCTTGCTTTCTTTGTATACTTTCCACAAGCTATATGAAAAACATGCACTCGTGGAGCACTCTCTTTTAACCATTCAACTAATCTCTAAATTTCTTGGGGGGGAACCATAGGAAAATAAATAAAGACTTGGTGCACCCAATTAATCAGTAGTTTCTGGATTCATAGAAGGTGTCATATGCTTGCAATATAAAATAAACCCAACTAATCTCTAATCTCTAATTTTTCACATTTTGTAGACCAACTTAAGATTCTTTTTTTCTTAACTTTTATGCCATATACACAAAGGAAGCAAAGTAGATTTTGTCACCATATTTTTTTTTAATTGTTACTTATCCAAATAGATATATAACCTATTAGACAATTCTCCACACCTCCATTATTCAATTATGAGAATTTGACAATGTTTTCCTCTCTTTTGAGTTGTAGTTTGTCCCCATTTTTTAAGTATTTATAGTTTTAACTGTATACCTCAATTTAAAAAATCATTTATTTATGTCAATACCTGTATTATCAATGTACAGAGTTTTAAATCCAATGAATGTGCCTGCTAGTCGTCTATAATGAGATACAATTGCGTACGAAATTCATTAGTCGAGTTTGCGGGCTCTGTTAACCTCTCAATTGTATCCAACATATGGAAATATCAGAAAGATTTTAGAAGAGAGATTCTTGGTCCTTGGCCATTGATAGACTTTGCTATTGGTGGTGAATGATTCTATTTTAAGAAAACTTTTGCTATAACATTTGATTTGTTGGAAACTTAAATCATTTCTATTACCATAGGTAATGTTGTGAAGCAACAAAAAGGAATGAAAAGACATTGCTTGTAGTAATTTAATCTAAATCAGATTTGCAATGACAACTATTCCAAGTGATATATGGTAGGCTGTGATAAGTCATGAAATATGACTTATTTACATGCATTTTGGAGAGATTTTATTGGAGTTGTGTTGCATTTCATGTCTAATTACACTTAAATGGATGTTTGTTGTTCAATTCATTGAATTACATGATTTATGCATTTAAGTGTATTAATTTAATCTCTTATATGTTAATTTGGGTTATGTTTGATTGTAGGCACAAACTAAATTAGATTGGAATTAAATATCACAAGCTGGAAGGAGCAAAAGAAAAGAAAAGATGTGCAAATTAATGTTTGAAGAGAAAAAGAAAAACAAAGCCCACAAGCCCAGAAGGCCCACATGGCCACTAAAGCCCGCAAGCTCACATTATCCATTGTACTCGCATCACACAGGATTAAGACTTTAAGGAGCTTAAATGAAGTCACGTGTGAAGCTTGTTTTGTGAGTGATTGCATGAATTGCTCCTCTTGCCGCATCACACTAGATTATTTTTCAATGGAGCCCTAAATGAAATGAAGCGTGAATTGAAAAACAAGGGGGCAGCCGCCAAGGAGGAGATTATTATTATTTTTTTAGTTTTCTTTTCTAGTTTTCTCTCTAGTTTTCTCCCTAGAAATTATTTTCTCTATTTTTCTTTTTCCTTAGCCATGATTGGCTAAGCCTCTTGCTAGGGCTAGGGGCTATGTTTTCTGTATAAAGGTATGAATACTTGTAGTCCCTTCTATTTTTAATGTTAAATACAGTTGATTGTTAATTATTTGATTCCTATTAATGTATGTTTTATTCCGTACTTTCTATAAGTTCAATCATGTTTTTCTTATGATTAAGGGGGAATATTGCATGGTTTTAATTAGGTTTCGTGTTATATAAATTGAAAGGTCTTTCTAATTATTACTCTAGCCACTTTATTTTCTCCGGTAATATAGTGTTCCTGAGTTTTATTAGTTCAACCATGTCAAGAGCTTTTTAAAAGGAAAATAATCAACTTGTAAACTGTTATTAGAACAAGAGTTTTAACTGGGATTACAAGGAATCATACTGATATACAGAAACACCCTGAAACCTTAGTGCCTTTTTACATATATTCTTTACAAAATTTCCACAAACCAAATTTATTTTACTCTTTTTGCATATTGAATTACATTGTCTATTGAAAACACAAACTCCCTGAGGATCGACAACCCCTTACACGTACTACAAAGTATCGCTTATTATTGAGCGACATCAATTTTTGGCGCCGTTGCCGGGGAGTTTCGGCTTATTCAAGAGACAATTTTTTTTGGTAATTTCGTTCCATTCTCTTTTCATTTTGTTTTTCTTTTAGTTATTTTTTTTTTTATTATTTGTTTATTTTGTTGCTTTGACCTGTTTTGTTTTACTGTGCATGAGCGTTTGGGTTAGAAACAGCAAAGGTAGATTGGAGACTTTTGAGACACTTTTTGGAAGTCTATTTGATACACCTACAAGCTCACCCACATCTTCCATCATGGCTGAAGAAAGAGTAATTCCACCTGAGGCACCTAGGATGACCATGTATCAGCTGTTGCACCCTACTCAGAGCTCCATTCCGTCATGCATTATGTTTCCTCCAAATGCACCTCATGTGGAGATCAAACAAGGGCTAATGGCCATACTTCCAGATTTCAGGGGATTGGAGAATGAGAACCCCTATGTGCATGTGAGAGCATTTGAAGAAGTGATTGGCAGTTTCTATGCACAGAACGTGATTGAGACAGCCAAGTTGAGATTCTTTCCATTCTCACTTAAGGACAAAGCTAAGGGATGGCTGTACACAGTGAAGCCTAGGTCCATAGGAAGTTGGGGAGAGATGACCCAAGAGTTCTACAAGAAGTTTTTCCCTCCCCACAAGGTCCAACAAGTAAAGAGGAAGATTTCTAGTTTCGTCCAGGGACATGATGAGACTCTATTCATGGCATGGGAAAGATTCAAAGATACATACAACTTCTGCCCAACACATGGATATGACACCTGGAGGTTGGTAAGTTACTTCTATGAGGGACTCCAACCTAGAGATCGTCAGTTTGTTCAAATTGCATGTGGAGGTGAATTTCTACAAAAGGAGCCTGAAGATGCTATGGACTACTTGGATGAAATAGCTGAGAATTCCAACACCTGGAATGGACCAAGTCCCTTAGACTCCACAGACCGGAACAGAAGTGGTGCTACTACATCTGGTGGTAGTATTTTCAAGTTAAGGGAAGAAGATAATTCTGAGTGCCAAGATCAGTTTCTTGACAAAGGAGATAGAGGCACTTAAGCTGAAGGGAAGTAGAGGAGTCAATGCTGTTTACAGAGAGGAACCTATGGAGGCATGCCGGATTTGCCAAGAGTTAGACCACACCACAAGTGACTGTAAGTCTCTACCTCAATTTCTAAATGTGCCGGAAGAACAGGTGTGTGCATTTAACCAATACCGGCCAAATAATGCCTCATATTCGAACAATTATAACCCAAATATGAGAAATCATCCATATTTGAGTTATAAAAGTGACAATGTGCTGAATCCTCCACCTCCAAGGAACAATTTTGTACCTTCATCATCATCATCTAGACCTCCCTTGGAAGATGTTCTTGGAACTTTCATGCAGAAGCAAAGTGAACAAAATCAGAGGTTCGAGACTATGTTCACTAGGATGGATGAAGAGGTTAGAGAGACCAAGAACCATTTGGCCAAACTCACCAATGCCTTGAGTGCAACTGAGAAAGGGAAACTCCCTTCACAAACTCAACCAAATCCGAATAATCAGAGTGTGAAGATAGTTTCCAAGGACAATCATGAAGAGTGTAAGACTGTTACCATTTTGAGAAGTGGTAAGGCAATTGGTGAAGAGGATGAGAGTGGGACACCTAAAGTCAAGGAAGCTGAACCGTGTCTAATTCCCACTCCTTTCCCACAAGCTTTGAGACTACCTAAGAATTTGGATGTGACAACTGAGATCTTGGAGCATCTACATCAAGTCAAGGTTAATTTGCCCTTATTGCACATCATAAAACAGATGCCTGCCTATGCTAAGGTAATCAAGGACCTGTGCACTGTAAAGAGGAAGCATCACTTGAAGAAGACTGCATTTTTTACTGAACAAGTAAGTGCCATCATCCAACACAAGGTCCCACCCAAGTACAAAGATCCAGGTTGCCCCACAATATCTTGTACCATTGGTGAGTACTTGGTTGAGCGTGCTTTGCTCGACCTTGGAGCTAGCATTAACCTACTCCCATTCACTGTCTATCAACAAATGAGACTTGGTGATTTGAAGCCCACTTCAATGACCTTGCAGTTGGTTGACCATTCAGTATGGACACCTAAAGGGATGGTTGAGGATGTGCTTATCAAGATAGAGAATTTCTACTACCCTGTGGATTTCATCATTCTAGATACTGAACCTACATTGCATCCTAATAACGGTATTCCTATCAATCTGGGTAGACCTTTCCTTGCCACAACTAATGCTTTAATTAATTGCAGGAATGGAAGAATGAAGATCACATTTGGATCCATGACAGCTGAGCTCAACATATTCAATGTGATGCGACAACAACTGGAAGATGACGAGTGCCACTATGTGAACCTCATTGATACAGTGGTGCAAGAAGAGTTCAACCGAAATTGTTTTTCAGATCCCTTAGAAACTCTTCTTACTAATTCAGTTAATTCATATGATATTGAACATGATGCTAAATTAACTGAAATTTGTTCTTTATTGGATTCTTCACAGGTTTTGGAGGAGGAGCAAGTGATGGCAGTCAATGAACCATGGAGACCTCGCTTTGAGGAACTTCCAGAAACTGAGAAGAAGCCAATGCCTTCAAGTGAAGAGATCCCACAGCTAGAGCTCAAACCACTTCCAAATGGTTTTAAATATGCCTATTTAGGCCCAGGTGAGACCTTTCCTGTAGTAATTTCTGCTGCATTGAATGAAGAACAGGAAGGTAAGTTGTTATGTGTTTTGAGAGACCACAAACTAGCCTTAGGTTGGACCATAGCTGACATCAAGGGCATAAGCCCATTGATTTGCACACACAAGATATACCTAGAGGATGATTGTAAGACTTCTAGAGAACCTCAACGTAGACTTAACCCAACTATGAAAGATGTAGTGAAGAATGAGGTAATTAAGCTACTAGATGCGGGTATCATATACCCCATCTCTGATAGTAAGTGGGTTAGCCCAACTCAGGTTGTTCCTAAGAAGTCAGGCATTACTGTAGTCAAGAATGCAAATGATGAGTTGATTCCAACCCGTTTAGTTACAGGTTGGAGAATGTGCATAGACTATAGGAAGCTTAATTCTGCAACTAGGAAAGACCACTTCCCCCTACCCTTCATTGATCAAATATTGGAGAGGGTAGCTGGTCATGAGTACTATTCTTTCCTAGATGGGTACTCAGGCTGTTACTAGATAGAGATTGCATTAGAAGACCAAGGAAAGACCACTTTTACTTGCCCATTTGGTACCTTTGCATTCCGAAGAATGCCATTTGGGTTGTGTAATGCACCTGCCACCTTCCAGAGATGTATGGTGAGTATCTTTAGTGATATAGTTGAAAAATTTATGGAGGTGTTCATGGATGATTTGTCTATCTTTGGTGATTCTTTTGATGATTGTCTTAATAATTTGAAATTGGTTTTAGCCAGGTGTGTTGAAAAAGGCCTAGTGCTTAATTGGGAGAAGTGCCATTTCATGGTCACTTCTGGAATTGTGCTAGGACATGTAGTGTCCTCTAAAGGCATAGAGGTAGATAAAGCCAAAGTTGACTTAATCCTTAACCTACCTACCCCTAAGACAGTGAGAGATGTCAGATCCTTTTTGGGGCATGCTGGTTTTTATAGGAGATTTATAAAGGACTTTAGTGCCATATCTAGACCCCTTTGTAATCTCCTACTCAAGGAGTCCACCTTTGAGTGGACAGAGTCATGTGAGGTAGCTTTCAAAAAGCTAGTTCAGTTGCTTACATCTGCCCCTATCATGCAAGCCCCAGATTGGTCTCTCCCATTTGAGATCATGTGTGATGCTAGTGATTATGCTGTAGGGGCTGTCCTAGGTCAAAGAAAAGACAAAAAGCCTCATGTTATATACTATGCTAGTCGAACTCTTAATAGTGCTCAAATGAACTACACTACCACAGAGAAAGAGTTATTAGCTGTAGTATTTGCCTTGGATAAATTCCGTTCTTATTTGATGGGTACTTCTATTGTTGTTTTTACAGATCATGCTGCCCTTAGGTACCTTCTTTCCAAGAAGGATGCTAAGGCACGTTTAATACGTTGGATTTTGCTTTTGTAGGAATTCAATCTTCAGATCAAAGACAAGAAAGGAGTGGAGAATGTGGTGGCAGATCATCTATCTAGGCTCACATTTGAAGAAGTAAAAGAAGAGATCCCTATTCGAGATTCTTTTCCAGATGAGCAACTTTTTGCTGTTACAAAACTTCCATGGTATGCACACATAGTGAACTACCTTGTCAAGGATTTCATTCCTGAGACTTGGACAGCGCAGGATAGGCGCAAATTCTTTGTTGAGGTAAGAAATTTTTATTGGGATGATCCTTATTTGTTTAAATACTGCCCTGATCAAATCTTGAGGAGATGTATCCCAGATAATGAGACCTTTAGTGTCATAAAATTCTGCCATACAGAAGCTTGTGGTGGCCATTTTTCTGTTAAGAAAACCACTGCAAAAATTTTGCAGTGTGGATTTTATTGGCCTACTATGTTTAAGGACACTCACAACTTCTGTAAAAGGTGTTTAGAATGTCAAAAATTGGGGAGAGTTACACGTAGGAACATGATGCCGATGTCCCCTATCCTTGAGATAGAAGTTTTTGATTGTTGGGGAATCGATTTCATGGGACCTTTTCCCCAATCTTTTGGCAATCTATATATCCTCTTGGCAGTAGATTATGTCTCTAAATGGGTTGAGGCCATTGCATGTAAGGTAAATGATCATAAGGTTGTGCTGAAATTTTTGAGAGAACACATTTTCTCTCGTTTTGGGATGCCCAAGGCAGTCATTAGTGACAATGGGAAGCACTTTTGCAACCGACCTTTCGAGGTCCTTGTGAAAAAGTATGGAGTGGTACACCGGTTGTCCACCTCCTATCATCCCCAAACTTGTGGGCAAGTTGAACTTGCCAATAGGGAGATAAAACAAATTTTGGAAAAGACGGTTAGCCCTAACCGTAAAGATTGGTCTTTGAGACTAACAGATGCATTATGGGCTTACCGGACAGCTTATAAAGGACCTCTAGGAATGTCTCCCTATCGCCTTGTGTATGGGAAACCTTGTCATTTACCTGTAGAGATGGAACATAGAGCTTATTGGGCCATTAAGGCCTTTAATTTTGACCTCAAGGAGGCTAGTGAATTGAGGAAGTTCCAAATGAGTGAGCTTGAAGAACTGAGAAACGAGGCTTACATAAGCACTCGCCATTATAAAGAGAGGATGAAGCTCTTTCATGATAAGAAAATTGTGAGGAAAACTTTTGAACCAAACCAAACTGTCCTTCTTTACGATTCAAAACGCCACACATTTTCTGGGAAGTTAAGGACAAGATGGGATGGCCCCTACATTGTTAAAGAAGTGTTTGACTATGGGGCTGTAGTGATTGAGGATCCTAGGGATGGTAGAATTTTGAAAGTGAATGGCCAAAGACTGAGGCCATACCTAGGAGAAGTTGTTCCAGCAGAAGAGATCATGTCTCTTGAGCTCCCTACTTATGGGGATGCTAGTTAGATCCTCTTTGAAATTTCACATCTGTTGTATATATTGGTTTTCTTTTGTTTTCTTTTGGGTATCTAACCATTTTGCAGGAAATAGCTTGAGGAGTTCATCATCATATCAGGTGCTTTCTTTCCTTTTTCCCTTGTTCTTTCATTTCAAGACTTGTCATTGATTCTCACATACATTTGTTTGAACATTGAGGACAATGTCAACTTTAAGTTGGGGGGAGTATTGATTGTTTGTTTGATTGTGTGATGAACTTTGTGTTGCTTCTTGTTGAGTAGTTTAGAAACCATTTGTTTTCATTTAAAAAAAAAAAAATTCATAAAATTGAGAAAAAGAAAAAAAAAATTTGTTTGGTTTGCAATGATGTCTTTGATTTATGCTATATTCACATGCATCTTTGTTATCTTTGAGAATCTTGTTGAACTTTGAACTTTGGATTGAAGTCATTAGTGAGCTTAAGCATATGAACACATGATTATTTGATTGAGATATTTGAACATGGCCATCTATTGCTTGCTTTTAAGTATTAAGTGTTACACTTGTACACCTTAAACTAAGCACTAGCACACTAACATGTAATCTGTGGGAAATGAGATATGCATCCAATTGTTACTAAATTAAAAGTGGTTGACTTGTTAGTTGATTAGCCTTGGCATAAAGAAGAAAAAAAAAATTGAAATAGCTAACCATGAGAGCCTATGTCAAAAGAGGTAAACAATTCACATGGTTGAGATATGAGTGACTAGTCTAGTTTCGTAGCCTTTTTTACTCAAGTAAGTAAACTCTTAGGGGTGTCTCTACACCTAGTGCCCCTTGAGCCAACTGGTTCGGGAGTCATTGGTCTAACACTTGATACATGGGTCAATTAGAAAGCTTAATGACATTAGACATTGCACAGTCCTCACATAAAAAGAGGTAAACAATTCACATGGTTGAGATATGAGTGACTAGTCTAGCTTCGTAGCCTTTTTGACTCGAGTAAGTAAACTCTTAGGGGTGTCTCTACACCTAGTGCCCTTTGAACCAACTGGTTCGGGAGTCATTGGTCTAACACTTGATACATGAGTCAATTAGAAAGCTTAATGAAGTTAGATATTGCACAGTCCTCACATAAAAAAAAAAAAAAAAAAAAAAAAAAAAAGCTTCTATGCCTTGGTTGATTATTCTAATGAGAATTCCATTGTCCTTCATGATTATATTGGAAAGATATTGAAGTCCCATGATTCTAAGTTAGTTCACTTCACACATCAAGGAACTTGTGTAGCTTTTAATGCTTAATTTTAAGTGATTGTGGCCTAGTTAGAATTTCTCAAGATTTGAAATTGAGGTTGACTTGTTTAAGCTTGCTAATGATTGAAAACCATTGTTTGTGTGACACTTTATTCTCATTTGATAGCATGATGTTGTATGTGTTTACTGTGAATCAAGACTAAGCATTTGATAGCGTTTGTGGGTATCACTTCTGGTAAACCCTCACGAGACTATAACTCGTCCACTAGGGACACCTAGGGGTTTAAAGGCTTATTGCATATGCTAAATGCAATCGAGAGTGTCAGCGAAAGTGGCTTTGTTAGTTTGTTTTCATTTGTGTTTTGTTGTTTTCATTGTTTTTAGTTTGCTAGGGACTAGCAAAATTCAGGTTAGGGAGTGTGATAAGTCATGAAATATGACTTATTTACATGCATTTTGGAGAGATTTTATTGGAGTTGTGTTGCATTTCATGTCTAATTACACTTAAATGGATGTTTGTTGTTCAATTCATTGAATTACATGATTTATGCATTTAAGTGTATTAATTTAATCTCTTATATGTTAATTTGGGTTATGTTTGATTGTAGGCACAAACTAAATCAGATTGGAATTAAATATCACAAGCTGGAAGGAGCAAAAGAAAAGAAAAGATGTGCAAATTAATGTTTGAAGAGAAAAAGAAAAACAAAGCCCACAAGCCCAGAAGGCCCACATGGCCACTAAAGCCCGCAAGCTCACATTATCCATTGTACTCGCATCACACAGGATTAAGACTTTAAGGAGCTTAAATGAAGTCACGTGTGAAGCTTGTTTTGTGAGTGATTGCATGAATTGCTCCTCTTGCCGCATCACACTAGATTATTTTTCAATGGAGCCCTAAATGAAATGAAGCGTGAATTGAAAAACAAGGGGGCAGCCGCCAAGGAGGATTATTATTATTTTTTTTTTTAGTTTTCTTTTCGAGTTTTCTCTCTAGTTTTCTCCCTAGAAATTATTTTCTCTATTTTTCTTTTTCCTTAGCCATGATTGGCTAAGCCTCTTGCTAGGGCTAGGGGCTATGTTTTCTGTATAAAGGTATGAATACTTGTAGTCCCTTCTATTTTTAATGTTAAATACAGTTGATTGTTAATTATTTGATTCCTATTAATG
>OU015761.1:45276015-45293609 GCA_907173295.1 Fagus sylvatica
GTGAAATAGTCTGTAGCGACAATCAACCATCGTCTATTACCTGTTGCTTTAGGTAGGGTCCGACCAGGTCCATGCCCCACTGTGCGAATGGCCACGGACTTACTAATGGCTGCAGCTCTCCGGCCGGTTGATGAACTGAATGTGAGAATCTTTGACATTTATCGCACTTTCTGACGTAGTCCACTGCGTCTTTCTGCATATAGGGCCACCAATATCCCTGGGTAAGAGCTCGGTGTGCCAGAGATCTGCCCCCAGTATGACTTCCACAGATGCCTTCATGTATCTCGTATAGCAAATCCTCGATAATGTCAGGGTGAACGCATAAAAGATAGGGTCCCGAGAAAGACCGTCGGTAGAGCTTCAAGTCCTTTGACAACCAGAACCTCGCGGCTTTCCTTCTGATAATTTCGGCTTCCTTTTTCTGTTCCGGTAGAACGCCCTCTTTAAGGTAGGTGACATAGGGATCCATCCAACACGGCCGACTGTAATAGCATTTATGTAGTTCGCAGGTTGATCCGTGCTGGGCGTTGTGAGAGTCTCAATTGGTATAAAACGTTTAAAATCTGCACTCAGAACAGATGCCAACGTTGCCAATGCATCCGCGTGATTGTTCAAGTTTCGACCGATCTGTTCGATTCTTACTGTTTCGAAATCGGTCATGGCCGTCTGAACTTTCAACAGATAGGCCGCCATACGCTCATCCCGAGCCATGTACTCCCCGTTGATTTGACTTGCTACTAACAACGAATCGCAGTAGACGATCAGACGTCTGGCTCCCAACGTTTTTGCCGATTTCAATCCAGCCAGGACTGCTTCATATTCGGCCTCATTGTTAGAAGTTTTAAAATTAAGACGAATCGATTGTTCAATCACGGTTTCATCCGGCGTTATTATGACCACCCCGGTTCCTGATCCTTTGGAATTGGAAGCTCCATCTACATACACCTTCCACCACCGTGTATGGTCGGGCGAGTCTTCTCGGGGCGTTGATTCGCCTAAGTTATTTTGTTCCGAGGTCGGTGCGAATTCTGCAACAAAGTCGGCCAGCACCTGCCCCTTTATGGCAGTTCTTGGCAGATATTTTACGCCTAACGCACTAATCTTCGCTCCCCATTTCCAAATCCGTCCCGTGAAGTCGGCCTTGTTAAACATGGCTTGCACCGGGTATTGCGTTACCAAGTAAACGGTGTGTGCTTGAAAATATTGTGGTAGCTTGTCGGCCGCAGTGATCAACGCTAGGCCGACCTTCTCTAAAGGGGGATAGTGCGTTTCTGCCTCCGTCATAGTTTTGCTTGCATAATATACTGGACACTGGACGGTATCTTTGATTCGAATCAATACGGCACTTACAGCTCGGTCAGATACGGCCAAATACAGAAAAAGTGGTTCACCTGGTGTAGGGTTGGACAAGAGCAAGGAGGAAGAAAGGTACCTCTTCAGATCTTCAAAGGCCGAAACACATTTGTCGTCCCATTTGAAAGTAGTGCTCTTTCTTCAGGAGTTGGAAAAAGGGTTGGCATCTGTCAGCGGATCTTGAAATGAATCGGCTCAAGGCTGCGGTCATACCTGTTAGGCGTTGGACTTCTTTGTGAGTTCGTGGTGCTTTTAGTTCTTGGATGACCTTGATTTGATCTGGGTTTACCTCAATACCTCTATGTGATACCATGAACCCTAGGAACTTTCCAGAGCCGACCCCAAATACGCATTTTGAAGCGTTCAATCGTAGTCTGTGCAGTCTTAATACCCGGAATGTCTCCGTCAAATCCTTTAAGTGGTCTTGAGACAACCTGCTTTTCACAACCATATCATCAATGTATATCTCCATTGTCTTCCCTATTTGATCTTTGAACATCTTAGTGACCATCCGTTGATATGTGGCGCCGGCGTTTTTTAGACCGAACGGCATTACTTTGTAGCAATATATCCCCAGTGGGGTGATGAATGCGGTTTTTTCTCTGTCTTCGGCTGATAGGGCAATCTGATGGTACCCTTGGAAGGCGTCCAGAAAACTCATTCGGTCGTGCCCAGCTGTTGCGTCTACCAACTGATCGATCTTGGGTAAGGGGAAGGGGTCCTTTGGGCATGCTTGGTTGAGGTTGGTGAAGTCTACACATACTCTCCACTTCCCGTTTTTCTTCTTTACTACCACTGTGTTAGAAAGCCATGTAGGATATTGGATTTCCCGTATTGCTCCGGCTTGCAATAGCTTCTCTACTTCCTTTTGTACTGCTTCTGCATGCACTGGAGCTGATCTCCTCGCCTTCTGTTGCACTGGTTTGGAGTGAGGATCTGTATTCAACCGATGTTCGATGTAATTGGGGTCTACACCTGGTACTTCGTAGGGATCCCAAGCGAATACGTCCACGTTGCCTACGAGGAAGTCTATGAGTTCGGTTCGGTTGCCTGGACTGAGCTCTCGGCCGATTTTGAAATACTTCTCAGGATCAGAGGAGAAAATCACCGTATCTAATTCTTCACAGGACGAGTATGTCTCTGTGTGGGTGTCCCTTGCCTTCTCTAACTGCTATAAACCCTTGGAGCATTGTGACACCATTTTCCCCTTTTGTTTTGGATCTGGGGGATTCTGTTTGACCGCCGCCATGATGCACTGCTTGGAGGCAACTTGGTCGCCTTTAATCTCCATTATACCGAAATCTGTTGGGAAACGGAGTTTTTGATGAAAAGAGGAAGGCACGGCTTTCAACCTGTGCAGCCATCTTCGTCCCATAATTGCTGTGTAGGGGGACGGTACGTCTATTACCACAAATTCTGTTTCCAAACTGATTGGTCCGGTATGGACGTTCAATGTGATCCGTCCCATCGGCCGAACGCTTTCTCCTGAAAATCCAACTAGGGGTGCGTCGTAAGGTTGCAGGTCGGTCTGTTTGAGACCTAATCCGTGAAACAAGTTCAAAGATACTGTTTTGTTTTTAATCAAAACAATAATTTTCATCATAAATGTATGTGAGTTGAAATTCTGGGAATGAAGGTTTCAGGGACCCTGATGGGAATTTCTACTGGGAAATGGATTTAAATCAGGATTTTTTTTTTTTTTGAATATATTGGAGTTAGAGAAGTTTGTTTGAATAATTCTTGAAGCTACTGCAGAAATTGGAGTTACCTTAGCATATCATGCAATCATGGTATTGCATTCCTAAGACATACAGAGTTTTCTAGCATTTGTTGGATTTTATCTATGCATCGGTGTGGGCAAGGTATTCGCTTTTTTAGTTCGTCTTCAACGAATACCCGAATCAATTGGGATCCAACTGCATCGCTTGAACTCAATCACCCAACACTTGTTTTGCTTGAAAAATGTTGCACTAGGGATCATTTTAAGCAAATATTGGGCCAGATGATGAGGAACAATCTCATTGGGCAAACATTTCCCATGAGCAGGCTTCTCTTACACTCATCAATCTCACAACCTGAAAATCTAGACATGACCATCCTCCTTTTCAACCATTACACTCCACATCCTGAATCTCTATATTTACAACACCATGATCAACGCTTTATCATTCTTGATGAATCAGTCATTTACTCTCTACAATTCCATGCTCCAGTCAGGCATATACCCAGATAAACACACTCTCCTTTACCTAGTCCAAGCCTCTCAATGTATATCAGAAGCAAAACAGATTCACTGCCATGCTGTCGTGGCGGGGTTGTTGTCTTATGGTTATCTGCAAAACTCCCTGATCAAAATGTATTTCGGAGAATGGACTTGTGGGGCTTGCATATCAGGTGTTCTGGCATATGCGTGTATTAGATGCTGTCTCGTTTAATATTATGATTGTTGGTTATGCTAAAAGGGGATACAGTTTAGAAGCACTCGAACTATTCCGGTGAAATGGTTGGTTTGGGTCTTGAACCTGATGAGTTTACTATTGTCGGTCTTCTTGTGTCTTGTGAGCAGTTAGGAAATGCAAGATTGGGGAAGTCTGTTCATGCATGGATTGAGCAGAGGAAGTCCATTAGTTCTTCAAATTTGATCTTGGGTAATGCTCTTCTTGATATGTATGTCAAATGCAAGAAATTGGAGTCTGCTCGAAGGATATTTGATGCATTAGTGGAAAAGGATATCATTTCATGGAACACCATGATTGCAGGATATGCCAAGGTTGGGGAATTGGACCTTGCCCACACTTTTTTTGATCATATGCCTAGGAGGAATCTTTTTTCTTGGAATTCTTTAATTTCTGGCTACTCCCAGAAGGGTGATTATATGATGGTAATGAGTTTATTCAATAGCATGGTTCTAAATAATGTTAGGCCTGACAGTGTCACAATGGCAATCTTGGTCCATGCTGCAGCAGAAATTGGAGGACTGGAACAAGGGAAATTGATACATAGCCTGGTGGTTAGGATGCAGATGAAAGTAGATGCATTTTTGGGTTCAGCATTAATAGACACTAGTCGCAAACCCAAAATGGAAAAATAATCCTGGCGGCTGGTAGTGGGAAGGAGTAATGTAGAGTTGATTAGCAGTATGATAGGAGTTGGAATCCTATGCAATACTTAGGTTGCAATTTTTTTTAATTATTGAGATTAAAAATTAAAAAGTTAATTTTTAATTTTTAGTCTAAATAAAAAAAACAAAAAATATACAAAATAGGAAAATATTACCAAAAAAAATGGTATTGCACCATTCAATATCTAAAATGATCTCATTCCGTACCATAGGATTTGGATTTAGCAAAAAATAATATTAAGTGCGCCAACAGTATGTCTATGTAGCCAATAAAGTGGTTTCATATAGCTTGGACTAATGTACAGATTTGGCGGGAAATTTTGTGAGGAAAAGATTCCCTAGTAATTGTACTGTTTAGGGAACTGATTGAGATTGATGTAATGACATTGATTATTGTGCCTAAACGCAATCAATTTGTACTGTAAAGCCCTAAAATGGGGAAAAGCTATGTATGGCTAATAAAGAACATGTTTAAAGAGTTTTGGACGTTTCATGGAGAAAATCTAAAATGTCAAAACTGAAGTATTTGCATTTTTGTTTAAATTCTTTTGAGTTAAACTGTAACTAAAATGTGTTTTTTTTTTTTTTTTTTCTTAAGTCACGAATCATTCCAAACATCATTCTAAGATGTTCAGTCATCGTATGCTTTGGATCCTTATGGTACACCTCAAACTTGGACTAGGCTCCTTAGCCTAGTGGTAGATGTACAACCGAAGTCAAACTTGAGTTGGTCCCACATGTCCTTGGACATTTTGGAAAGCCTCATACTCTCCAATCAGATCATTGTGCATGCTTCTTAGCATAATAAAATGTGTGCTACGATCTTTTTTAAACCAAGATTGGTAGGCTTCCAAATCACGTTTTGTGTTGGGTTGTATTCTTATCTTCAGGTCTGGTCATTTTACTGGACAAGGTTTCCAGGAGCTCTTGCTCATTGAGAAGATACTGAATCTTCCTATGCCAGATGTCATAATTGTTGCCAGTTAATTTATCGTCCTTAGTTAGATCAGCTACTACATTTTTAGCTGCCATAATTTTCTACATTCAATTCACAAAAAGGTCGACTTATTAGTTATTTTGCACATCTTCTCTTATATAATCGAAAATCCAATTAATAAATATTATCTTTCTACACATTTGAAATTGAAACTCTGTTAGGCTCAAAATCATCTTCCAAATTATGTGGAATGAGAATATATTTATTAATCAATTTTTGAGTAAATTTATGTATGCCACTTTATTATTAACAAATAATATAATCATGCATAACATTGTATATTAACAGATAATATAGTCATGCATCATCGGTTTGCGCCATACAACATTCATTGCGCAAGAATCCATGTGGATTCCTAAATTGACAATTTAGCTTATGTTAAGAATATTTCATGTATAATGTTAGCGTAAAACACATTATGACATATTAGAGGGATTCTGTTAATATCCTGATTAAAATAATCTGGATCAATGGAACCATGTATAAGGTAGCATGCAACAAATACGAGTTATTTGAATTCTGAAAAGAAAAATGAATATTAAAAACTCTAATAATATATTAAATAAAAATTAAATTTATTAGAAAAAAAGTTTGTAATATGTGTCACAGTCATCTATTACAGAATTAAAAGAGATTAATGCAACTACCTTACATAATAATTCGTAACAATACAAACTATAACTATTCTTTGTGGTACAATACACGACATGGACCATATAGTAAAGTACACAATATAATTTTTTTTTTTTTTTAAAGAATGATTCACAGTATTGTTTTTTTTTTGTTCACAATATATTGAGTTATAAATGTTTATACATATGCTTGATCATATGCAAATACAAACATACACATACATCAATCCATACATATACAATCTTTATCACTTGTAATTAATTTGTGTATTATAGTAGTTAGATCATGGCTAGAAGCTAGATTTTGGGGGCAATACTTGCAATTCTGTTGTTTTTCTAGTTTAGGAAATTTTAACTGAATCTCAAAAAAACATAGTAGCATTGAAGATGTTAATGAAGTCAAGAAGCAAAATAATACTTATATTTCATACATTAATTTATGTGTATTTATATGTTTAAGTTTATGTATATCAATTATCTATATCAACTTTTTATCTTGTTTTGACAAAATTATGTTTCAGCGTATGGATAAGGATCCTCTCCTTGAAATTGGTCTCATTTCATGGTCTAGATTAAATATCAGATCCAGTGTACTTGTCATTTAAAATTTTTGACAAGACACAAATCGTTATGAAATATGAACCATGAAATGGACAAATGGAGAGATTTCCATGTATTGGCGTATGTCATGACTTATGTATATACATTGTATATATGAATCAATAATTTCCCTCCTAATTGCTACTGAAGCAGAATAAATTACCGAAACTAAGAAAAAATATTCAAGTAGCTAATAAATTTATCATCTTCATTGGTATATATTTTAAACGAAGAGAGGAATTAAAATTATCTGCATCATGACATATTACAGGGATTTGGTATATCCCAATGAATATAATTTGGATCAATGAAACCATGTATAAGGTAGCATGCAACCAATGCGAGTTATTTGAATTCTGAAAAGAAAAAATAAATTAGAAACTCTAATAATATATTAAATAAAAATCTAATTTATTATAAAACATTGCACAAATATATAGCAAATTGACCTATTATAAAGAATAGGTCGTGCAAGTTAAGCACTGAATCTCTAATGTCTGTTCTAATATAATAATTGGACACGCAATTGACACCATGGCCACAACCTGACGAAATCCATAAATTAGTCTCTTGAATGTGCGTAAGTGTTCAAAAGAGAAATAGGTAGCAAGAGAAAGAGAAGGGAAAAAAAAAATTAGAGTGAAAGAGGAGGAGAAAAGAATATAAACTAAAAAGTGTTAGAAAGTTTAGAGTAGTTTGTAAAGCATTACCATCCGGTTCTTCAAAACAGTTTTTTTTTTTTTAATTGATTATCACTGTAATTAAGAATCACTAAAAAATATTCTATGAAAAATCTAGTTAGATCCTAATCAATTGTGCAGAGGATTAATTGGATTAATACAATAAATGATTCCACACAGATATTTTAACATAGTAATTCAACCACTAACTCTTATGTAAAAATTCAATAATTTTACTTCTTCTTCTTTTTTTTTGTTGAATTTAAAATGTAATTGATCATACATAATAGAATGTAAAAAGTTGTAGAATTTAATTACCATTTAGTTGGGTTTGTTGTATGTGTTCGGAATGCTTAGTTTTTGTAATTTCTTGAGTACTTACAAATTTGTTTCTTCAATTTATTATTTCTTATTTTCTAGTACTCTGTTAATCTTAAGGAGAGGAAATAGTGCAGCATCCCATGGGGGTCAATTAAGAAGAAGATCGAGTATTTCTTTTTTTCTTTTTTCTTTTTTGAGAAATTGATTGTAATGATAGTTTCCTAAAATGATTCTTAATTGGTATATTGTTTTGTTATTTGTTGGTCGGATAATTGTATATATTTCTCCTATTTTGTTTCTGAATGTATATTGAGTGGTTACGCTCTTTCTTGATATCATCTTGAAATTTTTATAATTACTATCATCAATTCTTAGAAAATGAATGAAATCTATTTGACCAACGTTTGTCCACTTTTAAAAATAATTAAGTGGGTTTTCTTCATTTTAAACTAGTAGTTCATCAATATTAGATAATGTACCACTGCGAAGTCTATAATTAACAACTCCTTACTCATTTTTTACTCCATACCCTTATCTTCCAGGAATTCTTTTGAATCCTATGTCTCTTCCAACATGACCATTCAAGTTTCCTCCAATAAACCCTTTTCCCATTTGGTAACTCTTGAATTAGTTAATCCATGTCCTCCCAAAAAAAAATTTTCTTAATTACTTTCGTTCCTATTTGAAGATAGTAGATTCTAAAAATGTTCAAAAATCTTATATTCCAAGTACATATACGAATCCTATTCTCTTGGACTAAATTTTTTACCCACACTCATACATCAAAGCGAACAAACCCTTATCCATTTCTCACTACACTCAGTCGTCGATGATGCACATCGCTTACAGGGGGATGCCCTAACTAACCCTAACCTACTTTTTACTGATTAAAATCTGATGTGGCCCGTTGCTAGTATGGGACACCCAACTTATATCTATATAAGATCCATTCATGATAAAGGGATTAAATTTTACATTGGCCATCAACTTTCCATAATCCTCCTCTTTTTTGGGCATGTGACTGACTATAAACAAAATATGCCACACATTGATATAGATGGAGTTATTTAAATTTATGATGTTAAAATTTTGAAAAGGGAAATTTAATAAAGAGTTTTATTTATGATGTTATTTTAGTCATCTCTCATAAGAAACTTTTCACTCACACTTTTCAAACAAACGCATGCATAATTAGTTAATTACACACATATGTGTATGTGTATATGTATGTATATTTGTGGTTTAAATTTCATTTAATCGCATTATAGTACTATATAACTCTTCCAAGGAAAAATTCCTGATTTCATCCTTGATTATGTCTGCAAAATCTTGGCAAACTCAAAATCCCACCTAATGCATACCAACTACTCAGCGTAACCTAAGGGTGACCAATATAAAATTCTTAGTGGCGTTGCGAATAAGATTTCTTGGGCGATGTAAACCTCACCAATCTCTAGAAATTAAGTTGATGAAAACGACGATCAAACATCGCCCAAGAAATCACATTCCCAATGCCAATCACAATATAAAATTCTTAATATATATATAATTGATACATATATATCATCGGGGTATTAATTTATTTTAGGATATGAGAGAACTCTTGGACATAGTCTGCAAAGTGCTTGGGATTTGTCAAAGAGAGACGCCATATGAATTACGTTACATGATTATTCTCTGACTTCACAATGCATGTAATGCCAAAGGCTGAACAAGTATTTTTGTTATTATTTTTTTTCCTTTTTATTTCAAATCGAAACCTTAGATATTGTAATTGTAACTGGATGCAATACCCTAATATACAAATAAAATATAAGTAGACTCACAAATTAATGATAACTGTCAAAGTGTCAATGATCATGAATTGTGACAATTGACTGTGTGTACAAAGTTTTGTTTATTCAAATAATTTAACATGGTGAGCTAATAAACAAAATTTGTTAGTCTTTATAAGTAGGTAAGGTATAACTGGATAGGACCTAACCTTTACGAAAATGGATAAGTACCATGTTAGCTTGATTGAATATGAGGACCATCTCGACTCTCCACCCCAAAAAAAAAAAACCAAAATAGATTTGTCAACTAAACACGTGAATTGTGGATTAAATATATTGATAACAAACTCTAATACCATATTAAATATTAATGGGATTAACTCATTATTAAAAGACACCTTAAAAAAAGAGGAAGAATACTGAACAATCCTAACAAAATATATATATGAATGTAATAATAGAGCCTTACCAACTTTTATGTAATAATAGAGCCTTACCAACTTTTATTTTTTTGAAAAAAAAAAAATCCCTGGAAAAAAGTAGTTGAGCTTAGTGTCTATAAATATCGATAGGTAGGAAACACAACCCACATACTTATGACGGGTGGAATACCAAATAAACAAATGAAAGAGAACTTGAAAGTTGAAATTCCTTATCACAATTGTTGTATTTTTATTTATTTATTTATTTTTGGTGATATAGAGAAAAGCATCCAGTACAATAATGCTTTAATAATGACTGGAAGCTAGTGCTAGTTTAACAGTTTATATGAATCGTAGATCCAGATGTCTACTGTGCTAGACTTCGATCATTAGGTCATACTACTGGTTTAGTTGACTAGAGTGCCCCAAATTAAAATAGTTGAATTACAAAAGCTAGCTCCCAGAGTTAAATTGGATCAGTCTTAATGCAATTTGTAGATTCCAGATGTCTAGGCTGCTTTATTGAGAAGTTAGGGACAAAGTAATAGCTCTACATTTATGGGTTTGACTTGGACAATTCTTGAGAGCATTAGCATTTCTCTAGGTAATTTGAATCAAATTATAACTAAAATACCTATTTTTTCTCCTTTAACTAATTTATTATTCACATCAAACTACATCGGATTCTATTTTCTTTTTTTTCTCAAAAAAAAAATAAAAAATAAAAAAATAAAACCCCACCAAATCCATCTGCAAAGTCATTAAATCCATCAGATCGGCGTTCGCATCTGCAAATTTACCACGATTTCACCACCAAACCCATCTGCAAAGCCACCAGATCGACCCCGCTTGTGGGAGCAGGAGATGGCGTGGTTTGTGGGAGTAAGGGATGGACCCGTTTGTGGGAGCATGAGATGGTGTGAGATCGAGAGAGAGAGAAAGGACAAACAAAGCTTGAAGAGAGAAAGAGAGAGAGAGAAACGAATTAATAATAGGTTTGTTGATCTACAGTGGGCGTGCAAAATGGGTTTATTGTAGCAATGTTATATTTGGTCTTAGCTCTATTGAGGCTGATGCGTGTAGTTTATGTGGGTAGATAACAATATTTTAACAAAATTGAGGGTTTAATTAGGCTGATACGAATGCGGGTACAAAACAACTATGATATGGTTAAAGAGGTACAATTTTTATTGTTTATTGGGATAGGCCAAGAATGTGATATTGCACTAGATGTTTGCACGTCTAATGTCGGGCAAAAATGTCGTGTAGAGAAATTATTAAACTCCATATTATTGTTTTCTGTTTTTATATGAAATTATATAAATTTTTTTTTCCCTCCAAATGAGTCATATCTATTCATTAGAAAAAAAAAAAGTCATATCTATTCATTCATTTGTTTATTTATTAAAAAAAGAAAGAAATATCTTTTAAGCTTGCTTTTTTAATAAATTATTTTTAAGGTGTTTGCACGTCTAATGTACCAAATGCCACTCAATACTAGCTAAAGTCCCCACTCAATACCTTTCATGTGTGTTTATTGACCAATCCTAATTCGTGGACAGGCAAGCAGAAGAAGCTATACCAAGGAAGCATCTCGCAAACTTTCCAGTAACATCACTACATCAGCATGAGCATGAATGGGCAAGTTCTACCAATCTTCATAACATTCCTCATTGGCCAAGAATGTAAGGAAAACAGTTCAGCTTTCAATAATAAAACGTCCAAGTGAGAAACCCCAATACAGCATGAAATGATAAGAACCCATTGGGAGGGAAAGCAAAAGTAGTGATCCCTACAAATAATCACCAAAAGTGAACCCATTAACATGGAATCCCTAGTGAGTGACTATTCACATGGATAAGAAATCCCAATCACACTTAATTACAGGAAAGAATGACACCAAGTAATCTCAGCTATCCAATTAATACTGTGATTTTCTTTTCGATGTGAAAAATGCCCACAAGTCCAGTACTTACCAAGTTGTCTACTAGTCTCAATAATTTCTCTATTTGGTTTTGATTGGATAGGGTGCCCTACCAATCGACGTTTATGAATAAGTTCTAAGTTCTAACACAACCTCCCATTGTCCACATTCCTAAGCAATCTTTTAGCCCCTGGTATATGCTCTATAATTAAGCCTCAAAGAACTGTAGAGATACCAATCCAATCCAAAATATAGAGCTCATGATCCAATGTCCTCTATCATTCAAGGACCTATTTATATGCTTGGAGCCCTGGAAATCTAAGTCCAATCCCTTTATGAAGTGGAAATTACATTAAAAAGGAAATAAAGATTTGCCAAAAACTTCCACACAAGCCAAGTAATACAACAGCAAATGAACAACTTTTTTTCTTCTTCTATGCCATGGGTTTCCAGTGCAGTCGACGTGGATGGTGAGAATATGTTATACCATCAACTGAAAATGTATTTTTCAAACCAAAACAAATAATTTGTTAAATGCCTTTGTCATATAATAATATATGATAAAATTTAATTTAGTCGCTAAATTTTTACTTCAATTGTCAAATTAGTTCTTAAAGATTAATTTTTATCAATTTAATCCCTTACTTTGTCAAAATGAATCGATTTAGTCCTTCAGTTTCAATCCAACTTTGTTAACAAATGATGCTGTTTAAAGTTTAAAGTTTAAAAAAAAAATAAAAAAATTACACTCATCAAACAACAATATCTAGTAAATTATGCATCTGGAAACGCTAACAGATTTGGGTAGAAAGACAAGATAGTTAAAATGAATGATTAAATTCACAAAAACCTTAAATACTAATTTGACAATTGAAGTAAAAGTCAATGGACTAAGTTGAATTTTAGCCAATAATAAACAAGTATCCTGGGGTAACTAGTACACCCATGTATGCACTATTGGCTATTGCACTTCAAAACTATCAATGGATATCTTTATTGAGTTAAAAGCAAGAAAGTTTACAAGCCCTCTAATGCTTAACAATACCATTCAGAGCCAGAAATTAATATCCTAGGATAAAATAATAAAAGCTGGTCCAAATCAAGGTTAAAGACCTCGCAAAAAAGGATAAGAATTGGAACTGCATATCAGATGTATATTCAAGGGCTTCGAGGTGACCGGCTATGGCCTTGTTCATGGGTGGTGGACCACACCTCCGAATCTGCATATTCAAGTATCAAAATCAGTTCTTATCCACGGTTATTTGATCCGGTACCTTCTTTTCTAACACAAATGTAACCAGCAAGATATAAAAATATCCTAAAGAGATTTCAGGGATAGAAACAAATGTAAATTGTCAAGTCCCTGACCTGAATATCAGATGCCGGTGCAGGGCAGTGGGTTTGAATCATCTCCTTTGATACAAAGCCAACACCACCATGCCATACTTCAGGAGGCTGAGGAAGTAAAATTATTCATGTAGTTAGTTCCAATGGAGGGAAAGAAAAAACAAAATCCATCAAGTCATGACATACAATATCTAGATAGAACAGCAGCTGGCTTGCTTGTGTCATGAGAGTGCACATACATTTTTTTTTTTTAATAAGAAATATAAGATTCATTAAAGCACTAAACTTGTATACATGGTGTTGTTGAAGTATATCAAGGCCCATTCCTAGCTTTGATATACTTCAACATAAAACTAGACTAACCCTAAATTAACACCAAGTATTGGACTTGGGCCTAGACTAGAAATGGGCCTTGATATACTTCAACAGATGTATACAACAAAATAACAAGGAAAAACAAAAAGAGACAGTGAAAAAGAAGGTACAAAGGGCGATAGCTTATCAGCTAATAAGCAAAGTATCTAAGAAGTCCAAACAAGATCATGGAGAAAGTATAAGAAGTGGAACACCACTCGTAAAGGGTCTTCAGAAAGAGGAACTTAAGATTTGGCAATGAAATTTCTCAAAATTACGATGATTTCTCTTTCCAAAGGCACCACATTAGACATTTAGGAGCAGCACACCACACTTCCCCACATCTACGATTACCCAATGTACCTTTCCAAGACTCCAACGTAGAACGGAGCTGGGCATAAAATCCCACATATGCACATGCATTACAGAAGCAATAGTACAGGATTGGGACCTGCCAAACATGCTATATTCTGCCACTCTGATGCATGTGCTTACCTACACATTAGGATTACTTTTTGCAGAACATGAAAAACAAAGGGAAAAACTTATAAATTATAACTCTATAGTCCATCAGGCAGACATTGTGAATAAAGAAAATGTTGATTGAACAAACTCGAGCAGTTTAAGTGACAAGTAAGATACGGCATTGAGTGCACTTGAAAAAAAAAAAGGATTTGGGCAGCTATGCTGGACAAGGAGCTTTTTATGTCAAGACACCATCTCTTTTTTACAGACCAACAAAGTGTTGTGTTGAGATAGGGGGGAAGGAAAAGCATTACAAGTTCATGGTATGGCAAAGCTTAAACTCCACTATATCTGACATATGGATTACTAGCTATCACACAAGATAAAGAAAAATGAATTAAAAAAGTACTTCAAGCTTTTTTGAAAACCACTCTCATAAATGTTACAATTTTAACCACGAGTGGAAAGAAAAATAATTTAGAGACAAGATCCACAATAAAGGAAACTAACCTGATTCAAGACGTAGTAGATTTTGAAGCGATCAGGATAGTTAGTAGCAAGACCATCTAGTTCTTGCTGCACATATATAAGATGGGTTCGATTTGCATCAATGAAAAACTAGATATTCTGAGATCTTGCATTTCTTAGATCTTATCTAGTCTAGTCATCAACATAAACTTCATCCTCAGAAATTCACACCCATGATTGTACGCAAAATCAGATATACATTAAAGATAAAAATATTTCACTACCATAGCATATAACAAGAAAACTCATACTGTATTTCTCTCCTCATGGAGAAAGAAAAAGTAGATCTATAATTAAAAACCAATAAATTTATTTAAAGGGAAAAGAGTTAACTTAAAAAGATGTCAACCAAACCACTTTTTTTTCTCTCGATAACTAAGATAAATGTCAACTGAACCACAAGTGGTTGCCTGCAATTGTTGAGGAGCATTCCTAAAGTTCAACTAAAACCAAATAAAAATTTGATCCCATGAACTAACAGAAGGCACTCTTTTGATAAAGAAAAAGAAATAAACATTTTCTCCCTCTGTCCATATTGTTGGACCTCTATTCTATTTTGAGATGTCCCAAAATATGATCCTTTTTGAAAAGTCGATAAACACAACATTGGAAAATTTCCTAATTTATCTGTTACTTGATTTAAAAAGTAAATTCATAACGTTTTCACTAGTTTAGTTTAAATTAAGGAGGGTAGTTTTGGAGATTTACATTTTTTATTATTTGAAAGATGGTGAATTAAGGGACAGAGGGATGCAATTGAAAGGACTCCCATGAATGGTGAACTTTAAATTAATTTTATGGATACTACCATAGCAGGGGACAGCACACAATGCTTATGTGAATGCGTGCATGTGTGGGTGTGTGCAATATTCATTCCAGCTTCTATACACCTGACTCATAAGAGCTTAGCAGGGGGGTAGTATTTCTAATGGGCAACCTTTTCTTTCCTCTGAGAAAAGAGTCTTGGTGGGGAAGGGGGGAATTAGTTCTATTGGTGTTCACAAACTAAAAGACCATCATACTATTGAAATGAAAATTAACATTGCTATTTTTTTTTTTTTGATAGGTAAGAAAATTAACATTGCTATAAAGATGTCTATTTACTCTATTGTCATTACAAAGGAAAAGGGGCTACAGGTGAAAATGGGGAAGATCTGAATGATGGTATTCCTATCCTAAGACTCCTAATTAAAAAAAAGGAATTAAAAGCATGAAAATACTATTACTCTGAATTTAATAAAACAAAATAGAAAAAAAAGGACTCAAAACATAAAAGAAGACTCATTGGCCTCTGATAAAAGCCAATTCCAGAAAATCTAGAAATTACTATTACTCTGAATTTAATAAAACTTAATTAATACTGAACGAGCAACTTTCTAACCTTAAGAAACTTAATACTAAAACTCAATAATAACTTAAGTCTATGAAGGGTGCCAATAAGGCCCTACATTGAAACTATACCACAATTCTAGAATCTCTTGGCATTTGATCCTGTTTTTGTCTTGAGTTTTTCTGGCTGATATATGCTATATATATATATATATATAAATTGAATGCTGATTGAATGCACAATGAGCCTTGCCATTTCCATGTACACAATTGATGTCAATTTGTTCTTATCCTCAAACCCATAATAGCGTTATGGACTTAGTCAAGCATCTTGGGACCTTTTTTTTATACGTAAAGAAAAACGTAAAAAATATTCAGCTTTTCCTACTTTAACAGCCCCAAAATGAGTAGTCAATGTAATCTACATAATAAAGAGTAATTTACTAGACTTTGCATCCCTCTATAAAGTGGGCATTGTGTGCTATTTAACTCACAAGGATCCATTAATTGCAACATCCTCTGATGGACCAAGCATGCTTACCATTACAAACATATATTATAGGACATCATTATTTGGCCCAAGTGGACTCTATTGAGTCTCAAAAGCTCAAATACTTCAAATAGTAAATTAAAAGACACGAGGATCCATATAGAGTAACAAAAATTACCTTTAAAAGAATGTCCTCATATGTAACATTGGCATAAATGAGGTGCACCTTTGTCTTGTCTTCGGGGTTTTCTAATATGGCTCTAGCATCCTGGAGCATGGGCAAGAAAGAAGCAACATATGTTATTAAGATCAAAACCTTGTAAAAGATAATATTATGATACCTTATAATGAACAAATATGCAACAAAAATTTATTTCTATACATACTTGGAACATTGGAGAAATTCCAGAGCCTCCAGCAATCGTGCCAAATGCTCTAACTTGGCCAGGTTGATACTCGAAACAACCCTGGTAGCAGTAACATTTTGTAAACCAACTTCCAGATTAGAAACAAGACCGTCTCCCAGAGAGGGGGGAACAAAAAGATTAACACAAGGAAAGTGTACCTTGGGTCCCTTTACAGCGAGATAATCTCCAACCCACATCTGACGAAAATGGTGTGACATCCTGCCTTGTGGATACATCTAATTTCAGGAAATCAAAGCAGAAGACCAGCTCAAAAGGGTCAAAATTAATAACTGTTTAACTGAATAATTAAATGTTACACCAATAAATGTTTTGAAATTGAACCTTTATAACTATAAAAGATAATCCCCGGCAGTCCAACATGGACACAATGCTTCTCCACAAGTGCTTTTCTTACAAAATTCTCAAAACTATAATGCTATCAAAATTCAAATCAATCAATTTAACAAATTTTTTTTTATGTACATCAATCAATTTAACAAAAATTATTCTTCAAATCCCTTGATTTTAAATCCTTACATCCAAAATCAACCTTAATGAAATTCCCAAATCACCAGAATGAGAAAACAATTCACTTTTAAGTTTTAATTGCACTAGAGCTAAATTTTTTAAAATCATAAAATTTTTAATTTTTCAGGATCCAAATGACCAACTTCTTCAGAATCAGAATGCAAGAATTAAGCATTACCAAGCCATAAAGATGTTAGATCGGATAGAAGAGTCAAACAAGCTAATTAAAAACTTAAATGAACAGAAAATTAATTAATTAAATAAATAAAAGAATGCAATCAATCTTTTGATCCAATTATATGAAATACAAATAAGACTGCT
>OU015761.1:45293709-45325488 GCA_907173295.1 Fagus sylvatica
AAAATGGCGGGCAAAGGGACTACACGGGCATCTAAAACTAAAAGAAACAAGGACTCAAGGCAACATTAAAACCACATCAAATAAAACTTTACCAGAATTTTCACCATAATTTACTTAAGTTACATTTCAAATTCAGATGGGAGACCGTAAATATTCTTGTTTGATATAAAATCAAACTTATTCAAAGTTTGTTGCAAATCTTGAATTTAGAATTGCTAATCTAACTTCGAACTTCAAAAGGGTGTGCTTGGTCCGAATTATGCCTCAATAAAAAGGACTTTTTTCGCATAATACCAAACAAAGTATAAGGATGAAGTAGAATTGTAAATCTAACAAGATAAATACATAAATATTTTGCATAAAATGTTACCAAGTACAAGTATAATAAGAACAGACTTGAAGAATACTTGAAGAACACACTTGAAGAACACTTAGAACACACTTGAGGAACACACTTAAACACACTTTGAACACACTTTAGATCACAATGGATCTTTTGCACATGAGTTGTGAAAGTTGACTTGTAGAGAGACCCTTTGAAGAATAAACCTTTTTATTCAAAGTCAAAAGGGGTGGTTATTTCCATCAAATAACTACCCATTAATAACTACTTTGGGTGGTTTATTTGTAGGAAAATAACTACTCCCAATAGTTTGGAGATCATGACACATGTTATCCACATCATAGAAGTTATTGGTGGTTACATCTTACCATTAACTTCCTCCATGAAATTTGTAAATTATGACACATATAAATGGAAGTTATAAATAATTTTATTTCTATATAATTACATATATAATATGGCTACCAATTTAATATATTATGGTGGTCAATATTATATATATAATACTATATAATAAAATTATTTTATGTGTAAACAATTCTTAAACAACCATATGAAACAAGGAATAAAAGCAACACTAAAACTTCAATCTTCTTGTATGTACTATAATTTGTTTTCTTGTACGATGCCATGACCTTACGAATTGAGTAGCCCACATATCACCACAACTGTCAAAAAGCTCTTTTATCAGTTTATCCTTTCCTAGGATTTGACTGGACCAGAGTTGAATGATGAGCACCAAATGGTTCTTATGGAACTTCGCTTCTTCAATGCAGAACCTCATGGGAAAATTCGATGTGGGGTTGACATTAAAATATTCTCCAACTAGAGTTTGTATATTCTCCAACTAGAGTTTGTTGCTTTGAGGCAAAATTGCCTATGATGGAGACTGCAACATATATGGGCATTCTGAAGAAAACATGCATGAATTTGAGGCCTGCCAAATATGTAACATTGATGTCAATAGGACGACAATAAATACATGCTATGCAATGATGATTGGAATTATAAGAAGGAGAGTTAACTAAAATGAGAAGGGGATGTGAAAGATTTGTTTTTGGTTAGGGAATAAAATAGATAAGAGTTAAGAAGTCTAGTTCTTCATAAATTATATAGGTAGATGGAGTTTATCAAAAGGAGGGATGGTTAACTAAATCACACATTTAGTTGCTACTCTATATCTTGTTTCAATAAAAATTTCACTTGATTATCAAAAAAAAAAAAAAAAATGGTGACATTTAGGACTTTAGATGTAACCTTTTGCTACCATACTTAATAGGAAGTTAATCTCCAAAAAATAATTTGCTTATCCAAAAAGAAGAAGATAAATCTCTTAATGAAGTGACTACCTTGCAATATTCTGATATGGATAAAAAATTGATGCTCCTTAAGGTAGTCGTAGAACATCCCATGTAGCAGTTTCCCTAAACCCGAAGCTATCCTAAAAAAGGTACCAGAAGAGGATGAAACTTGTCACATTCGTAGCAGCTTGCGTGCAATATGTAAATTAAAGATGTCTTGTCTTTTAATTAACAAAATCTGCCAATGGAGAGATAACAAAAAGGACTCTTAATCTAACTTTTAGGAAAACTATTACAAGATAAGGATTGAGATAATTAAGACTCATTTTTTTTACTTGTAGATGCGTAAGTAATACCAATTTTTTTTTAAGAAACACCAACTCTTGTCTGGTTTAGTATTCTGATATTGTATCATATCTGCATACAAAATCAAATCATTGAGAAACTTAGCATAGTTTAAACCAAAAAATAAAACACAAACCTTTAGAATTAAAGGAAGAAGAGAAAGTTGGGTATTTGATAAACACAAAAGGATTGAATTAAAGGAGTTGTACAAACCTTTAGAAGTGCTGGAGTATATGATCCTTGAAAAAAAATTCAAATCCCAAGGATAATTAAGTAGTCTTAGAGCCAATCTCCACCTATTTCCACCTGGCATCATGTTGACGAGTAAGAAAAACACCATACTACAAAGTTTCCAATGCCAAGTTTAATGCCAGTTTATAGAAAAACACTCATTAATTTTGGTTTCTTTTGATTATCTAAATTTTACATTTCAATTCATCCATTTTTATAATTAAATGTATAATGTGGAATTAATTCAAAGTCAAGTGCATTCAAGCTGTGCTTTTAATCCAATGATGCTACAGAACAATCATTTGAGAATAGGACAAAGTTAAAGAAGACAAAATAGTGGATGCGTGCCTAAGCAATTGAATCAAAATTTTCCATTTGAAACTGCTGAGAATACAAAGGCTTCCTTCAAACATAATCGGCTTTGTTTCCATCCTTCTCAAACAGCTTATACGCATGCCTTGATGTTATTCCCAGCTCTCCATCCCTTCCAGCTGATCCACACTAATGACAGCCACACAAAATTCTTCAAAATCCATTTTTCTGTATTGAATAAAACAAATATGCAACATGCACAAGTAGACAATCAGCTGCCACTCTTATCATTATACTGTTTTAGGAAGTAAAATTTTCAAATAAGCCAATCAGTTACCACAAACAGAAATATGATTTTTGACAACATTACCATGTGAATCCTTGATCAATGGAAGGCTTGCTGTATAGGAAGAAAAATCATTGATTGTAAAGACAAATATTCCAGGTGACAAATTCTGTCCCATTAATAAAAATTGTTTCAGTCTCCAAGTAATAAATTGTAACAGCAAACTTTTGCTTATAATTAAATCATGTACCCCCAATAGCAAAGTCTTCTAATGGCCAAGGGACTAAGAATCTTTCTTCTAAAATCTTCTAATGAGGCAGAGAGAACGTAATGAATTTTGCACGCATGTCTATCTCATTATAGAGGACTAGCAGTAGGCAGACTCATTGGAATTAAAACCTTGTATCTTTATGATTTAGAAAAGGGAGGAATACAGTGGAAACCATACATACTTCAAAAATGGGGACAAACTACAACTCAAAAGAGAGGAAAAGGATGTCAAATTCTCATATTTGAATAATGGATGTGTGGTGGATGGTGAAACCTTCCTCCCTCTCCTATTGAATAAAAAAGAAGAAGAATAAAGATAAAGATGCGGTATAGTAACTTCCTAAGGGGCACGAGGCTGAAGGTTTAGGCTGAAACACCGAGATCTAAGCATTGCTAGAAAAATAAAGACTTAAACTTGTGTTTCCTCATAACAGCTTGCTGTTTTGAAGCATCATTTTCTATTGCTCTTACTGATGTTTGAGGAATTTGAAAACCGCACCTTGAGAACAGAATTCCTTAATTATTAATTTGCCAAAAATTAATGTGTATTTCAATCTTGAAATCCACAAGAAACAAACTACAGAACAGATATGAGGCGTAATTGTCTTTCTATCATTTTCCTATGAATTAGCAATAACTTTTGACTCATAAATGATCACCTAACCAATATTATCCTGCCATTTGCTTCAGACACTCTAAAGTGCAGGTCAACAAGGACTCAAGGCAACACTAAAACCGCATCAAATAGAACTTTAATGAATTTTAATATTAAGTATCTTAAGATATATTTCAAAATTCAGATGGGCAAACATAAATATTCTCAAATGCCTAATCAAATGAACTTTGATTTCCCGACCTAATGAGTAATGACTAATGAGAGCAAAAAATGGAAGATTTCAATGCTACAATATTAAGCAGTTTGGTCAATGGAACATGCCTTTGTTGGATCAAGAAAACACTGAAGCTTTTCTTCAATGCTGTAGTAAATCATTGGACACCAATTTCAAATTCTGAGAACACCTTCTATTTGAACCGAATTTGTTTCTAAGTTCTGTGTGACTTCATCTAGAGAACATGTTCTGAGAAAGCCTTGGTGTTCTGTTCTTCCTTGCCAAATTATTTCTCAAATGCAACTATATTTTCTACAAGGAGCACCCCAAATTTCCTACAAATAACATATATCAAAATAAGAAAATAGTAGAAAACAAAGAACTTGATTTCAATAGAATTGCACCAAGTCCTCACATTTCATTGTATTTGTTTATTTCTTTTCAGATAGATCTTATTATTTTATTTGTTACCATCAAGCATTCAATTAAATTTTTTTTATTAATCCATTTATTCTTCCTAGTATGTTGAATCAACTACTCATGCTTTTAATCCATCAATCTGATGGATCTAATACGCATCCATCTTTTTTCTGGAATAAAAAGCCAAAGCTACAGATTATATAAATTAACTTTACAACCTGTGATTATAATTAGTCACCTGTTTAATCTGGATAATTTTTTTTTTCTCAATAGTTGTGAATAAGAAATTTCAAACACAGGTGTTTTGAATAGTGTTATTTTCGTGGGTAAAAAAGTTAAAGAGAAAAATGCATCAAATTGACTATCATAGGCATCCTATCTCACTAGCAACACAGCTATAGGGGGGAAAAAGTGAAGTGATTATTACCCTTGCAACACTCTGATATGAACAAAAAAATTGATGCTCCATTAGGTAGTGATAGAACATCCCAAGTAGCAGTTGCCCTGAAAGTGAAGTTATCCTCAAAAAGGTAGTGGTAGAAGATGAAACTAACATTCATAGCATCTTGCTTGCAAATTGTGGATTTGTTGAATTTGGATTTACTAAATCTGCCAATGGAAAGATAACAAGATAAGGATTCTTAATTGAATTTTAGTAAAGCTATTACAAGATAAAGCTTGAAATAATTAAGACTCAATTTTTTGCTTGTAGATGCATAAGTAGTACCAGCTTTTTTGAAGAAACACCAACTCTTGCTGGATTATTATTCTAAATTTGTCTCATATCTGCATACAGAATCATGTAATTGAGAAACTTAACCGAATTTAAACAAAAGAAAATAAGAGAAAGGGGGGTATTTCATTAACACAAAAGGATTGAATCTTAAAGGAGAAGTATGAACCTTTAGAAATAGCAGAGTGTATGATCCTTCAAAAATCAATTAAAATCTCAAGGATAATTGAGCAGTCTTAGAGCAGTCCCCACCTATTTCCACCACGCATCATGCTGACAAGTAAGGAAAACAACATAACTACAAAAGTTCCAATGCTATTTTTTCTGCTGGTTTACAGAAAAACACTGCACATTATTGAAGGGGGCTAGTAAAATACTTGCAAATAGCTACTGTTGATAGAGAAATTTAAAATCTATAATATTAAGCAGTCTGATCAATGGAATATGCCTCTGTGGGATAAAGAAAGAACTGAAGCTTTTCTCCTATGCTCTAGTAAATTAGTGGAGACCAATTTCAAATTCTGAAGGAATACAGAATTGTCACCTTCTATTTGAACCCAAAAGCGCATCTTTTTCTTAGTTCTGACTAACTTCTTCTTGAGAACATTTTTATGAGAAAGCCTTGGTGTTCAGTTCTTCCTTGCCAAATTATTTCCCCAATTAGTTCTGAGTAACTTCTTCATGAGAACATTTTTATGCGAAAGCCTTGGTGTTCAGTTCTTCATTGCCAAATTATTTCCATTGCAACAATATTTTCTACTAGGGACATTCCAAATTTCCTACAAATAACATATATCAAAATAAGAAATTAGTATAAAACAAGGAACTTGATTTCAATAGAATTGCACTAAGACCTCACTTTTCTTTATTCCTTGACTGCTATCTATTGCTATTTTATTTGTTACCATCAAGCATTCAACTTAATTATTTTTTATTAGTAAAGAACAAACTTTGAGAGAACACCTCCCCTCTCTGCTCTAATTTGAATTTTGAACTAGTTTGAAGATTAAATTGACCTTTCAAAACCCAATTATGTATTCAAGAAGACCCAAAAGGGGTCTTAAAATAGGTACAAGATTCACTCTCCTATTCCCCTACTAGGATATCTAAGATAATAGACATTGGCACCGGGCATGCTATCCAAGCTCATACAATGTAGCTTTATGTACAAAATAGTAGCAAGAATGGTCACTCTTTCAGACTCAACAATTTGAATCAATCAAGTGTCATATTTGTGCAACTAATTACACTAGCTCAACTTCTCAACTGGCCATAACCAAACCATTTAAGAATGCAAGCAACTGATGTAATGAAGAGGCAAGTCACCATCAAAGACAACCAACAAATAAGTCCTGTTCTGTAACAGTTAGTTAGATCACTCCAGTAATTAGCTGTTACACCTTTATTTTTGCTGACTAGCTGTTACACGTGAAATTCCATGGTTTTAACTCATAGATCAAGTCTGTTTGCCATCATTTTTTTTTTTTTTTGCTTTTAACTTTTTATACCTTAACTCAGCAAATAAGCAATCACCAAAAAGCTGCATCCAAATGCTATGCAAATGTCAATCATATGCTGATGCACTGTTTTTTTTTTTTTAAAAACAATTAATCTCAATTATAACAATAATATTTCATAACAAATTACAGAAAGCCGCAAATTTACCATTAGCATGGATCTTCACAGGAATCTTAATGACAGGTTACATAATACATACTTCAATAGGCAATCAAATATCTACAAATATAAGGGAACATCAAATTCGCAAGTGAGCACCTATTTAGGGCTAAGGAATGCTGAAATACTAAAGAATTCACCATTAACATCAACACCTCCACCTATTAAACTTAAATTTGATATCAGCATTTACCTCCACCTATTAAACTTGAACAATTCAACCAAACAAGCAAACCATCTTAACCCATTCGACAAATACCAAATTCATTCCGAAAATATTGAAATGGGAAGTAACCATTTCCCAACCCAAAAGTCCAACTTTTCGAATAAAACAATCATAATTCACATGATAGCAAACATAATATCCAAATTTGAAAGAAACCCATCAAAAGTGGCCTCAAAATCAACATGCCCAGAAACCCAAAACCCAAAATACTACAACAGAACTCACCCACCATGGAAGCTCACCATCATCATCATTGGCGAGCTTCTTTTGCATCTTTGGCTGAGGAAGAAGAAGAGGGAGGCTCAGGGGGCTTATCGTGAAAAGAGGAAGAACTCACCCAAAAGAGTTTCAACATTTCAAACTCTGGTCTTCAATCCCATTAAGTAAAACAGCATACTACAAAGTTTTCCAATGCTCTGTTTTATGCTGGTCTACAAAAAAAAAAAAAATCGTTTTTAATTTTGGTTTCGCCAATTACAAAGAATAAATTACTTAATATTTAATATTTCAATTCATCTTTTTTTATTTTGTGATGGAATGCAGAAAGTGGAATCCACCAAAAATTTAGTGCATTTCTAAACCCTAATAAATTTCAAGCTGTGCTTTTAATCCAATTAAGCTACGAAACAATCATTTAAGAAAGCATCGAGATTTTTGCTTTAAAATATCCTACAAATTGAACAAAAAAGAATTTCAGCAACTAATACCTAATTAGTTACCTGAATTTATCCACCATGCCACTCCAATCTCATCAAGTGGAACTATCCAATCTGTTTACGCACCTAAATCAATAACCAAGCCAAGTATATCATTGGATTTTGAGATAGAAATTATTTGGATGAAGAATCAAACGATGGTATGTGAAGAAATCTTATCTTGAATGACAATTTTTAAGAAAAAACAAGAAATTAAAAGAAAAGGAAGCTACTTACCACCTAGTTGTTCACTTTTCCCACAATTGCATGACATATAAGGCTTCTTCTATGCTTCAATTGCTTCTCGTGTGGTTCAATTGCTTATACCCTTTTACTGCATGTGAGATAAATTCATTTATCTTTTTTTTCAGTACAAGACCCAAGGAAGAGAAATAAGTGTCTACGAAGAAATTGGGATCACACATACCTGAAAATTTGAAGATGGAGCAATTTGAGGCAATCCTCCCCTGTTTCCCTGCCACCCATTTATTTAGTGCTTTGAAAATTTTCTGCATATTAAATTGCAAATAAATTTCCCAAAACATCAGCTTGTTGAAGAAGACAAGAAGTTGGCGTAAAAGGAAAAAATAAGAAATTGTTTGCATAGAAAGTCCACGTTGACGTACCTGCCCAAACATATTGATTGTTGTACAAGAGTTTAATCCTTAATCCCAATATTCAAAATCTGGGATGTGTGCAATCTTATGCCAATCCTCGCCAATTCCCTCCTGGCATCTTTCCTTCAAGTGGGGACAGTTCCAGATTTCCAGTGTTTGTAGGGTGGTGAGTTTGCCGATCCCTTCAGGAAGTGAGTTCAGATTGGGGCATTCTTTAATTTGAAGCCCCTGGAGTGAGGTGAGGTTGCCGATACCTTCAGGAATTGAGGTCAGATTGTGGCATTTGTAAATTTCAAGGTCCTGAAGTGATGTGAGGTTGCCGATTCCTTCAGGAAGTGAGGTCAGATTGGGGCAATCGAAAATATCAAGGCCCTGAAGTGATGTGAGGTTGCCGATTCCTTCAGGAAGTGAGGTCAGATTGGGGCAATCGAAAATTCGAAGTCTCTGAAGTGATGTGAGGTTGCCGATTCCTTCAGGAAGTGAGGTCAGATTGGGGCAACCGGAAATACCAAGTCTCTGAAGTGAAGTGAGATTGTCGATTCCTTCAGGAAGTGAGGTCAGATTGGGGAAATTGGAAATTTCAAGGTCCTGAAGTGAAGCCAGGTTCTTCAACAACTCCTCTGGAAGAGACTCAACGTCTTGTATATCGTCCAAAGTCAGAGACTTTAATTTGGAGAGAGGAGGGAAGGAGGACGAAGAGGAGGGAAGTGAAGAAGTTGCTGACATATTCATCATCATCGCCATTGTCTCTTGCAAAGGCTTGAAGCTGGTATTGACCAGTTGTAGCTTTTCTTCAAGATATGGAAATAGCGGCATGCAAGTTAGGTTATTGCAATTCCAGATATACAAGTAAGAAAGACAAGGAAAGGAAGGCAATGATATATGCTGCTGATATTGATCGCTTGATATTGATGTCGTTGTTGCTGCATCCACGATATCCCTCCTCCACCATCCCTTTAGATTAGGGTAAAGTGTGAGTGACTTTAGGATGGGAAAAATGTTGTTGAAGCAGAGACCTCATCAGTGATTTCTCGGTCTGATATGTATTCCAAACCAGTCATTTTATAAAGAAAAAGTTCTCTCAGAGATGGAAGTTGATACAATGGTGGTAGATGTTGGCACAATGAATATGATATTTTTAATTCAACAAGACTAGTCACTGAAGGAAGCCAACTCGGAAAACTCACACCCCGATATCCTTCCACCTTCAACTTTTTTAAAGTATGGTATGGCTGGAGGCCTTCCAATAAATTTTCATCATTATTATCCTTCGAATCCCAACTTAATTCCAAACTTCTAAGATGTCGCTTCTCCTTCAAATTAGCAGCCTTGGCTTCTAAGGTAGCATCTGTCACCCACGCCAAATTTTTAATACATAGTTCACCTCTCAAGTTGTTTAGCTTGTTCAGTTCAGCTAGTCCACCACAATGCTTGGAAGATGAAGCTTTACGGTCCTTGCTCACAACAAATAGCGGTAAAGTTTGAAGAGAAGTCAACTGCCCTATCCCATATGGCATGTGAGTCAAACTCTTCCAACTATCTATCTCAAGATGTTTTAGGCTAACCAAATTTTGAATGTTTTTTGGTAATTCTTTAAGCTCTCCGTAGAGCTTTAATGTCTGAAGTGATGTCAACTGCCATAATTCACATGACATGTGAGTCAAACTCTCGCTATAATCTATTTCAAGATGCTTGAGGCTGATCAATTTTTGAATGTCTCTTGGTAATTCTTTAAGCTTTTCACATTTAGAGAGGTTTAATGTCTGAAGAGAAGTCAACTGCACTATTCCACATGGCATGTGAGTCAAACTCTTACAACTATTTATCTCAAGATGCTGGAGGCTAACTAATTTTTTAATGTCTCTCGGTAATTTTTTAAGCTTCTGACACATAGAGAGCTTTAATGTTTGCAAATTCACCAATCTAATGAAAGAATTAGGGAGAACTTCAATATCATTGTAAGAAAGATCAAGGTACTTCAGATATGTCAACTTGTTTATAGAATTCGGCACTGTCACAATTTCTAGACGATGCAGGTCTAACACACGCAAGCATCTAAAACTGGAAATAAATTCTTTGAGACTAAATTCTTTGCTTAGGAACTTGTAGCCAAATCTGAAAAATGTACGTATCTTCTTTGCTTTGACTAATGAGCTTAAATCATCCTTAAAACCACTGTAAATTTGAAGTGATAGGTGACGAACTGTTTCATTGACAACTTTTTCATTAGAATCAACATATGTGCACTCAATCCTTGAAACTAATTGTGCAATATCATGGATTAAATCATGCATTTTGAAACTAATTATATTCCCAAATTTATCTTCTTTAGCTTCTTGGAAGAAGGACCTCCAAAGTAGATCCATGCAATACTCGTTAGCAACATCTTCTAATTGTAGCTTTTCATTTGGTGGTTGGATAAACCCTTGTGCTATCCAAAGTTGTATCAACATCGACTTTGGAATCTTGTAATCCTTAGGAAATAATGAACAATAAGCAAAACAACACTTTAAATGTGATGGGAGATGATCGTAACTTAATTTTAGAATTGGTAAAATACCATTATTTTTAACTCCTTGAGTTACACTTGTAAGTTCTTTATTCTTGATATATAACCATTCTTCCTCAGTCTCTTTAAACAATAACATTCTCCCTATTGTCTTTATGGCAAGAGGCACTCCATAACATTTTTCTAAAATATCCATTCCAATTGCTTGAAGTTTGGGATCGATGGTCTCTTGCCCTGTTTCAAATGCCATTTGCTTCAATAAAGACCAAGATTGGTCTTCTGATAGGCCTTCTAGAAAAATTGGTGAGATTTTGCTGGTAATCTTTGCAACCAATTTGTTTCGCGTAGTTATCATCACCTTACTTCCCTTTGAGCCACCCATCAAGAGTTTTTTCAAATCACACCAGTGTTCCTTATCTTCGTTCCACACATCATCCAACACAAGTAGATACTTCTTTTGTTGGAGGCGTTCGCGAAGTTGTTTTTGCACTTGCTCCATTGTATCAAGGTTTTCAACTTTCATATCAGTTGTACATCTAATTATATTTTCAGCAATTACTTTCACATCAAAGACATCAGAGACACACACCCACATCTTCAAGTCAAAACAAGTCTTCACTTTCTCATCATTGAATACATATTGAGCAAGGGTGGTCTTCCCTAACCCCCCAAATCCCACTATGGATATGAACGAGACATTCTCCTTCTCATCAGTGTTCAATAACATATCTATGATGGTCTTCTTTTCATTTTCTCTCCCAATAACTTCTTCCTCACATATAAATGAATGAGTTTGGGCCCTTTTCCTAGTCACAACCCCTGCTTGAAAAGAAGGACATTCTACCAATTGTAATTTGGTCTTATCATTTGCTATTGCATCAAGTTTCTCCCTTATAGCTTTTATCTTATGAGCCATCTTACGACGAAAAGCAAGTTGGTTTGAACTTGAAAAGAAAGTACGTACCTTCTTTGTCATTTTACCACCATCCATTACACTTCGCCGCAAATCATCAGTGGAGAAATCGCTCAACACGTCATCCGCATCATAAGCTACGTCTCTGAGCTTCATGAGCCAGTCCCTGACTTGATTGTTCGTGTCCTGCTTCTGCTCTGCATCTTGGAGTACAGCTTGAATAGTGGAAAAAGTGTTCTTCAGATTTTCGAGCTCATCTTTGACATCCCAGATGGACCCAATCTCTTGGAAAGTCGTGGAGCCCAAGCTTTCAATGATCTTTCGCACAAGACCAAATGGGATTGCTTCGGCCATTTCTTCTTGGTGAGTGAAAGAAAAAAAAACTGGAAGATTGTAGATCACAAGAAAGCTGAAAGCTTTGGTTGAACTTGAATGCCAAATGTGAGAGAAGGAATGAGTTTGAGGTTGCTCCGAAAAAGCTCAATAATGATTCCGCGTGAGAAAAAGCTTCAAAGCTCAATAATGACTCCGCGTGAAGATTCTTTTGCTAAATTATTGAACTCTACTTTCGGCGACATATGCATGTGAAATGTTGACATAAAGTTGGCTGGAATATTGTATTAGCAAAACTACTTTGCTTGGTTTAGCCGCAAGCTACAACCTTGTCTGTATTCTGCATCTCATTCATATTTCTCTTTCTCAGGTCTAGTGCAAATTTGCAAATGGTACCAAATCTATTTAACAAATCATGGCAAGAATTATCAGTGGATAATCAAGATAAAAGTAAATTGCATTGGTACTTTTGAATTGTCGACTCTGCATCACTCAGCACAGGAACTACTCATTAAACTTTTTTTCTCTATAATTTTCTTCTATCCTTTTTAATTGATGTCATGTGTCACATTATTTTCTCCAAATTCTTATCAAATTAAGTTGAGAAAATTAGAATATAAATCTTGGTGCCTTAATTTTACTTATAATTAGATTCAAGACGTTACTTAAACATGCCACACTTTCATGTTTGCAAGTTGCAACTAATCATCTTCAAATAGAAGGAATGTACAGACAGAGCCATGCTAAATTTCAAAATCTACTCAAAGGTAAACATCAAAAGAAAATGGAACAAATGTGAATCATAATTAAAACTCACTCTTAGGCTCCGTTTGTTTCGACGTAAAACATTATTTAGAATAATTCAACATTTTAGTTCCTTTTTGTTTTGGGGGAGGGGGGAGTACACAAAACACCCTATGGTTTCTCAACAAAATTTCCTTATTTTTCTTTTTTTCTTTTTTTTGAAATTTTCTCATCAAATATAATATATTTCCAAATACCAAAGACTAAAATAAAACATTATAAAATATAAGGATCAAAATAAAAATACCCCCAAAAATATGAATACTAAAAATACATTTTTGTCAAAAAATTAAAAGTAAAAAGGTTAAACTTTTTTGTGAGGTAAAGATGGGTATTTAATAACCTATGCATTGCATTTGGATCTCTAATGTATACACACCTTCTTCTTTTTTTAGTATGGTACATCTAATCTTATCATCACATTTTTTGAGTGGTATCTTAAAATTTTATTTATTTAAATTTAGTTGGGTATCAAACTCACAAAAAGTGTAGATATTATAAAATAGAGTAATGCTATATGTATAATATATTTTACAAATGTTGAGCTGACATTTTTTATTAGTTCTCATTACTAATCTCACTTTATTATTTATCATTCATAGTCTAACATATCAGAAAATTATAAACTGTTTATATTTTTTTTTTTTTTTTTTTTTTTATATTTTTTTTTTTATGTCTCTACTCTCAGAACATCAGAGGAAAAAAAAAAAAAAAAGTTTGAAGTTGCTCTGAAGGAAGATTTGGCTTTACCAATAATTTCATAAAGGCCCCCACTGCAATAATGTGTTCCTCTATTTTTTTTTGCTTTCATTACAGGGAATAGCTATTCCTTAGGAATGACTATTCTTTAAAATGAGGAATAGTCATTCCTTATCAAAATGGTCGTAATAGCTATTCCTTAGATCACTAATAGCTAAAAAAAATTAAAAAATTCCAAAAACCATAGTTGACTACACTTTTTAAAAATTTCTCTCTCTCTCTCTCTCTCTCTCTCTCTCTCTCTCTCTCTCTCTCTCTCTCTCTCTAATCTATATTATATAAGATATATATATATATATATATATAATAACACATACCTCCATTTAAAAAAAAAAAAAATCCTCACCCCTTTCTTCTAAAATAAAATTATTAATACTCATATAATAAACCATACTAGTATATTAATCATGTTTTAGTAAAATATAGAATACAAATTTAAAGTTCTATTCATGGTTTGTCACTAAACAAATAAATGATAATAGTTATTACATTACATCTCTTTTTATTCTTTGTAATACCGATTCCATTACAGTATACCAAACGTGTCCTAAAAGGACGTCTTGTATTGTCAATTGTCATGCATTTTTTTTTTCTTTTTACTTTTGTAAGCTGTATACCTCCACAGTAAGGGATCAGGCTGAGCGGACACTTTCATTAGCAAATATGTGAAAGGCAACAACTCTTCCTTTTCAAGACATATTTATTGGTTAGAGATCTTTTAATTGTATTCCAGTGATTGTAGAAGAGTGATCACAAGAGAGCTGAAAGCAATGGTTAAACTTTGAAATGTCTCAAATGTAGTAGAAGGAATAAGTATGAAGTTGCTTAGAAAGAAGGAATAAGTATGAACCCACAGCTCAGTAAATTCAGAGAAAAAGTTGCACAGCTCAATAATGACTCCACTCCACGTGAAGACTTTGTTATTAAACTCAGACTTTCTGCGACATTTGCATGTGCAATGTTGACATAAAGTTTGGGTAACTTCATTTCACTTGGACTTTTGGGATAACTTTTGTAAATTCTAATCGGTTTCTGCTGACTAATGCTCTTTGGACATAGATAAAGGTACTTCAAATAAATTAATATTTTTATACATTTTTTAAAAAATAAAGTTAAATTGTATAAACAATATAATCAATTTATACATGTAAACTAATAAATTATTAACACATGTACATTTTTTTTAATATGTATTACATCTCATGATTGTGTATTTATTATTCCTTACCTTGTGACCTTATGACACTTTTTTATTAAATCAGTTCCGGTTTTGCTTAGTAGAAGAGCTAAACTAAACAATTCTGTTACGAACCCAAATTTTGGTTGGTTGCTTCGAGAGAACCAAAAACCTCCTAATTTGATAATTGACTACTTCGAGGGAGTCCAGACCTCCTAAACAAGCTAACGCTTGATTTTTGTGATAAATATTTTGATTGATTTTATTCTCATTAGAGGTGGGCTTTAAATAGCCAAGCAATTACAATCCTAATCAAACACATCAACTCCTAATAACAAGTCCTACTTAACTTCTAACTCCTAACAATGATAAATCCTAATCAAATATTAATTCCTAACATAGCAATCCTAATACAATCTAACATGTAGATTGACTTCAAGTAGCACCGTAACAAATTCCTTTTTATGATGTTGAGTTGAGCAAATTCAGTAAACTTAAAGGTGCAAACCTATTTACTAATTTAACAAAGAACTACAAGAGATGCTTATTCACATAAAAGTGATCAGGTATCATAAAATAAAACCCATTAAGAAAATTAACTACAAGCCAAAAGAGTTGCATAGATTATTATTTTTCTTGGGTGAAATACAAAAGCCACCTTTAAGGTTTGAGTTAATGATAAAAACTATCAAGAATTTTCTTCTTGGTGAGTGAAAGAAAACACTGGAAGATAGTAGTAGATCACAAGAAAGCTGAAAGCTTTGTTTGAAGTTGAATGCCAAATGTGAGAGAAGGAATGAGTTTGAGGTTGCCCCGAAAAAGCTCAATAATGATTCCGCGTGAAGACTAACATGGGAGGGTAGCTTTTTTAGTATTATATTATTGAACTCATACTTTCGATCGGCGACATGTGCATGTGAAATGTTAACATAAAGTTTGTGTAATTTCATTCCACTTGGTTCCCTTATTGTATATGGCATAAAGTTAATAAAAAAAACAAAGAATCTTAAGTTGGTCTACAAAACGTCAAAAATTAGGCTCGGGTTTATTTTATATTGCAACTTGCAAGCATATAACACCTTCTATGCTACTAAAGTCTTTGTTTATTTTCCTATTGTCCCCTCCCCCTCTTTTTTTTACCAAAATAAAACGTTTCAATTATGTACGGTCTATTATTTTTTTAAATGCTGAAAGCAAATTCCCAATGTCATCGTTAACATAAATTCATAAAAAATTAATAACATTAAAAAATACAAGTGTGAGGTTTTCTTTTTTGGTTTGGAGTGGTTGGGAGGATACACCAATTGATATGTTCACAATTTTTTCTTATACACAGGAGCGGATTCATGATATTTTCTCTGTGGGGTGGGGCAACTAAGAACTCATTAATAATATCTACATTTATAAAATAAAACCTACAAAGCTATATTTTACTACATGTATCTCCAATAATTTAAGAAGGACAATGATATTAAAATTCAAATAATAAGTTCATAACGTTTACAAATTTTTTTTTTAATTTAGCACATGCCCAATCGACTCTCCACTTTTCTAATTTATTTTCAAAGTGACCTTGACCTATAATTATACAAGAAATATAATGGGGCTAGATGAAGACTTAAGTGGGGGTAAATTCCAAAAAATTTCAATTTAAACAATCATCCCATAGGTTTTTTAAATTTTCTTTCAAGAAATTTGACATGATAAAATCACAACAGAACATGGAATTTGATACGTTCACAATTTTTTGGAGGAAAAAAAAATAAAATTTGTTGCTGAAAGAAGGAATTAAAATTAAAAATGGATTTAACTGAGTAAATTTTGACCTCTAGATATAGGTTTTTCGAGGAAATCTAACCTCCCAAAGTCTTAAGACTACAAATATTTTCTAGATTAATTAGATGCTTTATTCAAAATAACTTAACAACATTTATAGGCCTCAGCTTACAAAACAAAAAGGAAAAAACAACCAACATTTGCAAATTCTAAAAAGGATTTGACTAGCTAAAAACTAGGAGTCACATAGACCTATTCAAACCACTTTCCTAAGGACTTTTAAAACAATTAAGAGTATACATGAACTGATAAGTCATAATACCAACAACCTAACACTATTGGACTCTAAATATTGTTCTAGTGGACTCCTAATGTTACTCATCTAGATAACCCACCTAATGGTGCATAGGTGGAACCTTCACCAACTCTTGCACGTTACAAAATTGTTATGTTTTTTTTTTCGTAAAAAGATATTAGTTTATACTAGTATTATTTTTAAATAGGATAAGAAGTTACTAGGTTTTTCTTTTACTACTACTTGGATTGACATTTTTTTTTTCCTCTCTCGTATAGGAGAGTCAAAGGACTTCTTGGATTGACTACCGTTTATTGTCATTGCAAATTAAAAATAAATAATGTGAGTTTAAGTAATGTCTAACGTGAGATAAATAGTAAAAAGTAGAAACCATTAAAAAGTTACCCTAAATCCTAAAAATATCTTATAGAGCCAAAGGCAAAACCATGGCCATGCATGCGACAGATCCCATTTCCCTTTTAGAATCCAGCGGTCAAGATCAACCCTTATCATCTAATCCAATACTCAAAAAAATATCAATGTGTATATTGGCGGTGCTACACTATGCTGAGGGGGTTCAAATGAACCCCCGAAATCCCTTTTTTTTTTTCTTTTTTTTTTGGCTAAATATTTACAAAGGTATTGACCCCTCTAAAATAAAAATATTGAACCCCCTCACTTGAAATTTTAATAAACTCAACCTACTAAACCCCTAAAAAAAATGTCAAATAAGTGAATAACAACAAAAATTAAATTAGATAACAACAACAACAACAATAACAAAAATAGCTCAAATAATTACAGCGAGTTATCAATGACTCACTTCTTTAGCTAGTCCAATTAGATTTCGTTAAATTAAATTTAAAAAAAAAAACCCTTAAATTTACTTATTTTAGAGCATTCATATATATATATATTGGCTCAGCCAAAACCAAAGTTCAGCTAAAATATGCTTTAAAAAGAACATTGTATTGGATAGATTGGGCTTTATAGTTGAATACTTTGCAATCTTGTCCTGTTTTCATTTACAGTTTATTTGCTTAACAAAATGACTCAATAAAAGAATTAGTAGATGATAGATATTTTTTTTGTTTTTTTGTTTATGCATTTGATATTGTAATGATTTGGTGTTGTTGATGATTGTTTATGTTGGATTCCACTTGTGAGTGGATAATTAATAGTTTAAGTGGTTAGTATATTTAATTTAATTAATCATAAATTCATAATTTTATTTTTTTTTATCTGTTTTTCCTCACATTACATGCCGAATAACTTATAGTTTATCATTTATTCTTTTGTTATTACTATGGACAAATTTTAATATGGAAATCACTTGTAGCCCCATTGAGCCATTAATTAATTATTACTTCCTAATGACCCCGCTGCTCATTAATTAATACTTGGTTCCACATGACAAACAGCTCAATATTCAATAATTCAATAGAATAATGACTCCGCGTGGAAGACTAAGAACGCTGAACTACTAGAATAATGACACCTTCTATGAATCCCATCAAATGATTGTATAGGTTAGTCCGTATTTTATATTGCAAGCATATAACACCTTCTATGAATCCAGAAACTAACTGATTAATTGGGTGCTACCAAAGTCTTTGTTTATTTTCCTATTGTCCCCTCCCCTCTTTTTTTACCAAAATAAAACGTTTCAATAATGTATGGTCTATTATTATTTTTTTTAAATGCTGAAAGCAAAATCCCGACGTTCTCATTAACATAAATTCATAAAAAATTTATAACATTAAAAAATACAAGTGTGAGGTTTTCTTTTTTGGTTTGGAGTGGTTGGGAGGATACACCAATTGATACGTTCACAATTTTTTGAGGAATAAAGAAATATAATTTGTTACAGAAAGAAGGAATTAAAATAAAAGATGGATTTAATTGAAGAGATCCTGAGTTCTGACTTCTAGATCTAGGTTTTTCGAGGAAACCTAACATCCCAAAAGTCTTAAGACTACAAATTTTCTCAAATTCGCAACATTTATAGGAAAGTTTATAAGACTCAGCTTATTTTATTTAAAATAACTTAACAACATTTATAGGACTTAGCTTACAAAACAAAAATGAAACAGACAACCAAAATTGCAAATTCTAAAAAGAAGGATCTGACTAACTAAAAGTCTAAAACCTAGGAGTCACATTAGACCCATTCAATCCACTTTCCTAAGGACTTTTAAAACGATTAAGAGTATACATGAACTCATAAGTCATAATACCAACAACCTAACACTATTGGACTCCAAATATTGCTCTAATGGACTCCTAATGTTACTCATCCAGATAACCCACCCAATGGTGTATAGGTAGGACCCTCAACAACTCTTGTAGGTCACATGCTTGTTATGTTTGTTTTTCTTCATAAAAGGACATTAGTTTATACTAGTATTATTTTTAAATAGGATAAGAAATTGACATGTTTTTTTTTTCTTCTCTTATAGGAGATAGTCATAGGACTTTTTGGATTTTATTGTCATTGCAAATTGAAAAGAAATAACATGAGTTTAAGTAATGCCTAACCTCACATAAATAGTAAAAAGTAGAAACGATTAAAAAGTTACCCTAAATCCTTAAAATATCTTATAGAGCCAAAAGCAAAACCAAGGCCAAGCATGTGACAAATCCCATTTCCCTTTTAGAATCCAACGGTCAAGATCAACCCTTATCATCTAATCCAATACTCAAAAGAATATCCTTGTATACAAAGCTAACCCATGAATTTGGTCCTCAAAATAAATCATCTACGTACATGCTTACACACTCATTGTACCCTCCTCTTTGTCTTTCTCTAAAACTCAGGTTCATACTTTCTCTCTTTAAAAGCTTAGCTTCCTATTCAATACAATAATAATGATTGCGTGAAGACTAAGATGCCAACAGAGAAGGCAAAAGGCTAGCACCCAAAGCAATCTTTTGGGCCTGTGGCACCATGATATAGGCTCTCGGGTAGAAAGGTTTGTGTTTAGGAATGGGGTTGGAGTGTGAGTTAATTTGAGTAGTAACTAGGCAGCATAAAGCCTTTGCCTAGAGAAGTCCATCTTTAAAAGGAAATAGCACAAAAGGCTAAAAATTCTCATTAACAAAATTCAACTCTCAAAAAAACTACATTTACAAAGGCAAGACCATGCATTATATAGCATGCCTCGGGTACAATCTGATTGGCTGCTAGATGCAGCCCTATGATTGGTTATCCTATGCTAAAAACCCATTGGCTAAACTATTAACAACCCCTAACAAACTAACCAACTCAACCAAGCCTTCCTATTGGTTGTACATGGCCTAAATGTAATTGGTTACAAGAAAAGACCAAGTACTAGGTTGTTAAGCTTTTGAGAAAACAAGTATAAGGTTGTCTCAAAACTAATTACAAGCCTAAAATAGAAATGAAAACACTAGCTTAGATGCCCCTGCATCACACCATAACCTGTTGTACTTCTCCTGGAGTTGATCAATCATGAGCACCAAATGGTTGTTATGCAACTTTGCTTCTTCAACACAATATCTTATTGGAAAATTTCATGTGGGGTTATCTTCAAAATAGTTTCCAACAAGAGTTTTGTTGCCTTGAGGGAGAATTGCCTACAATGGAGACCATAGCATGTAGGCACATTTTGAAGAAAAAGGTGGATGAATTTGAGGCCTTCCAAGTTCCAACTTTTAAGCATGCCACATTGATGTCAAAAAGATAATACATATATACATGCTATGCAATTATGATTAGAATTATAAGGAGAGAGCTATGAGATGGGAGGAAGTGAAAGATTGGTTTTCAGATAAATAAAAGTTGAAGTTAAGAAGTCGTACATAAATTGGTAGTAACAAATGGAGTTTGTCAAGAGATGGGATGGAGAAGTGTAGGACAACATGAAAGAGTTAAAGAGTGATAGTATGAATACTACCTATAATTTTTCTTTTTTCTTTTTTTGGTAATTTAGTAATTTTTATTGAGAACAAACATGAAAACAAAGGTCAAAGGACCTTACAATAGCCTAAGGAAGGCCTTACCAGAGAGCATCAAAGAGTGTATTAGTCACACCACACAGCTAACTAAGTTATAAGGATATTAGTAGGAAGCAGTCCCCAATTACAACAAAGGGAGCAATTGAGAGCAGATTTCTGGGAACTTAGTAATGATATCCAACCAAGCTCTGACATCTCTTTTGATGCACTTTAGTAACTGCTCCTCAGTCCAAACTGATCCATTATGCACAATAGAATTCCTTTGTATCAAAACATCTTAAATAGAAGACTACCAAGCAATTTTAAAGAAGACAACTCTCTTACTCTTCCCTTTCAAATGATCTATTCCCCTTGCAACTTAGTCTTCCCATCTATATACAGATTTAGGAAGGCAGAGTTTCATGACAGATCACCAAAGTCTTCTAGTAAAACGACACTCAAAGAATAGGTGGTTCCGATCTTCAAGACAATTCCTCCAGAACACACAAAGGCAGTCTCCATTGTAGCCACATTGAGCCAATCTATCCCTTGTTGATAACCTATTTTTGATGGCTTACCATCCTATAAAAGCATGCTTGGGGGTGGTGAGAGAGAACCAGAGGAGCTTCCAACAGTCAACTTCTTGATCTCTTTCTCGAATTTCTTCAAAGGCAGCAGCACAAGAATAATTGCTTGAAGCAGAAGCAAGCCACAATACTTTGTCTTCATTTTTGAGCTTAAGAAGACTAAGCTGGCCTTGGATGCTAACTAGGTCATCTGATCTAGCAGGCTTCCAAACCCAACACTTATTGTGTAGTACAAATCCACTTTAGCTTGAAACTAACTGCCTGCATCATAAATGATCGGAAAGAAAACGTGTGAATTTTTAAATTCAAAACAAAAAAGTAATTAAGAAAATTATTTATTATGATGTTGATATGATACTAATCACATTCATTATTACATCAATTTATAACACTTTCTAGTACTACTTTCAGAATTTTTTTTTTTTTTTTTTTGATTTGAAGATAGAGAATCTTTATTGAAGAAAACCAGAAAACTTACAAGTATAAAAGAGGACTCCTTTAAGAATTTTAGAGTTAAAACCTTGGTATAAGACAAACTCTTCTTTTTGTGGAGTTTTACGTTGAATTTGTAGTATGACCGATATGATGCTAGAAAGTAGGAACTAGAACCCATAATCATTGTTAAACATTTATCTTCAGAAATTAAATAACAACTGAAAAATAAAAAGTAGAATATATTAAGGGAATGGTAATATGTTAACCTTTAGGACAATTATTTTCTTCATAAAGATACTATTTTTTGTGGTGGGTTAGGATTATTACTTAGTGGTAAACCCTGCTATGCACAAGATTAATAAAATAAAATAAAAAACACACAAATATACAAATTAGCCAAAAGAAAAATTCAGAGCAATGACCCAACTTCACCATCTTGCCATTAGTGGGTGTAACACAATTATCACAATTCATGTATCATAAGTATTACATTTACTATGAGCTTGTAATTCTCTTTCTTCAATATAAACTTTCCAAATTCTTTGTCAACAAAATTATCCGAAATTTGCAGCACATATAAACATCACAAAAGAATCTCAATTGGAAACTAACCCAAACTCCAAGCAAAAGAATTTCCAAATACCAATATAGCAACCAAGTAATCATGAGATGCCATGAGAAAAACATAATCATAAAACCAGTATCATACGTGCCTAAGCAATTGAATCAAAATTTGTCATTTTTTCCCCTGCTCACCATTCCTTCCAGCTAATGCACACTTATGGCAGTCACAAAAAATTCTTCAAAAGCAAGGAAGCACAGGTACGTTTTTGGGTAGGGATACGAGCAAGGGTACAAAAAATTCTTCAATATAAATATATCAGTAATTTTTAATGTTGATAGCTGCCATATGATGATGACATGAAGAATTACCTTTTAATCTTCCTCCTACAAAATAATCTAATGTTGCGTTCAAACTTTACACATTTCGGTTTAGTGATTGGTAAGTTTTTACTTTTTACCATAATTGAATAAATTTTTTTTCTTTGCGTAGAAACTTATAACCCTGTTTTTATCTTATGTGGGTGTGAGTGTGAATTGTGGTAATTTGATATTATTTCTTAGCATTTGAGCTTGTTCATACATTTTCTTCAATTTTTCAACTGACCCATATCCTTAAAAGTTTAAAATTTTAATATTCTGCTTTAATATGCTTATGTGGTGGTTAATTATACTTAGGGTTTTAATCTGATACCATTTCTTAGTTACATAAGCTTGATTATGTATTTGTAGTGGGTAAGTTTCAGTGCTACAATTAATTTCTTAAAGTAGTAAAAAGTACTTTAGTCAGACTTTCCAAAAATAACCACCTTCTTTATTAATGTTTACTTTTGAATTTATAGTACACAGTACATTGTACTTTGTTCCCTTTCCCCAATGTGGGACAATTCTTTATTCAGTAAAGTACAATAAAGTACAAAGATTCTATTGACAAGTACTATATTCTATGTGCTTTAGGCTTTGGGCCGAGCTTTGCATTTTGACTTGTGATACGGCCTGGGCCGAGCTTTGTGCTTTGGCCTCTGCAATAGGTTTGGGCCGAGCTTCATACTTTGACTTCTGATAAGAGCTTGGGCCGAGTTTGATACTTTAGCCTCTCTTGTGGGCTTGGGCCGACTTTTACATTCTATCCCTTGATATGGGCTATTCATTTATGGGCCTATTTTAGATTTAGATTTCCCCACCTCCAATTGCCCCTCAAATCTTTACTCTTTTTTGAAGAGAAGGATTTGACCGAAACAGTGGAGAAATATACAGTAATTATTCACAGCTTTAAACGAAATTCGGTCAGGAATAGGGTTTGGTTTACGGATTCATAACTCGGTTGTTATCCCTGGACGGTTCGGTCCGGAACATTTATGATAAGGAAGCAGCGACTTCCAAATCGATGTTGCGTTTATTGGGTGAGGACAAGGGATAGGGATAAATTAATTCGATATTATCTCGACAGCATCCGTGAGCCATAATTAAGGAAGGACGTTTGGCGTTCCCTAAGTTATCTCGTTTTTAATGCTTTATTGTGATTAGGACGACGTTTGGATTTCCCGAGGATGCTTTGTCTCCAAGGATGTAGTGCAAACCGGAAGAACCATTTTTCCTCGCTATTATTTTTTGTTTATTTTTCTTTTTCTTGCAGGTTTCTCACCGGTCCGTGACCGGTTGACTTCCGGTTGCCTGTCGTCACTTTGGCAGTATATAAGAGAGCGAGACCCCACATTACACTTTTACCTTTTGAAACACTATTCTTTGCCTCCAGTCGTGAGCTTTTTTACTGTTTTGACTTGGGTTTCTTCTTTCCAGCTCACTTGTACTCAAAGCACAAGTAAAGACATGCCTATCCAAAAGAGGATCGTAGACATACGATCGGTGCTTGAAGAGCGTGCCCCAGAGTTGCCGCGAGGTCCTTATGCTCCCCGTGCTTCCGGATTCCCCGAGGGAGAATCTGTTGTAAAAAAGAGAAAGAAGGGGGAAGAGGAAGCCGAAGTATCCGAAAAGCAGCAGGTACCTATCAACATCGAAACCCACGACTAAGCCCTCATCGAAAAAGGGTAAAAGTAAAGACAGCCGAACTCTCCAAAAGGCCGTCGGTCATGTTTCTCATAAACGCAAACACCAAAAAGAACAACCAGCGCCCTGGCAGTGTGAATTCTATGTGGATGGCCGACCGGTGAATGAAGATGATTCGGTCTGGAAAAGTAAAGACGTCCGTGGTGGGCAAATAGCTGATGCCCTTGGGAGCGCCCTTCTCCTTCCCAAAGACATGAAAAATTGGAAAGGAAACGACTCAAAACATATGATCGAAAATCTGAAGCGTGACTCGGTCGTGGTGAGTTTCGTTTTACATCCTTTCTTTTGTTACGATAATCCGTCATTATTATTTACTCATTATGACGATTTTTTTTTTTTTATAGGCCGTCCAAGGGGTTTTCGAGGCCGGGTATCGACTGATAGAAGCCGAACGTCTTCTTAACGAATCTCTCGCTGAAAACGATAGGTTGCGTGAAGTCGAGAAGGCGGCGTCTGCTAGAATTCGGGAGGTCGAGAGTCAACACAAATCTGCCGAAGAAGGGCTTCAGAAGGCCGAATGCCAACTGGTGGAGATGTCGGCTAAGCTGGAACGAGAATGTGACCGTTCCGGTGGATTACAGGCGGAAATTGATAAACTTAAGGCCGAGTTGGCTGAAGCTCGGCAGGTGTCAAGTGATGCTGAGAAAGAAGCTCAGGCAACCTACGACCGGGGTTTTGCAGATGCTGCAGGGTCTTTGAGATTTCAAATGCGTAGGGAATGTAATATTAATTTCCTGAAGGGGTGGGCGCTGGCTCTTGAGCAAGCTGCGGTTGATGATGAGTCTGAGCTTTACGTCTTGGGCCGACGTTATCGACCCTATGATTCAGGAACCCCTGAAAATCTTGAAGAAACAAACGTTGAGGTTTTGGGAGGTCTTGAAGCCTTTGACGGTCCTACGGTCATGGAAAACGCCGAAGTTTTTGATCATCAAGAGCGGGCCCAGACTGAAGAGGTTCAAGATATGGAGAAAGGTGTCTCTGATAAAGAAGATAATGTAGACGTGGATGATCAAGAGGGATCTGCCTATGATCCTTGAATGCATCTATGACTGCATTATACATTTCATTTCTCCATTGAAGCAAATCGCACCAAACAGACATATTATCCCATTCATTTGGGGTTCTCGGTCTTGGATTCGTAGGAATGTTTGTCGTGATCAGCATAAAGGTTTCCATGTACACCAACGACAGAACTTTTGGAAAGTTCGTTACTAACGAGGGGAAATGAACGTTGACCGAAGGGGTTTAAGAAAGGTGTCTCTGATAAAGAAGATAATGTAAACATGGGTGACTAAGGGGGTTTGTTTATGTAATTGTCCCCTATACATATATAAGAAAAACAACTTTGTCATAGATCTGAATTGAGTTATATATGACTGTTTTGTTTGTTTGTTTGTTTTTTGTTTTTTTTTTTTTTTTTTTTTTTTTGTAAAGGCAAGTTCGTTTATCGCTAGGGTCGAGCTTATCTCGTTGCTCCGAATTATCCTCGGCATATATACTTTGGATGTTTTTCGTTAGAATTGAGATAAATGGATCAATACATGCCTCATACCGATCTTACGGTCCTCGGTAGAAACGTTCGGTCTGATCAGAATGCTTCAACTAATGTAATCCACAGACCGTAGAGATAATCACTAGATCGGTCAGTTTTTGAAGTGATTAATGAGAAGGCAGAGTTTCACCTTTTCGGTGTATAGGGATGCTTTTATTAATGGTGACCTGACGTTGGGGTCTTTTCGATTTTCGGCTATTAAATGAATGACGGCTGGCGTCATTTATTACGCCGTTATGTGTTCCCTAGGCCATCAAATCATTATGAAGGCTTTTTTGGGGGCCGAGAGAAGCTATTTCACTGGCTCTCTGATTTTTACCGGCCCATGACCGGCTAAGTCCCGGTTTCCTTAGCCCATCCACTCTTGTATAAAAGGGGGAAGACCCCACTTCATTTTTACTCTTTACTTTCACTTCTAGAGATAAAAAACATCCCCTTCAGTCCTCTGAGTCTATCTTTCTTAACTCTTCTGTGCCGTCTTCACGTCAGTAAGTCTTTTTCTACTCTTTGTATTTTCCTTCCGTCGTCCTAGTAGTATTCTTCGGTCCAAAAAACTTTTTATTTTGTTTTTTACGTTATGGGTAAATTTGCCAAACTCGTAGATACCGAAGAGAAAATCGTAGAGTTTAAAAAACGTTACGGGATTCCCGAGGACGTACACATTCGGTACGTTCCTTACGGTGATCTTGCACTTGTCCTGAATCAAGACCTTGTGCTTCCCATGGTAGCAATAATCGAAGGAGGGGTTAGAATACCCATGCATACTTTCTTATTACAGTTTTTAGCTCATTTTAGACTAGCCCCCATTCAGTGTGCCCCTAATGTTTTTAGGATAGTAATGGGGACGGCCGTTCTCATGGAGAAATTGGGCCTAGACCTCACTGTACATGATATAACATATGTATATAGTCTCCAAGCGACCGGTAGGGACCAATATACCCTATTTGCCCGTAACGCTTATAGAAAACTGGTGACCGGGCTTCCGGACTCTAGCAAGGGCCGAGATGAAGATTTCTTGGTGTTCACGGGGAACTGGCAAAACCCCCAGATTAATTGCTCTTTGAGGCCCGGTGTACCAGGTTTTAACTGTTTTATGTCTAACTGTTTCGCGTCTTTTATGCAACGTATTTTTATCTATTTTCGTTTGTCTTGACCGAATGTTTCTTTTTCCTTGTCAGATAAGATTTTTACATCTAAGAAAGTAGAACTTGTGGAAAGGAGAACAGTCGAACACCTCCTTCAGAAACCCTGTTTTATTGATTCGGGTGGTCGGCCTCGGGCGGCATCCGTCTTACTGGACTACGTGCCTTCATACAAATCCTTCCAGAAAGGTCCCATTGTAAAACATTCTAGACAGGAAGAGGTTTCGGTCGTGCGGCCCGGGAAGGATCAGGAGGATATCATCCAAGCGGTCCCCTTAACGGCTAGAAAAGGAGTACAAGTACCTCGGCTTGTACCACCTCTCAGCGATCCTAACTTTACTCCTTCCATTGAATCTTCGGAAGCCGGTCTTCCAATCATTCGGTTTCCGTCTATTTTTGACCCCGATCCTAAACCGACCGAAGAGATGCCGGTCCAACCAAGAACCGTCAGCATAGCGGACGTGCTTGGGACGTCGGCTTCAGGGACGTCGCGGACTTCTCCAACTGCCTCTCCCCTACCTCTTCCCCCTGGATTTTCCCAAGGAGAAGGTGTTATGAGGAAGAAAAGGAAGAGAGGAGCGGCGCAGGATGATGAAGGCTGCGTTCAGGAGGGGTCGTCTCCAGCCCAACCTTCAAAGGCCAAGTCTCCAAAGAAGGCTAAGAGTAAGAATAACCGAGCTCTTCAAAAAGCCACGGGTCAAATTCCTCAAGGTTGTGTGGGTCAAGACGACTTGCAACAACCGTGGAGTTGCTCTTTCCTTCTTGAGAATCGATCGGTCGATAAGGGAGATTCGGTCCTCAAGAGCGGGAGAGGAGTTCGAGGAGGGCAAGTGGCCGAAGCAGTTGGAAAAGCTCTCCTCCTTCCGGAAGACATGAAGGTCTGGCAGGAAAAGAGATCCAAATATATGTTGGAGAATCTCAAGCGTGACTCTATCCTGGTAAGTTTAGCACTTCAATGTTTCATTATGCATGTTACATGTGCCCTTCATCTTATTTAGACACACATTCCTTTTCAATTTATCTTTTCTTTGCTTCTTTCTTAGGCCGTTCAAGGTATATTTGAAGCTGGCAACAGACTTTTGGAGACCGAGCGTCGCCTTAACTTGTCTACCGACGAGATCAAGCGCCTTAAGGATCTTGAGAGCTCGGCCTCTGTAAGAATTCGTGCTGCTGAGAGTGCCCAAAAGAGTGCCGAAGCTGGCCTGCTAAACTTGCAGAATCAAGTGGCCGAGCTTCAGAGAAAGCTGGACGCTGAATATAAGTCTGCCTCTCAAGTTCGAATTGAGAATAGCCAGCTTAAAGAGGCGCTGGCTGAGGCCGAAGTGAGGGCTGAAAAGGGGGCTCAGGCTTACTATGACCAAGGTGTTAACCAAGCATCCCAGGATCTAAGATATCAACTCAGAGGCGAGTGCAACAAGTATTTCGTCCAAGGATGGCACCAGGCCCTAGATAATGCCGGGGTTGATGACGACTCTGACTTATATGACTTGGTGTATTCACGTCAACCTTATGAGGTTCTTGTGCCAGAGGAGGGAAAAGAGTTGGTGGCTGGTGAGGGTGCCGCTGGAGATCCGGCAGTTCTTGGGTCCCCTGAAGCCTTAAGTGAGCCCGTGCTGGTTGATGACACTAAGGCGGCCGAGGATAGGCCTGATGATCAAACCCCTGCTGCTGAATCTCAAGAAGGAGAAGAGGGTTCGGACGTTGATGAAACCATTGACGTAGTAGATTAGTTTTAATGTTTCACTTTTGAAATGTATTACGTTTGTATTCCCTGTTTCCTTCATAAGAAGGGGGGAATGATACAATTTGTTTTTGTGTTCCCTGTTTCCTTCATAAGAAGGGGGGAATGATACAATTTGTTTTTGTGTTCCCTGTTTCCTTCGTAAGAAGGGGGGAATGATACAGCTAACCTTTGTGTTTTTATAACCAAGAGCGCCTTTTATGTGAATCCCATTTTTGCTTGAGCATGTTTTCTACTTATATCCTTGTATGCCGAATGTGTTTATTTAACTTTTACTGAATTTTGAGTTGGTTTCTATTTTAGACTTGTTAGTTTTCTCGGACTATAGCTCTTGGAATCCCTTAGGTTGAGGAAAGCCAAAGTCGAGTTAGTTTTTCCAACTTTCTTTTCTTTAAGGAGCTCAGTATTTGGAAAGCTTGGTTTCGACCGAGGTCGAAGCCGGGTCGGTCGTTCCAACTTTAATCCTAATAGTCTTCTTGGGGTTTTGCATTTAGGAACCCTCAGGTTTGACCGAAGTCTAATTATATTTTAAGCTTTTAACTTGCCAGTCCCTTTGGACCCTATTGTTTGGGAACCGTTTCGGTTGACCGAAGCTTAATTCGGGTTATTTTGTACTTTTACTTTTAACTTGCCAGTCCTCCTGGACCTCAGTGCTTGGGAACCTTTTCGGTTGGCCAAAGCCTAAGTCAAGTTATTTTTAATTTTTAACTTGCCAGTCCCCCTGGACCTCAGTGCTTTACCTTTTCGGTTGGCCAAAGCCTAAGTCAAGTATTTTTAATTTTTTAACTTGCCAGTCCCCCTGGACCTCAGTGCTTGGAAACCTCTTCGGTTGGCCAAAGCCTAAGTCAAGTTATTTTTAAGTTTAACTTGCCAGTCCCCCTGGACCTCAGTGCTTGGGAACCTTTTCGGTTGGCCAAAGCCTAAGTCAAGTCATTTTTAAGCTTTTAACTTTTAACTTGCCAGTCCCCCTGGACCTCAGTGCTTGGAAACCTTTTCGGTTGGCCAAAGCCTAAGTCAAGTTATTTTTAAGCTTTTTTTTAACTTGCCAGTCCCCCTGGACCTCAGTGCTTGGGAAACCTTTTCGGTTGGCCAAAGCCTAAGTCAAGTTATTTTTAAGTTTTTAACTTGCCAGTCCCCCTGGACCTCAGTGCTTGGGAAACCTTTTCGGTTGGACCAAAGCCTAAGTCAAGTCATTTTTAATTTTTTAACTTGCCAGTCCCCCTGGACCTCAGTGCTTGGAAACCTTTCGGTTGGCCAAAGCCTAAGTCAAGTTATTTTTAACTTTTAACTTGCCAGTCCCCCTGGACCTCAGTGCTTGGAAACCTTTTCGGTTGACCAAAGCCTAAGTCAAGTCATTTTTAATTTTTTAACTTGCCAGTCCCCCTGGACCTCAGTGCTTGGAAACCTTTTCGGTTGGCCAAAGCCTAAGTCAAGTTATTTTTAAGTTTTTAACTTGCCAGTCCCCCTGGACCTCAGTGCTTGGAAACCTTTTCGGTTGACCAAAGCCTAAGTCAAGTTATTTTTAATTTTTAACTTGCCAGTCCCCCTGGACCTCAGTGCTTGGAACCTTTTCGGTTGGCCAAAGCCTAAGTCAAGTCATTTTTAATTTTTTAACTTGCCAGTCCCCCTGGACCTCAGTGCTTGGAAACCTCTTCGGTTGGCCAAAGCCTAAGTCAAGTTATTTTTAAGTTTAACTTGCCAGTCCCCCTGGACCTCAGTGCTTGGGAACCTTTTCGGTTGGCCAAAGCCTAAGTCAAGGTTTTTAATTTTTTAACTTGCCAGTCCCCCTGGCCTCACCTTTCGGTTGGCCAAAGCCTAAGTCAAGTTATTTTTAAGTTTTTAACTTGCCAGTCCCCCTGGACCTCAGTGCTTGGGAACCTTTCGGTTGACCGAAGCCTAAGTCAAGTTATTTTTAACTTTTAACTTGCCAGTCCCCCTGGACCTCAGTGCTTGGGAACCTTTCGGTTGACCGAAGCCTAAGTCAATTTTTAATTTTTTAACTTGCCAGTCCCCCTGGACCTCAGTGCTTGGAAACCTCTTCGGTTGGCCAAAGCCTAAGTCAAGTTATTTTTAAGTTTTTAACTTGCCAGGCCTCAGTGCCCCCTTAAGTCCTTGCCAGTCCCCCTGGACCTCAGTGCTTGAAACCTTTTCGGTTGGCCAAAGCCTAAGTCAAGTCATTTTTAACTTTTAACTTGCCAGTCCCCCTGGGCCTCAGTGCTTGGAACCTTTCGGTTGACCGAAGCCTAAGTCAAGTTATTTTTAAGTTTTTAACTTGCCAGTCCCCCTGGACCTCAGTGCTTGGGAACCTTTTCGGTTGGCCAAAGCCTAAGTCAAGTATTTTTAATTTTTTAACTTTTAATGTTTATGAACAAAGGATAGTGAAGTGGTAGGGACACCAGATTTACCGTGGTTCGGCCAATGGGGCCTACGTCCACCTAGTTGTTTTTCTTATTCATTATTGGTTTACAACTTGTGCTAAACATCTATCCCAAACCACCCTTTTTTTTTTTTTTTTTTTTTGAAGGAAAGAAAGAGATATGAACTAATGGAAATACTTCCGAAGATTGCTGACATTCCATGGCCGGGGCAGGGGTAAGGAATTTAAGTCTTCTAGGTGATAGGCTCCTGTTCCTGTGACAAATCGCACCCTGTACGGTCCTTCCCAGTTTGGCCCAAGCTTACCGTCGGTCGGGTTTTTAGTGTTGCCCAAAACTTTTCTGAGGACCAGGTCTCCTTGTTGAAAGGACCTCGGTCGAATGTTCTTGTTGTATCCCTTTTTCAGTTGCTGCTGGTAGGAGGCTAACCTGATCATTGCTTGTTCTCTTCTTTCTTCTAGTAAGTCTAGAGCCTGGGATTGAGCCATATCATTCCTTGTTGGTTCCCAT
>OU015761.1:45325588-45336773 GCA_907173295.1 Fagus sylvatica
TCATGAATATTGTTACTTTTATAGGTAAATGAGCTACATCAAAGTAGACTTTCATAGGCAACCCTGTTTCACTAGCAAACTTTAAAATGTCTTGTTAAAAAGTCTATGCGTATCAAACTTTAAAACATCATGGACTGCGAGTTCTCCGAAGTCCCCGCAACTTCTAGAGAAGAAGAAGCAGAGTTGACGAGAAGCACTAAGAAGGTGAAAGAAAACCCAGCTACTAGTCTGGCCGGGGATTGTCCTACTGGTTCGTATAAAGATAGACTTGTTGGTGAGATTCCTGGGGCTTTTCTCCATGCTTTTGGTCTTGACCCATCTTCAACTGTCCTCGGGGAGATTGAAGAGGAGGAAGATGAGATTCTTGAGGATGTTCAGGAGGTTATTGATGGAATTGCTAATGTCAAGCTCTCCAATAATACCAAGGTACGTATCCGCTCCAAATGGACTTATTCTCTTATCATTAAGGTTTTTGGGCGTTCTGTGGGTTTCCATTTTCTCCATTCTCGGATTATGGGTCTGTGGAAACCAGCTGGGAGACTAGATTGTGTTGATCTAGGACATGAATTTTTCCTCATCCGATTTGGTCTTGTGGAAGATTTTGATAGAGTTTTACAGAATGGCCCATGGTTTATTGGAGAGCACTACTTAACTATAAGGCCTTGGCAACCAAATTTTAAACCTTCCACAGCTAATTGTTCTTCGGTGGCAGTTTGGGCAAGACTGCCTGAGTTACCGATTGAATATTATGAGGAAAGTGTGCTCCGAAGTATTGGAAGTGCAATAGGGCCTGTTTTGAAGATTGATACTCAAACTGCTACTGAGTCTAGAGGCAGGTATGCTAGAATTTGTGTTCAAGTCAATCTTGATAACCCTCTTATTCGAGCGGTGCGTCTTGATCAATTTTATCAGTCTGTTATTTATGAAGGCCTTCATCTTCTATGTTTCTCTTGCGGTCGTATCGGACACCGGAAAGGTAATTGTCCTTATTCTATTAAGGAATCAACTCAGGCTCCTGTGGAGGAAGTTGTGGTTCTGGAAGTTGATAAAGATGATGAGTTGGCGGGTAATATTGAAAATGATTATGGGCCATGGTCTATTGTGCAACGTAGGAAGTCGAGCCGTAGACTTGACAATAAGAAGACTTTCAGCTCAAATCAGAGTAAGCCTACTTCCTCTGATATTTTGGGATGTGATAGGGCCCACGGCTCAAGATCTCCCAGTGGCAATCTCTCTGCAGACACGCAAGAACGTAGGCACTCAGAAGGTAAACGTAAACTACAAGCTGAGTCAGTTCCACCAGCTGTTTCTTCAGGTTTGCCAACCCATCACCCCTAACTTCTCATTTGTTAGTACTGCTGTCACCACTCCAAAACTCGAGACACAACATCTCCCCAAATCCTTCTCTTCTCCTCGAGTCTCTGATTCCCTTAATGGCAAACGCTCATCATCTCTTCCAAAGGAAAAGCAAAAGAACACCGAAATGGCTTCGTCAAGTCAGCATGTTTGGGGAATCCTTCTCAGAGGAAAAATAATGGAAGTTCCTCCGGTGATGTTGGATCACATAAGGGCCACCCCGACTGCGACTCTAGGGTGGTACGACCAGGAGCTCATGACAGCTTGGAAGTACATCTTCCCACTGACGAAGGAAAGCCGAGTCCTGGGCTTACTCCCGTTCTTCAGATCCGGCGTGGCAACAGTGGGAAAACCCTTGGTGGGAGTTCTTGACGGACCTACCAGCACCAAGACAGGAGAATACACTAGCGTGGAGGACGCTACCGTCAATATCTCTGGAGCCAGTCTTGTGCGAATTAAATCCCTCAGAGGAGCTCTCAGAAAGGAGAATGTTAGTGGAACAACCGATTGCTGTTTGTTGTCTGGGCAACAGAATACAAAAGAAGTTGATTCAAGTATTCCGACCAAACTCACTTTTCAGTCTTCCTGATTTGCCAAAGGGAAATGAGCATGGGGATCATGGAGCATACGGTGACAATGATGAAAGGAGACGGAGCCACCAAGAGGTTTCTGAAGGAGATGGGATGGAGTTTGATGGAGCAAATGAGGAGTCTTCCTCAGATTGATGAGTGTCCTACCCCTAATCTCTCATTAATTATGAATATTATTTTGTGGAACTGTAGAGGGGCTCTTAACCCCAACTTTCGTCGTTCTATTGCTGATTTGGTTAGCTGTCATTCTCCTTCATTACTAATTGTCACTGAGACCAGGGTTGGAGGAGATCGTGCAAAGGAGATTACTGATACTTTGCCTTTTGATGGTGCAATCCATGCTGACACAATTGGATATGCTGGTGGCCTTTGGCTTCTATGGAATTCTGCTGTTGTGGATGTCTCTGTTCTTGCAGCTACTGAGCAGGAAATCCATGCTGTGGTTAAGGTACGTTCGTCTAACTTTTCCTGGCTTCTCTCTGCTATTTATGCTAGTCCTAGATTTTTGGAACGAAAAGTTTTGTGGGATAATCTTTCCCAAGTTGCTTCCTTGCACAATCTTCCTTGGCTACTGGCCGGGGACTTTAATGAAGTGCTCTCTAGTGAAGATAAGTTTGGGGGTCTTCCTGTTAATCTGAGGAGGAGTCAGTTATTCAGTAACTGCTTGAATAATTGTGGTATGATGGATCTTGGTTTCCATGGTCCTCGTTTCACCTGGTCTAACCTTAGAGAAGTGAGATATCTTATTCAGGAGTGATTGGATAGAGGCTTTGCTAATGCAGCCTGGAGAGAGGTTTACCCTGAAGCTACTGTTCATCACTTGACCAGAATTCATTCTGATCACTGCCCAGTGATAATTTGTCTTAGTAAACCTCCTTGCTTAAGTCTTCCAAGGCCTTTTATTTTTCAGCCGGTCTGGTTCTCTCATCCTTCCTTCCCAGAGGTTGTCAAACAACTCTTGGGATGTGGTTCTTCCTCTTGAAAGTAATATTATCGAGTTTACGGAAGCTGTTATGAAATGGAATAAAGACGTGTTTGGTAACATCTTTTGGAAGAAAAAGAACCTGACTGCCAGGCTTAGGGGAATTCAATCCTCTTTAGCTGTGAGTCCTAATGCTTATCTTGTTAATTTGGAGAAAACTTTGAGAAATGAAATTCTTGGTTGTTCTTCAACAGGAGGAGGAATTTTGGTCAGTTAAATCCAGATATAATTGGCTTATTCAAGGAGATAGAAACACGGCTTTCTTTCACTCTTCTACTCTTGTTAGGAGGAAGCGCAATAGAATTCTTTCTATTAAAGATAACATGGGTAATTGGATCCATCTTGAAGCTGATATTGCTACTCTGGTGAGGAAAGGTTTTATGGACCTTTTTTGTACTAGCATGTCCAGTGCTCCAAGAAGTATATGGAGTATCAATAACTGGAAAGCTTGTATCTTCGGAGGGGGATAGTTTAACTTTGTCTCAGCCTATATCTTCTTCTGAAGTTAAAGTTGTTTTGTGGTCCATGAAACCTTTTAAGGCCCCTGGGCCTGATGGTCTTCATGCTGGGTTTTTCCAAAGAACCTGGGCTACTGTTAGCGAGAGTGTTGTCAAAGAAGTTCAAGGAATTTTTAATTGTGGTGTTATTCCTGAGTACCTGAATCAAACCTTGATTACTCTTATACCTAAATGTGTTGGGGCTGATTGTCTTAGCAAGTTCAGACCTATTGGGTTGTGTAATACCATTTATAAGGTTGTCACAAAGATTATTGTTCTCAGACTAAGACCATTGCTTGATGCATTAATTTCTCCTCTCCAGACTGCATTTGTTCCAGGCAGGAAAGGCATTGATAACATGATCATAGTTCAGGAACTTGTTCATTCCTTAAGCTTGAAAAAAGGCCTAGCTGGTTTTGTAGCTATCAAAATTGATCTTGAAAAGGCATATGACCGCATTGAATGGCAGTTTATTCGGGACATGCTTAACTTGTTTAAAGTTCCCAATTTTCTTTCTAATGTTATTATGAGCTGTGTCTCTACTTCTTCTATCTCGGTCTTACTTAACGGTGGTAAGCTTGAGTCTTTCCTCCCTTCTAGGGGTATCAGACAAGGAGACCCCCTTTTCTACTTATATTTTTATCATGTGTATGGAGTTTTTGAGCTATCTAATTCATGAGAGATGTAGTGATAACCTTTGGGACCCTGTCAAAGCTGCTAGGAATGGCCCAGCTTTCTCTCATCTCTTCTTTGCAGATGATCTGGTTTTGTTTGCTAAGGCTGATCGTAAAAATTGTCAGAGCATTAAAGAAGTCCTTGAGACTTTTTGTGATCTGTCTGGTCAAAAAGTAAATTCTTGTAAATCGAAAGCTTATTTTTCTCCTAATGTCAATCCAGACCAACGCAGGGAGTTGTGTTCTGTTCTTGGGATTGATTCCACCCCTAATTTGGGGAAATACCTTGGTTTTCCCATAAAGCACTCAGGCTCTTCAGGCCATGACTTTGATTTTATCATTGATCGAATGCAAACTAAGCTTACGGGTTGGAAAGCTAAGCTTCTTTCTATGGCTGGTCGTGTTATTCTAACTCAAGCAGTCACTTCTGCCATTCCTTCTTATGTGATGCAAGGAATCATGCTTCCTGCCAAGATTCTAAATTCCATTGATAGGGTCAATGATAGGGTCAATAGAAATTTTATTTGGGGTTCTTCAGATCTTAATAAGAAACTTCATCTTGTGAGCTGGAGGAAAATCACTAGGCCTAAATCTGAGGGTGGGTTGGGTATTATGGCAGCTAAGCCAAAAAATCTAGCTCTTGCAGCTAAACTCTGCTGGCGTTTTAAGTCCAAGCCTAATGCTTTTTGGGCAAAGGTTTTAGGATGTAAATACCTATTTGGTGCTAGGCCAAGAAAGCATGCTTTCTCCAAAACTTGGTCCACTATTCGTAAAGGTGAGGATATTTGCACTCTCGGATCTAGATGGTTGATAGGGAGTAATTGTACTCTAAATTTCTGGTCTGACAAGTGGCTAAAGTGGCTAACTAGTGGAGATCTCAGGGGTTTGATTTTTGGGCCTTTGAATCTAGGGGAAGAGCTTTTGTGTATTAATAATATCTATGAGGATGATGGTATATTGGCATGGCATCTCCACAGATTATCTTTTGTTATTCCTTATCACCTAGAACTTTTGATTAAAGCCACTCCTATTAGGAGGAATTCTGTTGGTGGTAATGAGCTTATATGGAACTCAACATCTGATGGTAATTTTAATTCCAAAGATGCTTATCTGCTGGCTTTAGGTTCTAATGCTGAAAATTCTGTCTTCTCTCACAATTGGATTTGGAAACTCAACATCCTTCCAAAAATCCAACTCATGCTTTGGAAATGTGCTCACCTTAGCCTCCCTGTTAGAAATGTTTTGGTAAGGAGGAAAATAATTCTGGATCCGCTTTGTGAGATCTGTCAAGAAAGTGAGGAAACTATCTTACATGTTTTTAGAGATTGTCATGTGGCTCATAGCTTTTGGCTTGATGCTGGCCTATCTCCTTCAAACTCCTTTTTCCTTGGCTCAAATTGCATGGATTGGGGCTTGATGCTGGCCTATCTCCTTCAAACTCCTTTTTCCTTGGCTCAAATTGCATGGATTGGCTTAATGCCAATGCTTGTAATAAATCCAAGGTCTTTGGCAAGCTCTTTACTTGGAATATCTTCTTTCTTTTTAGCATTTGGAACTTATGGATACAACGTAATAAGGTGATATTCCAACATACTACTCCCAACCCTCGGCTTGCTAGTTATGTTGAACAGCTTGTTATGGAATTTATTTGCTGTATTCAAATACCTCTTGTTAGTAGATCTCCTATTCTCATGCCTATTAGATGGGAGAAGCCTAGCCCAGGGTGGGTCAAATTAAACACTGATGGCTCAAGTCTTGTTAATCTAGGAATTGCAGGAAGTGGTGGTCTTATTCGTAATTCAGATGGTGACTGGATTATGGGCTTTGTGAGGAATATTGGTACTACTGGCAGTGTTGGCAGCAGAGTTATGGGCTTTAAGAGATGGTCTTTCTCTATGTGTTCAACTACGGCTGCTAGCTGTAGAGATAGAATTAGATGCTAAATCTGTTGTATCTATATTTTCTAAGAATACTACTTGTAGTGGTGATCTTAGCCCTCTTATTGATGATTGCAGGGCGCTTTTGAGGCAAATTCCCCAGACCAAAATGATCCATTGCTTTAGAGAAGCCAACTTTTGTGCTGATGCACTTGCTAAGAGGGGGACTACTACTACTCAAGATTTTGTTATGCTTTCTTCTCCCCCCAATGATCTATTGCCCCTTATTAACTCTGATATTATGGGGTTGTTTTGTAATAGACAATGTAATGTGGTTTCGATCACTTAGTTTTATAATATTCGCCGTAGTTACCAAAAAAAAAAAAAAATGTTTCCTCCAGGTTAAACAGTTGACTTAATATATTAACCAGTTGTAAAGTTAATTTATATTTTCTGTAGCTTTGTCTTGTTGTATATTCCAGAAAAAAGCATATATGTGTGTTAGTTTGTAAACAAAACCATCAGGTTGATGGATTAAAAGCATGAGTAGTTGATTCAAATTACTAAAAAGAATAAATGGATTATTACCAATTTTTTATTCATAGACTGAGTTGCTGTTGTCCTGGACAAATTTTTTGATTATTCCCTTAAGATGGATCTTAAGGGTTAAGACATCATAAAAGTCTTGTTTGGAAAATAGTTTTGCGCTAACAAAACATGAATTTCCTTTCATCTTTGATGTAATCTTGATTTCTTAAGGCTGTTAAAATACCATGCATAAAGGCATATGGTTATAATCCAACCATTGTTTGACATCTATAAAATCATATAAATTTGGAATCTTGTATGCTCTGGTCTAGGAAATAAGTTTAAATTGAATGCTTTATGGCAACAAATAAAATAACAATAGCTAGCATTGGGAGAAAAATAACAATAACAATAATTATGGGTTCTAGTTCCTACTTTCTAGCATCATATCGGTCATTCTACAAATTCACCGTAAAACTCCACAAAAAGAAGAGTTTGTCTTATACCAAGGTTTTGACTCTAAAAAAATTCTGAAAGTAGTACTAGAAAGTGTTATAAATTGATGTAAAAATGAATGTGATTAGTATCATATCAACATCATAATAAATAATTTTCTTAATTACTTTTTTTTTTTTTAATTTAAAAGTTCACACTTTTTCTTTCCGATCATTTATGATGCAGGCAGTTAGTTTCAAGCTAAAATGGATTTGTACTTCACAATAAGTGTTGGGTTTGGAAGCCTGCTAGATCAGATGACCTAGTTAGCATCCAAGGCCAGCTTAGTCTTCTTGAGCTCAGGAAAAGTATTGTGGCTTGCTTCTGCATCAAGCTATTATTCTTGTGTTGCTACCTTTGAAGAAATCCTAGAAAAAGATCAAGAAGTTGACTGTCCGAAGCTTCTCTGGTTCTCTCTCACTATCCCCAAGCATGCTTTTACAGGATGGTTAGCCATCAAAAACAGGTTATCAACAAGGGATAGATTGGCTCAAATGGGCTACAATGGAGACTGCCTCTGTGTGTTTTGGAGGAACTGTCTTGAAGAAAGGAACCACCTATTCTTGGAGTGTTCTTTTACTAGAAGACTTTGGTGATCTGTCATGAAACTTTGCCTTCCTAATTCTGTATATAGATGAGAAGAATAAGTTGCAAGGGGAATAGATCATTTGAAAGGGAAGAGTATGAGAGTTTTCTTCTTTAAAATTGCTTGGTAGTCTTCTATATACCATGTTTGGATACAAAGGAATTTTATTGTGCATAATGGATCAGTTTGGACTGAGGAGCAGTTACTAAAGTGCATCAAAAGAGATGTCAGAGCTTCGTTGAATATCACTCTTTGATGCTCTCAATTGCTCCTTTGTTGTGACTAATACACTCTTTGATGCTCTCTGGTGTTAATTATTTTGCAAATTTGGGAGCGGAGTATTATTCCCTCAAACTAGAGTATAGTGAGTCAAATTTTCCTAAAATAAGGGGGTGTTAGTGTAATTTACCCTAAGACAACTCCAAAAGGTTGATGTATTGAGACTACAGTTACTAATGTTGTTGTTGGGAGATTGGCTGATAAGTGTGATGCACACTTCCTTACATGTTGGTTGCAAGAACTAGATGGCTGAAGGAAAATTGGAGAAAGAACTGGTGGAGAATATATTTCCCTCTAAAATGTTTTCCGCAATTGAATTTCACGAAATGTTAAGGTGACATTCAAGGACTTATATAGCAACAAAGGGACCAAAAACAAGAAACCGAAAGGAGTAAAAAATGAAACTCTCCTGCTAATGTACATTTGTTTTCTCTACAATCACTAGAATACAAAAGATCTTTAATTAACAAATATGTCTTGAAAAGGAGAGTTGTTGTCTTTCACATATCTAGTTTGGATCCCTCTGGAATTACAATCAAAGTCACCATATTATCATTAGCTTTTTTCCCATTATTTTAATAATCTGCCACAATATTCACAAATCAAATAGACCATCAAAAACATAATCATAGAAATAGTAAGCAACAAACTCAATTAGACAAAAACTTGAGTTTTCTGAACCCAGACTCGATTAAATTGGAAATATTTGCACATCACATGAATCAAGTTCCATTCTCGTGCCCATGCTCTAGCCTCTTGTAAGGCAAAAGAATATAATGACTTTGAAGTCCGGATGGAATTAGTGGCTCCAGAAATTTTTTAAGGGGTTCATTAAAAAAACTTGAATATATCAACATCAAAAAAATATATATATAAATACATGAAGTTTACAAAGACATTGTTTGGTTTAGTGTTTTATAGTTTTGTCCTTTTTTTTTTTCTTTTTTTTTTTTAGCTAAACTTATAGTTTTGTCAATGATATAGTTATGTTCAATAGAATAGTTAAAAGCCTTGCCTTTTTTGTATTCGGTGCACCATAAAAAACACACAAAGGAAAAGAGATCAGTAGCCTTCATTGTGATCAATTAATATTTTCCAAAATGTAGTAGGTAATTTTTCCTTAAAGTGACTGGGATATATAAATTTTGAAAAGTTCTTCTTGAATTAGTTAATGAAAATATTATTTTGTGATATACGAAAACTATCAACCTCTATACTGATATAAAACTCTAAACTTTATCCAAAGTATTTCGATGTTTGGTAATCTAAAAAACTTTTTTGGTTTGTAGTTATTTTTTTATTTTTTTTTTATGGATTTTACAGTACCTGATCACTTTTATGTGAATAAGCATCTGTTTATTTCTTTTTGAGTTTGGTAAATAGATTTGTACCTTTGGTTTATTGATTTTGCTCAACTCAATATCATAAAAAGAGAATAATTTAGCTATCCTGTTAAGCAAAACTATAATTGAAAGGAAAAAAAGAAAAAAGAAAATATTAAATAAAAACGAATAGAAAAGAAAGGTCCCTATAAATATAATCTACAATGTTTTACAACAAAACTATAGTCTATAACTGAAATAATGAATTTACCCAAACTTTATGTCAACATTTCACATATATTTCTGAAAGAGTGAGTTTAAAAGTAATAAATAAATAAAAAAGAAACAGTTCTTTAATCTTCTTCAATCTCAGGAATCTCCTTTCAAGTTTTGTCTATCCAAGTATCCAGCCAGATCATACAAAAAGTAAAAAGATAGATTCCTCACGGGTGTGTGCTCGTGTACTAAGTTGACACAGGTTATTACAAAAGTAAAAAATATGTATCACAAGTGATTGGACAATACAAGACGTCCTTTTAGTCTTCACGTGGAATCATGATGATTTAGCAATTGATTGGACAATACAAGAAGAAATGGCCTGAACGATCACTAGTCTTGCGCAGAAGATCATTGGGGATCTATCTGCACCGTCAACGATGAACTCCAAAAATTGAAGGAGATTGTTTCCACCGTTCAAGCTGTACTCTTGGATGCAGAGGAAATGTAGGACATGAGCCATCAAATCAGGAACATGAAATTTTAAATATGAACACCTATCATCACATAAGCAATTTACCGTATATTTTAATTGATGCTTAATGAGTTATACTTAAAATAATACCACAAAGAATGAAGAATTACGATCAAAACTTTAAGGAAGTTTCATTCGAGCATTGAGCAGTTCTATTCGATTCCCTATAAAATTACAATTTATAACTTATAAGATACAAAAGTTACCATAAAAGAAAAGAAAAAAAAAAAGTCCAAGTGAAATGAATTTACCTAAACTTTCTGTCAACATTTATTTCACATGCAAATGTCGCAGAAAGTGTGATGGTAAAGTTTCCCTCTCATTTTCTGAGTCATTATTGAGCTGTTCAGCTTTTCTCAGAATCATTACTGAGCTGTGGGCTCCCTTTATGAAATTTTTGAAAGGACAAACCTTCTTTCTGAGCAACTTCATAAAATATGTATGACAATTGATTTGACAATACAAGACGTCCTTTTAGTCTTCACGCGGAGTCATGATGATTTAGCAGCACTGCAGCTTTTTGTCACGCGGAAACATTATTGAACTCCAATATAAAAATATATATAAAACCCACCAAGAAGAAATGGCCTAAACGATCCTAAACGATCATTAGTCTTGCATTATTTAATAAAAGATTATTAGAAATTTTAAAAAAGAAGATCATTGGGGATCTATCTGGAGATCATTGGGGATCTATCTCAAAGATGAACTCCAAAAATTGAAGGACATTGTTTCCACCGTTCAAGCTGTACTCTTGGATGCAGAGGAAATGTAGGACATGAGCCATCAAATCAGGAACATGAAATTTTAAATATGAACACCTATCATCACATAAGCAATTTACCGTATATTTTAATGGATGCTTAATGATTTATACTTAAAATAATACCACAAAGAATGAAGTATTACGATCAAAACTTTAAGGAAGTTTCATTTTTACAATGAAACCATGGGAAAATTTGTAAAATAATATTATTTTAATAATAATTATTTAAATTGACACTATTTTTAAAGTTATTTGGTGATATAGCCTTAAAAAAAAAAAAAAAAAATCGTGTTTTCAAAAACACAATTTCACTCAAGATTATGTTGAATTGGCAAGAACAAATTGAAATCGTATTCTAAAATGGCAATTGTAAATATATAAAAGGTAAATTACAGTGGCATCCTATTCTTTTGGGAAAACTAAACTTATATCCTAATTTTAGAAATGACATTCACTCTTCAAATTTGCAAAATAATTAACAC
>OU015761.1:45336873-45351560 GCA_907173295.1 Fagus sylvatica
GAATAATCACTCTTTTTGGTTTAATGATTTAAATTACTTTTTCTTTTTATTTTTTCCCTTGGGTACATCATAAAAAGCATAGAAAGGCAAAACGTCAGTTGCCTTTATTATGGTCAATAATATTTGCAATAAGATTAAAAAAATGAAGGATTTTGTTAATTAGTACTCTTAGGACAATGGTTAAAGAATATTAAATGCTTACACTTTACATGAAATAACAAAATTTTAATATTAAAATAATATATAAAAGACTAAAATATCCTTAAAAGTTGTTTTTGTATTATTTTAATATTAAAACTTCATTACTTCCTATAAAGTGAAAGTATTAAATATTTCCTTAACATTACCTAAGATTATTAACAGAAAAAATGAAACTCTCCTACTAATGTACATTTGTTTTCTCTACAATCATTGGAATACAATTAAAAGATCTCTAACCAATAAATATGTCTTGAAAAGGAAGAGTTGTTGTCTTTCACATATTTGTCTAATGAAAGTGAAGACTTTTGGTTGACGCTCTTTTGAGCCAATGATCTATAATTAGACATCTCATTGGTGTGCCTGCTCGACAATACTAAACCAATGGTATACAACTAGCTGAAAACATAACTAAACTGGTATACAACTTACAAAAGTAAAAAGTATGAAACTATTGAGCAGTGGGGGCCATTTATGAAATTATTGGTAAAGCCAAACCTTCCTTGGAGCAACTTCAAACTTAATTTTTTATTTTTTTCCCTGATGTCTGGAGAGTAGAGACATATAAAAAAAAAAAAAATTCACAAAAAAATTTATAATTTTTTTATTTGTCAAATTGTAAATAATAAATAATAAAGTAAGGTCAGTAATAATTAAATGAGAACTAATAAAAAATCAACTCAACATTGTAAAATATATTGTATATATAGCATTACTCTTTTTTATAATATCTACACTTTTTGTGAGATTGATACCCTATTAAATTTAAATAAATAAAATTTTAAGATACCAAGCACTCAAGCAAGCAATGTGATGATTAAATTAGATGTACCATACTAAAAAAATAAAAATAAAAAGTGCGGATACATTAGAGATCCAAAGGCAATGCATAGGTTATTGCATACCCCTCTTCACGTCACAAAAAAGTTTAACATTTTTACTTTTAATTTTTTTGACAAAAATGCATTTTTAGTATTCATATTTTGGGGGTATTTTTATTTTGGTCCTTATATTTTATAATATTTTATTTTAGTCTTTGGTATTTGGACATATATTATATTTGATGAGAAAATTTCAAAAAAAGAAAAAAAGAAAAATAAGGAAATTTTGTTGAGAAACCATAGGGTGTTTTGTGTACTCCCCCCTCCCCCCAAACAAAAAAAACTAAAATGTTGAATTATTCCAAATAATGTTTTAATAAACCAAGAGGAGTTTTGAAGGAGTAATTCAAGCATTTCAGATTTTTTTTTTTTTTTTTTTTGGTTGGGTGTATCATAAAAAACACAGAAAGGCAAAAACGTCAATTGTCTTAATTGTGATCATAATATTTTCAATATATATAGTACAAATTTTTTTCTTAATGTGTCTAGAATATAAAATTTGAGGTTCTTTTCTAATTAGTTAATGATAATATATTTTTTGTGATATAAAAAAAGTGTCAACGTCTATAATGATATCTAAAACTTTATTCAAAATACTTTGTTATATAAAACTCTACTCAAAATATTTCGATATACATATATAAATATATAAGATATATATATAAACCACCTAAGATTTGATTTAATTAAGAAATTATCAAGAGTATTTAAAAATATCCAGGTTGTCTTGAAGTGCAAATAACACTTAACGCCGTGTTTGTGTAATTTTCCCCAAAACCTAATTTGTGGTCTTAGATAAACTAATATGTGGATGGAAACTTTTATTTCTACAACAATACTACTTACACAACAAATTTTACAATTCTTGAGATGACAAATCTATATATAAATTAAAGCATAAGACGTTGCCATTTTTCTGCCATGTGACATTTAAGGCAACGTCTTCTGCTTAACATGTAGCATCTTAGGTGGCACATGAATTAAATAAACTAAATTAAATACCACTACCCCATAATAAAAATTATACTATTAATAAATTAATATAATTAAATACCCACTACCTAATTAAATTAATGCTCTTGGTCTTATTAATTAATTCATATATAAATAGATATATTCCAGTCAAATCTATTAAACACAATATATGTTATTTCAAAATATGCATTTAAATTAAAAACTTAGGCGCTCGTCCCAATAGTTATTCCTTCCAAAAAGTTCACCCCTTTTGTGAGTGCTTGGGTTTCGATCCCCAAATTTATGTCCTCTCTTCATTTATTAATTATATTTTTTTTATTTAAATTATTTTCTTTATTTAAAGAGCAAAGATTTGTTTAGATTATAACTGCTACAATTAGGTTTGAGTTTTTTTCCAAGTTGAATGCTAAATAACTATTAATACTTGCAGATACGTCGAAAAATGATACTTTTACTATATATGTGGTTTGGCCATAAAAGTTTTTTTCCTTTTTGCTTTAAAAGTTAAATCAATGATGATAGTCATTGTATGACAATATAACTTCGTGAAAACTGAAAAGGAGCATGAGACAGAATCTCATATTTTTAAAATATTCATTTGAATTATTATATGAAATTCTTTCGTGAGTTATATGACTCTAGCTATAATTATGTAAAAGAATGTTCTTCTGTCATGAGATACCTTAGTGAATAGATCTTAAAGGGTGGAGTAAAACGTGGTTCATTGTTATTAGCAATCTCAATTGATTCTGATCATATTTTTTTATTCTTCATGCATACAGATGCATTAACTGAGTTGGTTTTGAAAAGAGTGGAAGATATAGTTATGATGAGTATTTCTACGCAATATGCAATATGTATATTTTACAGTCGAAGTATTTTTGTTTGGTTAAGTTGTAGTTCTCTATTTTTTGCAACCAAAATGTTTTTTTTTTTTTTACAATTTCTGATACTATTTAACTGCATATAAAATTTAGTTTGACTTGATATTTTTATTTTTATACAATTGGATATATTCGAAGTATTTTTGCTTGGTTAAGTTGTAGTCCTCTATTTTTGCAACCAAAAATGTTTTTTTTTTTTTAACAATTTCTGATACTATCTAACTGCATATAAAATATAGTTTGACTTGATCATTTTATTTTTATACAATTGGATATGCTAAATAACTTGACAACTATCTATTTAATATATTTTTGGGGGTAAGTGTTAAGTATAAATTATTTTCCAATACTCATATTAGAATTGATGAGGCAACATTCAAATTATCTGAGATTTAGGACATCAATGGACTATCATTTAGAGATAGGCAATTGTGTTGATTTTTTTTTTTTTTTTTAGGGGTAGAGGGAATAACATCTTAACATTTTTTTTTTTTTTCTATGTGTTAAATTTTCCTAAGAATACATGTTAGACTTAAGATGACATTGTCATTTTTATCTCTGTGGACCAATTTGTTATATGATGGACTTCTAAGGTCACAGATATTGTTTATGTGATTATTAATAAGTGATAAATTGCCCAAAAAAAGATGAAAAGAGAAACAAAAGAAAGTCAAAAAAGGTAAAGATGGGATAAATATGTGACAAATTGTATTATTTATTTGTACTATCAAAGTGTTGTAAGTTAAACAAAAATGAGAAACCTCTGAACATTTAGAATCCCTATATGGAACAATTGAGGTTTACCAAAGTGATTGAAATTCATAAACGATGTGAAGTGAGTTTTTTTTTTTTTGCTAAGTGAATACAACCCGGGATATAAACCCTAATTGAAAAGAATCGATGCAACTAATCTAGAAAGTTATTGGTAGTTATCTTTATAGACTTAGTATAATACATTTGATGAAATATAATAAAAATCAGTATAATACATTTGATGAGATATAATAAAAATGATCATTTTTATTTTTAAGCGCAAAGAAAAATTATTTACATTTTCTATTTTACACTTTTTTTTTCTTTTTCATTATTGTTATTATTTTTTTCTTCTTAGTTAAGTTGCTTTGTTAGAAACATATTTTTAGAAAAATAATGAAAAAGAAGCGCGTATTGCAGGTTATAGTCTAGTTATGATTAGTCTAATATTACTTTCACACTAATATCACTTTATTATACATTAATCACAATTGTGAAATTTGTAGTTTTTTTGGAAAAGTATACAAACGGTGTTAAGTACTATTTGCACTTAAGGGTCAAACTGAATATTTTTTAAAATTCTTGATAGTTTCTATCATTAACTCAAACCTTAAAGGTGGCTTTTGTATTTCACCCCAAGAAAAATAATAATCTATGCAACTCTTTTGGCTTGTAGTTAATTTTCTTAATGGGTTTTATTTTATGATACCTGATCACTTTTATGTGAATAAGCATCTCTTGTAGTTCTTTGTTAAATTAGTAAATAGGTTTGCACCTTTAAGTTTACTGAATTTGCTCAACTCAACATCATAAAAAGGAATTGTTTAGTTTAGCTCTTCTACTAAGCAAAACCGGAACTGATTTAATAAAAAAGTGTCATAAGGTCACAAGGTAAGGAATAATAAATACACAATCATGAGATGTAATACATATTAAAAAAAATGTACATGTGTCAATAATTTATTAGTTTACACGTATAAATTGATTGTATTGTTTATACAATTTAACTTTATTATTTAAAAAATGTATAAAAATATTAATTTATTTGAAGTACCTTTATCTATGTCCAAAGAGCATTAGTCAGCAGAAACCGATTAGAATTTACAAAAGTTATCCCAAAAGTCCAAGTGAAATGAAGTTACCCAAACTTTATGTCAACATTGCACATGCAAATGTCGCAGAAAGTCTGAGTTTAATAACAAAGTCTTCACGTGGAGTGGAGTCATTATTGAGCTGTGCAACTTTTTCTCTGAATTTACTGAGCTGTGGGTTCATACTTATTCCTTCTTTCTAAGCAACTTCATACTTATTCCTTCTCCAACATTTGAGACATTTCAAAGTTTAACCATTGCTTTCAGCTCTCTCGTGATCACTCTTCTACAATCACTGGAATACAATTAAAAGATCTCTAACCAATAAATATGTCTTGAAAAGGAAGAGTTGTTGCCTTTCACATATTTGCTAATGAAAGTGTCCGCTCAGCCTGATCCCTTACCGTGGAGGTATACAGCTTACAAAAGTAAAAAGAAAAAAAAAATGCATGACAATTGACAATACAAGACGTCCTTTTAGGACACGTTTGGTATACTGTAATGGAAATCGGTATTACAAAGAATAAAAAGAGGTGTAATGTAATAACTATTATCATTTATTTGTTTAGTGACAAACCATGAATAGAACTTTAAATTTGTATTCTATATTTTACTAAAACATGATTAATATACTAGTATGGTTTATTATATGAGTATTAATAATTTTAAAACATTTTGGAGATTTGGATTTTAAATGTTATATATATATATATATATATATATATATATATATAGTATATAGATATATAGAATGAGAGACAGAGAGAGGAAAGAGATTTGATTTTAATATATATTTTCTAATTGAATTTATAATTTTATTCTATTATTAAACCTTCCATTAGAATTTTGACACATCATATTTTCTTTAATATAAGAATATATTATTCTATATATAAAACACAATCATAATTAATATCTAATACTAAAATATATTCTATATATAAACACAATATAAATATCTTTTAATAATAATCATAATTATCAATTTTTATCAATTTTTTTTTCTTATGTATTTCATTTAATTTTGTTGCTGGCAATGGAGAAAGATGGATGGATTTGTTATAATGAAACCATTGAGCTTGAAATGAGTTATGAAAATTATTTAGGTTTGATCATTAATCATGTATCCATATATTTATTTGTCATTCTTCTTATTTTAAGTATCCTTTATTTTATTTTTGGATGGAAACATAATCCATATGGTAAATATAAATATGAATCTGTTTTATAAAAATTTGACTTATTCAACTTATGCCAAAAGAAAAATTACATTATATTAAATTTTAATTATCCTATGGTAAATACTTTCTTAGTTATTTTTTTAAATCAAAAAGTAGGATTTATCCTAAATCCGATTCGTAAAGTCTCTTTATCGATCTTGCCTACAACATTTTGAACTACCAAAAAAAAAAAAAAAAAAAAAAAAAAACATATTCAACAAAGGACAGAGTTTGGCTACAAACTGGTTTATTGCTAGCTTGCTACAACCCACTACGTGGCAATTAATAAGATCATCCATGTGTATTTTAGTCACATGACCTATTTAATAAATCATGTGACTTCTTTAAATAATACATGTGGATGGTCTTATAAGCTACCACGTAGTGGTTGTAATTTAGAATTTTATTTTCAATAATTTTCCTGTGCATCGCATAGGTTTGCGACTAGTATATATATATATATATAGAGAGAGAGAGAGAAATATTAAAAAAGTGATAGTCAATTATGGTTTTTGGAATTTTTTAATAACAACAACAACCAATAACTACTATCTATTACAGTGCAGTGCAACTTTTTGTCATGCGGAAACATTATTGAACAGTGGGGGGCCCTTTATGAAATTATTGGTAAAGCCAAATCTTCCTTCGGAGCAACTTCAAATTTTTTTTTTTTTTTTTCTCTGATGTTTCTAGAGAGTAGAGACATAAAAAAAAATAATAAATAAACAATTTATAATTTTCTGATATGTTAGACTATGAATGATAAATAATAAAGTGAGATCAGTAATGAGAACTAATAAAAAATGTCAGCTCAACATTTGTAAAATATATTATACATATAGCATTACTCTATTTTATAATATCTACACTTTTTGTGAGTTTGATACCCAACTAAATTTAAATAAATAAAATTTTAAGATACCACTCAAAAAATGTGATGATAAGATTAGATGTACCATACTAAAAAAAGAAGAAAAAAAAAGGTGTGTATACATTAGAGATCCAAATGCAATGCATAGGTTATTAAATACCCATCTTTACCTCACAAAAAAGTTTAACCTTTTTACTTTTAATTTTTTGACAAAAATGCATTTTTAGTATTCATATTTTTGGGGGTATTTTTATTTTGATCCTTATATTTATAATGTTTTATTTTAGTCTTTGGTATTTGGACATATATTATATTTGATGAGAAAATTTCAAAAAAAAAAAATAATAAATAAGGAAATTTTGTTGAGAACCCATAGGGTGTTTTGTGTACTCCCCCCTCCCCCCAAACAAAAAGGAACTAAAATGTTGAATTATTCTAAATAATGTTTTACGTCGAAACAAACGGAGCCTAAGAGTGAGTTTTACTTATGATTCACATTTGTTCCATTTTCTTTTGATGTTTACCTTTGAGTAGATTTTGAAATTTAGCATGGCTCTGTCTGTACATTCCTTCTATTTGAAGATGATTAGTTGCAACTTGCAAACATGAAAGTGTGGCATGTTTAAGTAACGTCTTGAATCTAATTATAAGTAAAATTAAGGCACCAAGATTTATATTCTAATTTTCTCAACTTAATTTGATAAGAATTTGGAGAAAATAATGTGACACATGACATCAATTAAAAAGGATAGAAGAAAATTATAGAGAAAAAAAGTTTAATGAGTAGTTCCTGTGCTGAGTGATGCAGAGTCGACAATTCAAAAGTACCAATGCAATTTACTTTTATCTTGATTATCCACTGATAATTCTTGCCATGATTTGTTAAATAGATTTGGTACCATTTGCAAAATTGCACTAGACCTAAGAAAGAGAAATATGAATGAGATGCAGAATACATACAAGGTTGTAGCTTGCGGCTAAACCAAGCAAAGTATTTTTGCTAATACAATATTCCAGCCAACTTTATGTCAACATTTCACATGCATATGTCGCCAAAAGTATGAGTTCAATAATTTAGCAAAAGAACTTTATGTCAACATTGCACATGCATAATGTCGCCAGAAAGTATGAGTTCAATAATTTAGCAAAAGAGTCTTCACGTGGAGTGGAGTCATTATTGAGCTTGCAACTTTTTCTCTGAATTTACTGAGCTTGGGTTCATCTTATTCCTTCTTTCTAAGCAACTTCATAATATAATACTAAAAAAGCTACCCTCCCATGTTAGTCTTCACGCGGATCATTATTGAGCTTTTTCGGAGCAACCTCAAACTCATTCCTTCTCTCACATTTGGCATTCAACTTCAACCAAAGCTTTCAGCTTTCTTGTGATCTACTATCTTCCAGTGTTTTCTTTCACTCACCAAGAAGAAATGGCCGAAGCAATCCCATTTGGTCTTGTGCGAAAGATCATTGAAAGGTTGGGCTCCACGACTTTCAAAGAGATTGGATCTATCTGGGGTGTCAAAGGTGAGCTCGAAAATTTGAAGAACACTTTTTCCACTATTCAAGCTGTACTCCAAGATGCAGAGGAGAAGCAGGACACGAACAATCAAGTCAGGACTGGCTCATGAAGCTTAGAGACGTAGCTTATGATGCGGATGACGTGTTGAGCGATTTCTCCACTGAAGATTTGCGGCGAAGGGTGATGTATGGTGATAAGATGGCAAAGAAGGTACGTACTTTTCTTCTCGAGTTCAAACCAACTTGCTTTTCGTTTTAAGATGGCTCACAAGATAAAGGCTATAAGGGAGAAACTTGATGCAATAGCAAATGATAACAATAATTTACAGTTGGAAGTTAGTCGTTTACAGAAAAGGGTTGTGGCTAGGGAGAGAGGACCAAACTCACTCATTTAATACTTGAAGAAGAAGTTATTGGGAGAGAAGATGATAAGGAAGACCAATCAATAGATATGTTGTTGAACAATTGATGAGGAAGATCAGAATGTGTCGTTCATATCCATAGTGGGAATTGGAGGGTTAGGGAAGAACCACACTTGCTCAATATGTATACAATGATGAGAAAGTGAAAGACTTATTTTGAATTGAAAATGTGGGTGTGTGTCTCTGATGTCTTTAATGTGAAAACAATTGCTGAAAAGATAATTGGATGTGCAACTAATACGAAAGTTGAAAACCTTGAAATGGAGCAAGTGAAAAATAAACTTCTCGAATGCCTCGACCAAAAGAAGTATCTACTTGTGTTGGATGATGTGTGGAACGAAGATAAGGAACGCTGGTCTGATTTGAAAAGACTCTTGATGGGTGGCTCAAAGGGAAGTAAGGTGGTGATAACTACACGATCTGGACATTGGTTGCAGAAGATTACTAGCACCAATCTCACTCGTCGATGTTTCTACAAGGCTCTGTCAGAAAAACCAATCTTGGTCTTTATTTAAGCAAATGGCATTTGAAAAATGGCAAAAGACCATTGATCCCAAACTTGAAGAAATTGGAATGGACATTTTAGAAAAATGTTATGGAGTGCCTCTTGCCATAAAGACAATAGGGAGAATGTTATTGTTTAAAGAGACTAAGGAAGAATGGTTATATATCAAGGATAAAGAACTTACAAGTGTAACTCAAGGAGTGAAAAATAATGGTATCTTACCAATTCTAAAATTGAGTTACGATCATCTCCCATCACATTTAAAGTGTTGTTTCACTTATTGTTCATTATTTCCTAAAGATTACGAGATTCCAAAGTCGATGTTGATACAACTATGGATAGCACAAGGGTTTATCCAACCATCAAATGAAAAGCTACAATTAGAAGATGTTGCTAACGAGTATTGTATGGATCTACTTTGGAGGTCCTTCTTCCAAGAAGCTACAGAAGATGAATTCGGGAATATAATTAGTTTCAAAATGCATGATTTAATCCATGATGTTGCACAAACAGTCTCAAGGTTTGACTGCATGTATGTTGATCCTAATGCAAAAGTTGTAATTGAAAAAGTTCGTCACCTATCATTTCCATCTTTCAGTGTTTTTGAGGATGAATTGTGCTCATTAGTCAAAGCAAAGAAGATACGTACATTGTTTATATTTGACTATGGGTCCAGCTATCAAACAATGAAGAAGAATCAACTCTCAAGAAACTTATTTCTAAGTTTTAGATGCTTGCGTGTGTTAGACCTAAGTGGTACTACAAATCGTGACAGTGCCGAATTCTAATAAACATGAGTTGACATATTTGAAGTACCTTGATCTTTCTAGTAATTATTCTATTGAAGTTCTCCCTAATTCTTTTACTAGATTGGTGAATTTACAAACATTAAAGCTCTCTGGCTGTGAAAGCTTAAAGAAATTACCGAGAGACATTCAAAAATTGATTAGCCTGAAGCATCTTGAGATAGATGATTGTGAGAGTTTGACTCACATGCCATATGGGATAGGGCAATTGACTTCTCTTCAAACTTTACCGCTATTTGTTGTGAGCAAGGACCTTAAAGCTTCATCTTCCAAGCATTGTGGTGGACTAGCTGAACTGAACAAGCTAAACAACTTGAGAGGTGAACTATGTATTAAAAATTTGGCGTGGGTGACAGATGCTACCTTAGAAGCCAAGGCTGCTAATTTGAAGGAGAAGCGACATCTTAGAAGTTTGGAATTAAGTTGGGATTCGGAGGATAATAATGACACATACGTCTCTGATGATGAAAATTTATTGGAAGGCCTCCAGCCATACCATACTTTAAAAAAGTTGAACGTGGAAGGATATCGGGGTGTGAGTTTTCCGAGTTGGCTTCCTTCAGTGACTAGTCTTGTTAAATTAAAAATATCAGATTCAATGTGCCAACATCTACCACCATTGTATCAACTTCCATCTCTCAGAAAACTTTTTCTTTATAAAATGACTGGTTTGGAATACATATCAGACCGAGAAATCACTGATGAGGTCTCTGCTTCAACAACATTTTTCCCATCCCTAAAGTCACTCAAACTTTGGAATTGCCCTAATCTAAAGGGATGGTGGGGGAGGGACATCGTGGATGCGGAAACAACGACATCAATATCAAGCGATCAATATCAGCAGCATATATCATTGCCTTCCTTTCCTTGTCTTTCTAACTTGGATATCCGGAATTGCAATAACCTAACTTGCATGCCGCTATTTCCATATCTTGAAGAAAGTCTATATCTGTGGAATACCAGCTTCAAGCCTTTGCAAGAGACAATGGCGATGACGATGAATATGTCAGCAACTTCTTCACTTCCCTCCTCTTCGTCCTCCTCCCCTCCTCTCTCCAAATTAAAGTCTCTGACTTTGTTTGGTATACAAGACGTTGAGTCTCTTCCAGAGGAGTTGTTGAAGAACCTGACTTCACTTCAGAGACTTGATATTTCCAATTGCCCCAATCTGACCTCACTTCCTGAAGGAATCGGCAACCTCACATCACTTCAGAGCCTCAATGAAGGAATAATTTTCCGATTGCCAATTGCCACATCTGACCTCACTTCCTGAAGGAATCGGCAACCTCACATTCACTTCAGACCTCCTTGATCATTTCCGATTGCCCCAATCTGACCTCACTCAAGGAATCGGCAATTCACTTCAGAAGGACCTCACTTCCTGAAGGAATCGGCAATCTCAACCTCACCTCCCTACAAACGGCAACTCACATCACTTCCGGCAATCTGGAAGGAATCGGCAACCTGTCCCCACTTGAAGGAAAGATGCCAATCTGGAAGGGAATTGGCGAGGATTGGCATAAGATTGCACACATCCCAGATTTTCAATATTGGGGTTAAGGATTAAACTCTTGTACAACAATCAATATGTTTTCCGCTTCTTTGGGCAGGTACGTCAACGTGCACTTTCTATGCAAACAATTTCTTTTTTTCCTTTTACGCCAACTTCTTGTCTTCTTCAACAAGCTGATGTTTTGGGAAATTTATTTGCAATTTAATATGCAGAAAATTTTCAAAGCACTAAATAAATGGGTGGCAGGGAAACAGGGGAGGATTGCCTCAAATTGCTCCATCTTCAAATTTTCAGGTATGTGTAATCCCAATTTCTTCGTAGACACTTATTTCTCTTCCTTGGGTCTTGTACTGAAAAAAAAAAAAAAAATGAATTTATCTCACATGCAGTAAAAGGGTATAAGCAATTGAACCACACGAGAAGCAATTGAAGCATAGAAGAAAGCCTTATATGTCATGCAATTGTGGGAAAAGTGAACAACTAGGTGGTAAGTAGCTTCCTTTTCTTTTAATTTCTTGTTTTTTCTTAAAAATTGTCATTCAAGATAAGATTTCTTCACATACCATCGTTTGATTCTTCATCCAAATAATTTCTATCTCAAAATCCAATGATATACTTGGCTTGGTTATTGATTTAGGTGCGTAAACAGATTGGATAGTTCCACTTGATGAGATTGGAGTGGCATGGTGGATAAATTCAGGTAACTAATTAGGTATTAGTTGCTGAAATTCTTTTTTGTTCAATTTGTAGGATATTTTAAAGCAAAAATCTCGATGCTTTCTTAAATGATTGTTTCGTAGCTTAATTGGATTAAAAGCACAGCTTGAAATTTATTAGGGTTTAGAAATGCACTAAATTTTTGGTGGATTCCACTTTCTGCATTCCATCACAAAATAAAAAAAGATGAATTGAAATATTAAATATTAAGTAATTTATTCTTTGTAATTGGCGAAACCAAAATTAAAAACGAATTTTTTTTTTTTTGTAGACCAGCATAAAACAGAGCATTGGAAAACTTTGTAGTATGCTGTTTTACTTAATGGGATTGAAGACCAGAGTTTGAAATGTTGAAACTCTTTTGGGTGAGTTCTTCCTCTTTTCACGATAAGCCCCCTGAGCCTCCCTCTTCTTCTTCCTCAGCCAAAGATGCAAAAGAAGCTCGCCAATGATGATGATGGTGAGCTTCCATGGTGGGTGAGTTCTGTTGTAGTATTTTGGGTTTTGGGTTTCTGGGCATGTTGATTTTGAGGCCACTTTTGATGGGTTTCTTTCAAATTTGGATATTATGTTTGCTATCATGTGAATTATGATTGTTTTATTCGAAAAGTTGGACTTTTGGGTTGGGAAATGGTTACTTCCCATTTCAATATTTTCGGAATGAATTTGGTATTTGTTGAATGGGTTAAGATGGTTTGCTTGTTTGGTTGAATTGTTCAAGTTTAATAGGTGGAGGTAAATGCTGATATCAAATTTAAGTTTAATAGGTGGAGGTGTTGATGTTAATGGTGAATTCTTTAGTATTTCAGCATTCCTTAGCCCTAAATAGGTGCTCACTTGCGAATTTGATGTTCCCTTATATTTGTAGATATTTGATTGCCTATTGAAGTATGTATTATGTAACCTGTCATTAAGATTCCTGTGAAGATCCATGCTAATGGTAAATTTGCGGCTTTCTGTAATTTGTTATGAAATATTATTGTTATAATTGAGATTAATTGTTTTTTAAAAAAAAAAAAACAGTGCATCAGCATATGATTGACATTTGCATAGCATTTGGATGCAGCTTTTTGGTGATTGCTTATTTGCTGAGTTAAGGTATAAAAAGTTAAAAGCAAAAAAAAAAAAAAAAAAAAAAAAAAAAATGATGGCAAACAGACTTGATCTATGAGTTAAAACCATGGAATTTCACGTGTAACAGCTAGTCAGCAAAAATAAAGGTGTAACAGCTAATTACTGGAGTGATCTAACTAACTGTTACAGAACAGGACTTATTTGTTGGTTGTCTTTGATGGTGACTTGCCTCTTCATTACATCAGTTGCTTGCATTCTTAAATGGTTTGGTTATGGCCAGTTGAGAAGTTGAGCTAGTGTAATTAGTTGCACAAATATGACACTTGATTGATTCAAATTGTTGAGTCTGAAAGAGTGACCATTCTTGCTACTATTTTGTACATAAAGCTACATTGTATGAGCTTGGATAGCATGCCCGGTGCCAATGTCTATTATCTTAGATATCCTAGTAGGGGAATAGGAGAGTGAATCTTGTACCTATTTTAAGACCCCTTTTGGGTCTTCTTGAATACATAATTGGGTTTTGAAAGGTCAATTTAATCTTCAAACTAGTTCAAAATTCAAATTAGAGCAGAGAGGGGAGGTGTTCTCTCAAAGTTTGTTCTTTACTAATAAAAAATAATTAAGTTGAATGCTTGATGGTAACAAATAAAATAGCAATAGATAGCAGTCAAGGAATAAAGAAATGTGAGGTCTTAGTGCAATTCTATTGAAATCAAGTTCCTTGTTTTATACTAATTTCTTATTTTGATATCTGTTATTTGTAGGAAATTTGGAATGCCCCTAGTAGAAAATATTGTTGCATTGGGGAAATAATTTGGCAAGGAAGAACTGAACACCAAGGCTTTCTCATAAAAATGTTCTCAAGAAGAAGTTAGTCAGAACTAATTGGGGAAAAAGAAGGAAGAACTGAACACCAAGCTTTTCATAAAAATGTTCTCAAGAAGAAGTTAGTCAAATAGAAAAAGATGCGCTTTTGGGTTCAAATAGAAGGTGACAATTCTGTATTCCTTCAGAATTTGAAATTGGTCTCCACTAATTTACTAGAGCATAGGAGAAAAGCTTCAGTTCTTTCTTTATCCCACAGAGGCATATTCCATTGATCAGACTGCTTAATATTATAGATTTTAAATTTCTCTATCAACAGTAACTATTTGCAAGTATTTTACTAGCCCCCTTCAATAATGTGCAGTGTTTTTCTGTAAACCAGCAGAAAAAATAGCATTGGAACTTTTGTAGTTATGTTGTTTTCCTTA
>OU015761.1:45351660-45422588 GCA_907173295.1 Fagus sylvatica
CTTTAATGAATCTTATATTTCTTATTAAAAAAAAAAAAAAATGTATGTGCACTCTCATGACACAAGCAAGCCAGCTGCTGTTCTATCTAGATATTGTCTGTCATGACTTGATGGATTTTGTTTTTTCTTTCCCTCCATTGGAACTAACTACATGAATAATTTTACTTCCTCAGCCTCCTGAAGTATGGCATGGTGGTGTTGGCTTTGTATCAAAGGAGATGATTCAAACCCACTGCCCTGCACCGGCATCTGATATTCAGGTCAGGGACTTGACAATTTACATTTGTTTCTATCCCTGAAATCTCTTTAGGATATTTTTATATCTTGCTGGTTACATTTGTGTTAGAAAAGAAGGTACCGGATCAAATAACCGTGGATAAGAACTGATTTTGATACTTGAATATGCAGATTCGGAGGTGTGGTCCACCACCCATGAACAAGGCCATAGCCGGTCACCTCGAAGCCCTTGAATATACATCTGATATGCAGTTCCAATTCTTATCCTTTTTTGCGAGGTCTTTAACCTTGATTTGGACCAGCTTTTATTATTTTATCCTAGGATATTAATTTCTGGCTCTGAATGGTATTGTTAAGCATTAGAGGGCTTGTAAACTTTCTTGCTTTTAACTCAATAAAGATATCCATTGATAGTTTTGAAGTGCAATAGCCAATAGTGCATACATGGGTGTACTAGTTACCCCAGGATACTTGTTTATTATTGGCTAAAATTCAACTTAGTCCATTGACTTTTACTTCAATTGTCAAATTAGTATTTAAGGTTTTTGTGAATTTAATCATTCATTTTAACTATCTTGTCTTTCTACCCAAATCTGTTAGCGTTTCCAGATGCATAATTTACTAGATATTGTTGTTTGATGAGTGTAATTTTTTTATTTTTTTTTTAAACTTTAAACTTTAAATAGCTTCATTTGTTATCAAAGTTGGATTGAAACTGAAGGACTAAATCGATTCATTTTGACAAAGTAAGGGATTAAATTGATAAAAATTAATCTTTAAGAACTAATTTGACAATTGAAGTAAAAATTTAGCGACTAAATTAAATTTTATCATATATTATTATATGACAAAGGCATTTAACAAATTATTTGTTTTTGGTTTGAAAAATACATTTTCAGTTGATGGTATAACATATTCTCACCATCCACGTCGACTGCACTGGAAACCCATGGCATAGAAGAAGAAAAAAAGTTGTTCATTTGCTGTTGTATTACTTGGCTTGTGTGGAAGTTTTTGGCAAATCTTTATTTCCTTTTTAATGTAATTTCCACTTCATAAAGGGATTGGACTTAGATTTCCAGGGCTCCAAGCTTATATAAATAGGTCCTTACAGTTACAACTGGTGAATGATAGAGGACATTGGATCATGAGCTCTATATTTTGGATTGGATTGGTATCTCTACAGTTCTTTGAGGCTTAATTATAGAGCATATACCAGGGGCTAAAAGATTGCTTAGGAATGTGGACAATGGGAGGTTGTGTTAGAACTTAGAACTTATTCATAAACGTCGATTGGTAGGGCACCCTATCCAATCAAACCCAAATAGAGAAATTATTGAGACTAGTAGACAACTTCTTGGTAAGTACTGGACTTGTGGGCATTTTTCACATCGAAAAGAAAATCACAGTATTAATTGGATAGCTGAGATTACTTGGTGTCACCTCAAGAGATTCTTTCCTGTAATTACTTGGTGTATGTGTGACAGAAGATTATATAAACTTAGTGGAATAGTCAGGTACTCGAAAAGTTCTAGATATCCATGTTAGTAAAAAAAAATAGATGGTTGACACTTTTGGTGATCTATTTGCTAGGGATCACTACTTTTGCTTTCCCTCCCAATGGGTTCAATTATCATTTCATGACTGTATTGGGGTTTCTTGGATTTGCCCAAAAAAATAAAAAAAATAAAAAAGTATTGGGATTTCTTGGACTCACTTTTGTATGTTATTAGTTGGGCTTAGCCCACTCGTTTTAATTGAAAGCTGAACTGTTTTTCTTACATTCTTGGCCAATGAGGAATGTTATGAAGATTGGTAGAACTTGCCCATTCATACTCATGCTGATGTAGTGATGGTACTGGAAAGTTTGCGACATGCTACTACCTTGGTATAGCTTCTTCTGCTTACCTGTCAATAAACACACATGAAAGGTATTGAGTGGGGACTTTAGCTAGTATTGAGTGGTATTTGGTACATTAGACGTGCAGACACCTTAAAAATAATTTATTAAAAAAAGCAAGCTTAAAAGATATTTCTTTCTTTTTTTAATAAATAAACAAATGAATGAATAGATATGACTTTTTTTTTTTTCTTTTTTTATTTTTTTTTATTTTAATGAATAGATATGACTCATTTGGAGGGAAAAAAAATTTATATAATTTCATATAAAAACAGAAAACAATAATATGGAGTTTAATAATTTCTCTACACGACATTTTTACCCGACATTAGACGTGCAAACATCTAGTGCAATATCACATTCTTGGCCTATCCCAATAAACAATAAAAATTGTACCTCTTTAGCCATATCATAGTTGTTTTGTACCCGCATTCGTATCAGCCTAATTAAACCCTCAATTTTGTTAAAATATTGTTATCTACCCACATAAACTTACACGCATCAGCCTCAATAGAGCTAAGACCAAATATAACATTGCTACAATAAACCCATTTTGCACGCCCACTGTAGATCAACAAACCTATTATTAATTCATTTCTCTCTCTCTCTTTCTCTCTTCAAGCTTTGTTTGTCCTTTCTCTCTCTCTCGATCTCACACCATCTCATGCTCCCACAAACGGGCCATCCCTTACTCCCACAAACCACGCCATCTCCTGCTCCCACAAGCGGGGTCGATCTGGTGGCTTTGCAGATGGGTTTGGTGGTGAAATCGTGGTAAATTTGCAGATGCAACGCCGATCTGATGGATTTAATGACTTTGCAGATGGATTTGGTGGGGATTTTTTTTTTTGTTGAGAAAAAAAAGAAAAAGAATCCGATGTAGTTTGATGTGAATAATAAATTAGTTAAAGGAGAAAAAATAGGTATTTTAGTTATAATTTGATTCAAATTACCTAGAGACTGATGCTAATGCTCTCAAGAATTGTCCAAGTCAAACCCATAAATGTAGAGCTATTACTTTGTCCCTAACTTCTCAATAAAGCAGCCTAGACATCTGGAATCTACAAATTGCATTAAGACTGATCCAATTTAACTCTGGGAGCTAGCTTTTGAAATTCAACTATTTTAATTTGGGGTACTCTAGTCAACTAAACCAGTAGTTTGACCTAATGATTGAAGTCTAGCACAGTAGACATCTGGATCTACGATTCATATAAACTGTTAAACTAGCACTAGCTTCCAGTCATTATTAAAGCATTATTGTACTGGATGCTTTTCTCTATATCACCAAAAATAAATAAATAAATAAAAATACAACAATTGTGATAAGGATTTTCAACTTTCAAGTTCTCTTTCATTTGTTTATTTGGTATTCCACCCTTCATAAGTATGTGGGTTGTGTTTCCTACCTATCGATATTTATAGACACTAAGCTCAACTACTTTTTTCCAGGGATTTTTTTTTTTCAAAAAAATAAAAGTTGGTAAGGCTCTATTATTACATTCATATATATATTTTGTTAGGATTGTTCAGTATTCTTCCTCTCTTTTTTGAAGGTGTCTTTTAACAATGAGTTAATCCCATTAATATTTAATATGGTATTAGAGTACATTATCAATATATTTAATCCACAATTCACGTGTTTAGTTGACAAATCTATTTTGGTTTTTTTTTTTTGGGGTGGAGAGTCGAGATGGTCCTCATATTCAATCAAGCTAACATGGTACTTATCCATTTTCGTAAAGGTTAGGTCCTATCCAGTTATACCTTACCTACTTATAAAGACTAACAAATTTTGTTTATTAGCTCACCATGTTAAATTATTTGAATAAACAAAACTTTGTACACACAGTCAATTGTCACAATTCATGATCATTGACACTTTGACAGTTATCATTAATTTGTGAGTCTACTTATATTTTATTTGTATATTAGGGTATTGCATCCAGTTACAATTACAATATCTAAGGTTTCGATTTGAAATAAAAAGGAAAAAAAATAATAACAAAAATACTTGTTCAGCCTTTGGCATTACATGCATTGTGAAGTCAGAGAATAATCATGTAACGTAATTCATATGGCGTCTCTCTTTGACAAATCCCAAGCACTTTGCAGACTATGTCCAAGAGTTCTCTCATATCCTAAAATAAATTAATACCCCGATGATATATATGTATCAATTATATATATATTAAGAATTTTATATTGTGATTGGCATTGGGAATGTGATTTCTTGGGCGATGTTTGATCGTCGTTTTCATCAACTTAATTTCTAGAGATTGGTGAGGTTTACATCGCCCAAGAAATCTTATTCGCAACGCCACTAAGAATTTTATATTGGTCACCCTTAGGTTACGCTGAGTAGTTGGTATGCATTAGGTGGGATTTTGAGTTTGCCAAGATTTTGCAGACATAATCAAGGATGAAATCAGGAATTTTTCCTTGGAAGAGTTATATAGTACTATAATGCGATTAAATGAAATTTAAACCACAAATATACATACATATACACATACACATATGTGTATGTAATTAACTAATTATGCATGCGTTTGTTTGAAAAGTGTGAGTGAAAAGTTTCTTATGAGAGATGACTAAAATAACATCATAAATAAAACTCTTTATTAAATTTCCCTTTTCAAAATTTTAACATCATAAATTTAAATAACTCCATCTATATCAATGTGTGGCATATTTTGTTTATAGTCAGTCACATGCACCAAAAAAGAGGAGGATTATGGAAAGTTGATGGCCAATGTAAAATTTAATCCCTTTATCATGAATGGATCTTATATAGATATAAGTTGGGTGTCCCATACTAGCAACGGGCCACATCAGATTTTAATTAGTAAAAAGTAGGTTAGGGTTAGTTAGGGCATTCCCTTGTAAGCGATGTGCATCATCGACGACTGAGTGTAGTGAGAAATGGATAAGGGTTTGTTCGCTTTGATGTATGAGTGTGGGTAAAAAATTTAGTCCAAGAGAATAGGATTCGTATATGTACTTGGAATATAAGATTTTTGAACATTTTTCGAATCTACTTTCTTCAAATAGGAACGAAAGTAATTAAGAATTTTTTTTTTGGGAGGACATGGATTAACTAATTCAAGAGTTACCAAATGGGAAAATGGTTTATTGGAGGAAACTTGAATGGTCATGTTGGAAGAGACATAGGATTCAAAAGAATTCCTGGAAGATAAGGGTATGGAGTAAAAAATGAGTAAGGAGTTGTTAATTATAGACTTCGCAGTGGTACATTATCTAATATTGATGAACTACTAGTGTAAATTTTAAAATGTAGAAAACCCACTTAATTATTTTTAAAAGTGGACAAACGTTGGTCAAATAGATTTCATTCATATTCTAAGAATTGATGGTAGTAATTATAAAAATTGCAAGATGATATCAAGAGATAGCGTAACAACTCAACATAGGCTGGAGGTGATAGATATTTGTGTTAGAAGATGGGGAAAAAATATATTCAGCAACAAAATTGCAAGATGATTATCCGACCAACAAATAACAAAACAATATACCAATTAAGAATCATTTTAGGAAACTATCATTACAATCAATTTCTCAAAAAAGAAAAAAGAAAAAAAGAAATACTCAATCTTCTTAATTGGCCCCCATGGGACGCTGCACTATTTCCTCTCCTTAAGATTAACAGAGTACTAGAAAATAAGAAATAATAAATTGAAGAAACAAATTTGTAGGTACTCAAGAAATTAGAAAAACTAAGATTCCGAAAACTATGTAATTAAATTCTACAACTTTTTACATTCTATTATGAAAATTAATTTTAAATTCAACAAAAAAAAAGATTAAATTTTTACAGTGTGGTTGAATTACTAGAAAATTCTGTGTGGATATTTATTGTATTAATCATTAATCCTCTGCACAATTGGATATAGATTTTTCATAGAATATTTTTTAGTGATTCTTAATTACAGAATCCCCGTAATATGTCATGATGCAGATAATTTTAATTCCTCTCTTCGTTTAAAATATATACCAATGAAGATGATAAATTTATTAGCTACTTGAATATTTTTTCTTAGTTTCGGAAATTTATTCTGCTTCAGTAGCAATTAGGAGGGAAATTATTGATTCATATATACAATGTATATACATAAGTCATGACATACGTCCAATACATGCAAACATAATATTTGTCAAAACAAGGGGACTATGCCAAAAGTGCTGATAATTAGATAATTGATATACATAAACTTAAACATATAAATACACATAAATTAATGTATGAAATATAAGTATTATTTTGCTTCTTGACTTCATTAACATCTTCAATGCTACTATGTTTTTTTGAGATTCAGTTAAAATTTCCTAAACTAGAAAAACAACAGAATTGCAAGTATTGCCCCCAAAATCTAGCTTCTAGCCATGATCTAACTACTATAATACACAAATTAATTACAAGTGATAAAGATTGTATATGTATGGATTGATGTATGTGTATGTTTGTATTTGCATATGATCAAGCATATGTATAAACATTTATAACTCAATATATTGAACAATGAACAAAAAAAAAACAATACTGTGAATCATTCTTTAAAAAAAAAAAAAAATTATATTGTGTACTTTACTATATGGTCCATGTCGTGTATTGTACCACAAAGAATAGTTATAGTTTGTATTGTTACGAATTATTATGTAAGGTAGTTGCATTAATCTCTTTTAATTCTGTAATAGATGACTGTGACACATATTACAAACTTTTTTTCTAATAAATTTAATTTTTATTTAATATATTATTAGAGTTTTTAATATTCATTTTTCTTTTCAGAATTCAAATAACTCGTATTTGTTGCATGCTACCTTATACATGGTTCCATTGATCCAGATTATTTTAATCGGGATATTAACAGAATCCCTCTAATATGTCATAATGTACCTGTTATAATTTAATGGATCGGGATGGACCCGAGCCCATGATTCGCCCACTATGGGTTTCGGGTCTTATTTAGTCATGTGATAAGGATAACTATCCATGATTTGAATTGGAAAGAATCATGGGATAGGGGGTTATCACATCCCTAAAAAGGAGGGATGCGCTTCTACCTAATAAATATATTAATATTTAATATGTTGAGAAGACTAAATGAAAACAACAGTTTATACAGAGAAAAATAAACAAACGTAGAAAAAGCTTTCTAACTCACTAAGTGTGAGACTCTCTAGAATTTAGTTCATGGATTATAGGGTAACTCTAGTAGCCAACCTCAACCCACGAGAACAAGGATGAACACGTGGGCAAAGAGAGATTCGTAATTGAAGAAGAAAAGCAATGTAACAAGCTAACCAAATCGATTCGGGTCTTCCGCAATGAGTAAGTTTCTCAAACTCGGTTCATATTCTATTTGTGTATGATATATGAAATAACATTGGTATCAGAGCTATAGTTTGGCTTGCTTTGCTATTTTTTTTATGCTATGATATTCTTTGATGATATGTTTTATTGGATTAAAACCATTGTTGAAATTGTAAAACTTTTATTTAAAACTTTTTATATGGTTATGTTCCTATGAGTTAAAGGAATAATCTGATAAAATTTTGTGTAAAATGGATCAAAGAATTGAGAGAAAGCTTGATATAAGAATGTTATAGATCAAGATTTTCTTAACTAATATGTGATACGTAATTGAAATCCATTGAGAACGAGAGGTATCATTAACATTATATATTTGGTATACGTATGTTGATTAACCATGCTGAAATCTTGTATAAAGAATGTTATAGGGTAGTGTAGAGGCCCATTTTTTCAGTCCACCGCAGACCAAGTCTAAGACCCCAGAAATTTGTCAAAGGCCCGAAGCTCATCAAGCCCAGTGGTCCACGGTAGCCAAAAATATAAAAAGAAATGGCCTTCAGCCATCAACCAAATCCAAAGCCCAAAGAAGAGAAACCCAGCCCATTCCATCCACAAACTCATGTCAGCAAGAGAGGCATCAGAGGGTTCAAAATAATTCAAAAAGGAGAGGGAAAAAGGATTCCCACGTGAAGCATCATTTTTCCCTCCTCTCTTGGTGTGGAGCTCGAGGCGCTGAAGGGGAACATTTCCAAGACAAAAATCAACTTCCCAAAGCTTCATGATCATAATGAAGGGCTGGCTTTCTTCATTAACCAGCAGATATGAGAAATATCTCCAGGAAAAAATGGTCTACGGCGGCACCAGTGACAGCAAGAAATGATGAAGAAAGTGGCTGGTCCTCCACTTTGTCCACTGGTCCACGGCGTACTCCTTCACAAAAAAAGGGTCTACGGTGACAACCAGCTAAAAAACCAAGATTGATTGAGAAGATGAAACAAGAACGGAAAAGACTGAGAGGTCTGCCATGGCCGCCCAAACCAGCATCAACCAAGGGCAACGACCACCGCAACCCAGCACTCCAGTGGTCCTTGCTCATCCTCATCATGGAACTTAGGAAGCACGGTTTGGAGGTAGGGGAATCAATCTATTGAAAATTTTATTTGATCTGCCGCAACATAAAAGGCATTGGTCTACTGGGAAACAATGCCAAAAATGGTAAGATCAAATTTAATTAATGCAAAATGTATGTGAGTCAAGTCAATCTAATTACTTCAGCTCATTACCAAACATTTAATGCTCATCACCTCACTCCTCATAAATGAGCCAAAGATCCGCCGTCCGCCGCAGATCAAGTCAAATCTGCGGCAGATGAAAACCATCAGCCTAATCCCAAATAAATTTTGTCAACTCCCGCCCCTTTATTTCTCAGATAAATAGTGATTCTCATGATAAAGAGGATAATGAATGAAACCACTAGGCATGAACACCACTATAAATAAAGGTGAGAAAGGGGAAGAGGGGGGTTGGTCAGCTGGTGGGTGAAGTTTCAGACCTAAATTAACTCCTCCATAAAAGCTGACTTCAAAAGCTCAAAGAAAAAAGACAACCAAAAAAGAGTCCACGGGACACTTCCCGTAGATCCACGGTAGACCAGAAATACTTTTAGTCTACCACAACAAAAAGAGTCATTCTTTTACCCGCCAAACACTTACACTAAACACTAAACCTGATCCATGATACTGACTTACGTACGTTTCTGCACAATAGATGATTCTCTTCCTACTCCCCAAATCTCCTAAGTTCCATGATTTATTATATTTCTTTGATCAATTACTATTTTTTGCAAATCACAGAGAAAGCCGAGTACATTGTGCTCAGTTTCTTGATCTACGGCACTGACCTTGAGCTTTGTTATTTATCATACGTGCTGTGTCCACTGCCACTCACTGTGGACTCCTGAAGAGGCTGAGTCTGTTATGTTCAATTTCAATCTACGGGATTGATTCTCTTTACTTGTTGGCAAAATTGTAATGCATTTCTTAAATGTTATTGTCATTGTATGATATGGTTACTGAATGTCTTGGTAGAAGCAAAATCCACGATTATTAGCTCATTCTGATCTGCGGTACTGACTTTATTCGTCCACCGCAACTCTCTATGTGAGCATTGTGGCCTGGTGGATCAAGAGGTACCAGAGGGAAAGCACCATCAGCCATCAAGTAGTTTACCATGCTTGATGTAGAGTTTTGGGCTCAACACCCTCCTTTCTATACAAATCCAGGCCGTGTTCAGCCCGTTCGTGGATTGATACGTGGCCCATCAAAGCATAAATTTTTAGCATCCACATTTTGGCAACTCCACTGGGGAGTTGAGTTGCAATTTTCCCTTGTTTTATCCTTTTGAAGCTGATCTACGGTCTTTGGGGGCTACAGCCATGCCACCTAAGAAATCTACCAGACAAAACTCAGTAGTTAACTCTCATGTTGAAGTAGAATCTCAAGGCCACAGCCATGCCATGGGGGAGACACACGCCCAAGATGGTGGACAGACGCTTGGGGGAAAGAATCCCTTGGGTGGCGGACAAGTTCTTGGTGGTGGACATGATCATGGTGGTGGAAAAACCCTTGTTGGTGGACCACAACAGATGGCACTTATGTTCGAAATGATCAAGGGAATGCAGCAGGCTCAGGTGGAACTTGCTGAGTCTCTAAGGCAGATGAAAGAGGTCAATGGCAACAAGGAGGACCATCAAAATAAGAACGACAACTGCAACCATGAAGAAAGGGATTCTCACAATAAGAATGATACACCGTTTGTCACCATGTTTGATGTGGCAGACCTACTTAAGCAAGAAAGAGAAAGGCCCCCCAAGGAGCCTAGACACTTTGTGAGAAGACCCCCTTATCCCATGGAACTATTGAAGGAGCCATATCCAGAGAAGTATGATACACCTGCCTTTGCCCTATTTGATGGAAGAAAGGGGAGTGCCATGGAACATATCAGCAAGTTCTTGGATTCCATGGGCCCTTTTGCTGCACATGGTGATCTCTGTCTACTGGAGTTCTCAAAATCCCTGGTGGATAGGGCGTACACTTGGTACACAGTGTTGCCCGCTGGGTCCATCAGAACCTGGGAGGACATGGTAGAGAGCTTTTGCAACAAATACTTTCATGTTGAAGAAAAGATTACCCTAGTCAACTTGCATGGCACCAAGCAGCAGATTGGGGAAGATTTAGTAAAGTACATCCACCGCTTTTGAGATGTGTCTTTAGATTGTCATGTGAAATATCAAGAGGGGGAACTAGTAGAAGTATGCATCGATAACATGCTGCCTGAATTTCGTACCCATTTGGAGAATTTAGACATCACACAGTTTGCCCCTTTACTCCAAAAAGCTAGGAAGACTGCCATCTCAGTTAAGCCCCAAGTTGAAAAAGGAAGGGATAAGAAAAGTCTACCGCAGACTCTTATTGTGTCTACCGTAGCTATAGCCAGCGATACCAAACGGAAGAATTCAACAGAAAAGGTCTACGAGGAACCACCACCATTGCCTTTCACAGTTGAAGAAATGATGGCCATTTTTGATAAATGGGTTCAAGATCAAGTGATCAAACTTCCAAAAATCACCAAACAACCTACTGCAGAAGAACAGAAAAATCCCAAGTATTGCCGCTATCATAGGTACGTCCATCATCCTACCGTGGACTGCCAGACCCTCAGATGGGAGGTCAACCGTAAAATTCAAGATGGCACTTTGCAACTCTCAGAAGAGCAGCAAAAGGTCCACAAGACACCCTTTCCTAATTACAAGAAGGACAAGAACAAGGCTGTGGTGTCAGTGGTGATCCACGGGAATGTGAGTGACATGGAAGTGAAAGAGTCTACTGCAGCAAGTTCCTCTTTGGTACCAGCAGCTGTTAGGACCCTACAAAAGAGTCGAAAGTTCAAGTCACTGTTCAATCAGCTGGGATTCGGACCTGAAGTTAGAAATGCTGCGACGGAAGCACTTATCACAATAGCCGCGAAATCCGGAGCCACATGCTTCACCGTAGAAGCTCATGGCAGCCGTGCCTTCTTAGAGACCACAAATGCCATAACCTTCACGGACGAAGACATGGAAATTCAATACCCTGACCATAGACGCCCACTCTACCTGTCTGCGATAGTGAAAGATATTCAAGTTAGGCGTGCTCTGGTGGACACTGGTTCCTGCCTAAACCTCATTCCCTTAAGCACTCTCCAAGCCGCAAATGTGTCATAGTAGAAGATCCAAGGATCTCCCATGGAAGTAACTGGATTTGGGGGAGTAACTGAATACACAATGAGGCATGTACAGCTAGTCCTGAGGGTAGGGCCGATCGTGGCACTCACGCGATTCCATGTTGTGAATGCCGAAGCCCCTTATCAATGCTCCTCGGTAGACCTTGGCTGCATAAACACAAGTTAGTGTCATCCACTTACCATCAGTGTGTTAAGGGAAGACTTAATGGGAAGCCAATCCGCATTGCTGCAAACTCCTCTCCATTCGATCAAACCGAAGCTCATTTTACGAAAGTAGCTCTTTACGATGACTTAGCATCCATGGGAGAACCATCAATTGTGAAACCATGTGGAACACCACTGTCTGCATGGGAAGATATTAAAGATGATCCTGAGGTTGATCTACGGGAGCTGCTTGAACAAAAGAAGAAAAGGAAAGAATGTGAAGTTGAACATGGGAGTCCACCGCAATGTATGCGTGTCCAGCTCCCCAACGAACGTGTTGTCTATCGTTTATGAAGGTGCGTGGGGCCTGCTTGCCCACAGCAAGAGGTCCCACACCTGAAGGGGGTGGTCTGCAACCCTCATGTCACTTAACATAGCAGACTGGAAATTCTGAAGAAGTTGCGGTGGATCAACCAGAGTCTACGGCAGAGACTCGGAATTTTGAAGAAGTTGTGGTGGATCAACCAGAGTCTACGGCAGAAACCCGAAATCCTGAAGAAGCTATGGTAGATCAAGCAGAGTCTACGGCAGCGAAGGAAGAAGAGTCCACCACAGCAGAACCAAAGATAGCTACCAAAGAAGAACTTGAGGTAATTAATTTGAGTGATGATCCTTATGTCAATAAGCCTATATCAATTAGCATGTCTTTGTCTGTCAAAGAAAGAAAATGTTTAATTGATCTGCTACATGAGTATAAAGATATGTTTGCTTGAGATTATGATGAGATGTCGGGGATAGATCCAGGATTGGTAGCCCATTCCTTGAATGTGGAACCCAGAACCAGGCCTATGATACAACCCATGAGGACTTTCAATACGGAAGTCGAAGCACAAATTACACAAGAAGTGAAAAAGTTACTCACTGCTGGCTTCATTAAACCGATACAGCATCCACGGTGGCTGTCAAACATTGTACCGGTCAAAAAGAAGAATGGGCAAATTAGGTGTTGCGTTGATTTTCGAAATCTTAATAAAGCATGTCCAAAGGATGAGTTCCCTCTTCCGAACATGGACTTGCTGATTGATTCAGCCGCCGGTCATGCCATGTTTTCTTTCATGGACGGGTTTAGTGGTTACAATCAAATCCGCATGTCCACCAAAGATGCTGAAAAAACTGCCTTCCGTACACCAATTGGCAATTTTTATTATACCGTTATGCCTTTCGGTCTCAAAAATGCTGGTGCTACCTACCAAAGGACCATGACAGCCATGTTCCATGATATGATGCACAAGGAAATTGAAGATTATGTGGATGACATTGTGGTGAAGTCCAAGAAAAGAGAAGATCATCTTGAAACCTTAAGAAAAGTGCTTGATAGATGTCGGCTTTACAAGCTTAAAATGATCCCCTCAAGTGTGCTTTTGGGGTGTCTGCTAGAAAATTCTTGGGTTTCTTAATCCACAACCGTGGAATTGATGTTGATCCAGCTAAGGCGTCTGCCATAGCCACCATGAAGGCACCAACTTCTCATAAGGAATTGAAGAGCTTTTTGGGGAGATTATCCTACATCAGGAGGTTTATTCCTGGTCTGGCAGCAGTAACAGCCATATTCACACCCCTAATGAAGAAAGGAGTTCCCTTTGTTTGGTTCACGGCGTGCCAACAAGCATTTGAGAAGATCCAAGTAATCATGACCAAGCTCCCCACCGTATGTGCTCCAGTCCCTGGTAGACCATTACGCTTGTACTTGGCTTCCAATAGTGAAGTAATTGGGGGATTAGTAGCACAAGAAGATGAAAATGGGACCGAAAAGCCGATCTACTATGTTAGCCGTGGACTCAGAGATGCTGAAACAAGATACTTGGGGGCTGAACGGGCATGCTTGGCCTTGATATATGCCTTACAGCGTCTACGGCATTACTTCTTGGCCCATAAAATTCAGTTGATGACTAAGTCCCACCCAATTAGGAGTCTACTGCACAGGCCGGTCCTCTCCGGTAGACTAGCTCAGTGGCTTTTGCAATTGTCCCAATATGAGATAATCACTAAAACCCCCCACAGCAATCAAGAGTCAAGCCATAGTAGATCTCCTTGCACAATTCCCGAGAGAAGATAGCTCATCAATCTCACATGAAGTACCGGGAGGAATGGGAGAAGCACTTTTGGCAGATCTGGTAGACTCAATATGGACACTGAAATTTGATGGTTCTTCAACATCTAACTCAAGTGGGGTTGATATTGTGCTGATTCGAGAAGATGGAGAGACTATAGCTAAGTCCTTCAAACTTGATTTCTCATGCTCCAATAATGCCTCAGAATATGAAGCTTACATAACCGGGTTAGCCATTGCCCACGAAATGGGGATAAAGCATCTACGGGTGATTGGAGACTCCAACCTTGTAATCTGCTAGACCAAAGGTGAGTTTTCACTCAAAGAACCATCATTGGCACCATACTGTGCTTTAGCCCAGAAATTAGAAGAAAAGTTTAATACTTTTGAGATCTCTCACGCCTTGAGATGCGGGAATCGTTATGCGGATGCACTTGCAACCTTGGGCTCCCAAATCTCATTTGAAGGGCCAAAAGTGGATGTCACCATCAACAAGAGAAATGTGCCTATCACTGATCTACTGAAAGATGAATTTGAAGAACAAAACCTTGAAGTTGAGGATTGGAGAGTACCTATAAAAGCCAAGCTTATGTCGCCTGAAGGCGTGGTAGACCTCAAAGTGCTCAAGGATTATGTATTGATTGCTGGTGATCTCTACCATAGATTACCTGGAGGTGTCTTGGCAAGATGTGTGAGCCTCCAAGAAGCAGCAAAGAAACTTACAGAGGTCCACGGGAAGTCTTGTGAATTTAGAGATGGAGTGAGCCTCTACCGCAAACTACAACGTCTAGGGTATTTTTGGCCTAACATGAGTAAACAGGCTGCCAGTCTAGAGGAGCAATGCTCATTTTGTCAGCACCAACACAAATCTGATCAGGTCTATGCGACATTCGTTTCTAATGATTGGCGCACCCCTTTCCTTGAATACCTCATTGAGAACATTCTATCGCAGACCAGCCAAGCAGCAATTAGACTTAAAAAATTAGCCACAAGGTACTTTGTGGAGGGAGGCATATTATTCCGAAAGGGGTTCCACGGTGACCCCTTAAAATGCCTCAGCTTTGCTGAATCTCAAACAGTGATGAAAGAAGCCCATTCCGGAGAATGTGGAGAGCATCAAGGCAAAAAGAGACTTTACCAGCTGCCGTTGACTCTTGGCTATTATTAGCCAACTATGAAGAAAGACACAGCAGACTTCGTGAAGTCTTGTCACACTTGCCAACTCCAAGCTAATCTCATTCATACACATCCAACCAGTCTGCAGAACATGGCAACACCATGGCCATTCCACACTTGGGGGCTAGATCTCAAAGGCCCAATTAATCCGCCCTCTGGTGGATACATCTGGATCTTAGTAGCTACCGAGTACTTTTCAAAGTGGGTTGAGGCCATTCCCCTTCGCAAAGCAACTGGTGCAGCCGTGGCTAACTTCATCCGTGAGCACATTATCACAAGGTTTGACATTCCTCACAAAATCATTAGTGATAATGGTACCCCTTTTGTCAATAAAAGTGTTAAGGAAGTCTTGGAGCACTATCGGATCAAACACTGCAGATCCACACCTTATTACCCCCAAGGTTATGGACAAGCGGAGGCAACTAATCGCATATTGTTGCGTATTTTGAATAAAATGGTCTTTGACTATGGGAAAGGCTGGAGTTCTCATCTGGCAAACACATTATGGGCCTACCGTGGATCAACCAAGATAGCAACAGGCTTTACCCCATTTTCTTTGGTTTATGGTACTGATGCTATTTCCCCCACAGAATTACTAGTGCCTAGCCCAAGGATTTTGCATGGGATGGACTTGGAAGCTAATGCTGATATTTGTGCGGAGGCTAGAGTGGCAGACTTGGAAAGTTTGGAGGAGGCAAGAGAATTGGCCCAAGCCCGTAGTCTACGGTACCATCAAAAGCTTGCTAGTGCTTATGAGAAAACGCTGCAGATCAGAATTTTTGCTAAGGGTCAAATGGTCTTGAGAACAGTGGATCACGTGAGAAAGGGTCTCCCTTCACCATCTAAGTTTGCACTGAATTGGGAGAGGCCATACTTGATCCGTGAAGCATATGACAGTGGCTATTATAAATTATCCACCGCAGATGGCACCACTCTGGTGGACCCTATCAACGGAAAGTGGCTGAACCGTTATTACTCGTAAGATGCACTTTTATTAGCCAAGTATTTTGAATCTTTTGTTTTGGAACGATTTGAATCATGATGTATTGTTAAAGAACGATGACATGTAATGTCTATGTTTTGCTAAAAAATCGAAGGACTCCCACATGTTTCTTGCAAAAAAAAAGAAGGGAAAACCCTCCTCCCATGTCAAAAAATTCTTACAAGACAAGCGATAGATTAGATATATCACAATCAAATTCACAAACTTAGCTTGGCATAAACAAAGTATGAGCATGAGCATTCAAAAGGACCAAAACTTGGTCATTTGTCCAAAAAAAAAACCAAAACTTGGTCACCACAGAACATAAGTACAAATGTTTAAAAAAATAGCACTAGGACATAGTCATCACAAAGAAATAAACATGGTAACTACAAAGGTCAATCAAGAAGGCTGTCAAGGAGTGATCTGCCGTGCTCAGACCCGGGAACCATCCTTCCCGTAGACACCAGTTCTTCCTTATATGCAGTCAACACAGCCAAGGAGTCTTGTAGAAGGACAATCTGGTGTTGGAGTGCTTTCACCTCATCTGAAATCCTCTTGCCAAAGAAATGCTGGGCCGTCTGCCGTAGACGCCCAATCATGAATGCCAAGTCAAACTCAACTTCCATGAGATCTTGAATGACACCTTTCCATGCAAGGATCTAAGCTTTGGTCACATTTCCAAGGTTGGATTCACTCATGGCAACCATCACACTGCCAAGGAGGGATAACATGGGTCCACCAAGGCCGGCACTAAGCCTGAAGTTGGTAGTAAAATCACTTCGCCCCGCAGACAACTGCAACAAATAAGGCAAACAGTCGCTTAGGATCCAGAACTTGCAGAAGGGCACCAAAGGCCCATTGAAGCGCCAAAAATACTGTTCGGGGTTTGGATTGGGTGTCTTCCTATCAAACTCTTCTAAAAAGTCAGCAACTTCAGTAGATAAACTGTTGGCACCAACACTTGAATCGGCTTCAGCAGTCGGTCTTGGCGGTGGACCAACAACTGTGATCTCACCGGTGATTCCCACTTCACCAGCATCTTCCGACATATGTACGGTATCATCCATGCCTACAAAAAAGGAAGACAAAAAAAAAAAAAAAATCAATCGAATCAGCTAACAGAATTACACCAAACAAACACATGACACGATTAAGTCTACGGGACGTCCCATACGACTTAGTCGAATCTAGAAAAATCTTCCATAAGACAACAATCAAGTCTATGGGAGCAGAAACTTTCCATAGCAAAATCTTCCATAAGACAACAATCAAGTCTATGGGAGCAGAAACTTGCCATAGGACAACAATCAAGTCTATGGAAGCAGAAATTTTCCATAAAGACCACAATCAAGTTTATGGGAATAAAATCTTTCATCAGACAACAATCAAGTCTACGGAATTAAACTTTTCCACAAGACGATACCGAAGTCTATAGGAATAAAAATATCCCGTGAGACGATAGCCAAGTCTACGATAACAGAACATTTCATATGACATCAAATGAGTCTATGAAATCAAAATGTTTCGCATGACGACAACCAAGTCAAGAAGCAAGTTTATGAAATCAAAGTGTTTCACACGACAACAACTAAGTCTGTGAAATCAGAATATGTCAAGTGACGACAACCAAGTCTACGGAACGAAAATTTTCATAAGATGACAATCAAGTCTATGAAAGTAAAAACTTTTCTGCAAGACGACATCTAAGTCTACGGAAATGGAATTTCCCATGAAACAACCAAGTCCGCGGAAAGCAGAGTTTCCTCCATGACATAACAATCAAATATACATGAAAGACAACATTTCATATGACAACAGCCAAGTCTATGAAATGACAATGCTATGACACAATCAAGTCTACCAGGACATCTCACAACAGTATGGTCAAATCCACAGAGCATGTGATGCAGTGTGACCAAGTCAAAAAAAATAATAATAATGTAGCACACAATTACTAAAAAAGGAGGAAAGAAGTGAGAAATTCAAACTCACCTATATTTTCCAAATGTTCGCTACCAACAACCATGTCTACTGCAGAGGCATTAGCACCTTGAGCTTGTGCACCGTGGTCTACGGTACTGTCAACATTGCTACTGGCCTCTGGAATAACTCCCAGATCCACCACAGACTCACTCTCTGCAAAGCCTTGTGCACGAACCTCCTCGGACATAAAGACCCCACCAGCAATAGGGGAACTAGTGACTAAAGGAGCCTTACCAGCAATACGACTAGCTGAAATGACGAAGTCACTAGCCGAAATAGCTCTAAGGCGAGAGGTAACACCAAAAAGGGAAACCCCCTCCATGATGTAAGCCATAGAAGCATCAGAACCTGCGGTAGATCACTATGCAACATGCAGAATATGCATAAGTATACTCCTCTACACAACTCAAGGGAGTAAGGACAAGATAAAACGTACCCGTAACTCTGCTGGTCAGAACTGTCTGCGGCACCGAAAAAGATAAAGGGGCAACGTCAGAATCCACGACACTATCGTCATCACGACCATACCCAAATGAATGGCTAGCATGGGGAACAATGGCTAAGTCATGTCTCATCAAGTCAATAGCCCCAATGTTTGAATCATCAGCTTCAAGCATGTCATCGTCGTCTGCGACAAATCCCGCAGACATCATCTGCTCTTTAGGAATGGAGCTTGGAGTGGCATCAAAAAAGGACTCGCTGGAAACAGAGTGACCTCCTTCTATGGATCCAATATCTGCTTTGAAGTTGTCTATCACATCTCTTGCCAAGTCTTCATCTTGATCCATGGCAGTTGTCAAGGGAACACTCACCAGAAGAACTCGTGGGAATGTCATCTGCCATCATGTCAGAATCCTATGGGAAAGATCAAGGAGATCAAGACAACAAGAGTTAGGTAACACAGATCTAATCCAAAGAAAAAAAAAAAGGGGTACAAAGGCAACCTCGACATCCACCACAGTATCATTGGGTCTGCCAGACTTGCGAATTCCCTGCTGCAAACAAAAGGATGAGAAGACACGACAAAGAGCAATAAGCTGAAAGCGATGGATGAAAAGGAAAAAAGAAAACGAACTGACCTTAAAACCACTCTTACTCCTTGTATGGGAGGCAGCACCAGAATGAGGGGGAGGAACAATCAACTTTTTCTTTTTTGAGGGAGGGCGAGTTGGAGTAGTAGACGGCGGTTCCTCATCCGGAGAAGAGGAAGATGTCCTAGCTTTCCTCTGACCCTTCGGTGGACGAGTGGCCACGCTCTTCTTGCTATATTTCTTCTTGGAAGAGCTCACAGCAACATCCTTAGCCTTGGAAGGAGTAGCCGTGGACTCAAACGGTGCCTCTATAGGAGCTGCGGTGGACTTCTTTCCTGATACCGACACGGAAGCAGTGGACTTACCCTTCTTCCCAACCTTCATTTTCTTAGGAGGAGTCTTCTTAGGGGAAGGGGCTGGCTTTTTGGACGCCTTCTCCACGGCCAAGTCCACGAGAGCATCCCTTTTGCTCCTTTTGCCGCGTTTGGAAAGCATAATAAGGCGATCCTCCACAACGTTAACAGAACTTCTCCAACTTTGTGGTAGATGTATGGTATACGCAATCCAACCACCTCTAACTTCATCCCTTTCAGCAAATCCAAGCTTCTGACTATTGGCATAAGATATGGCAGACTGAGAATGGGGAGAAAGACAAGGATAGGAAATCAGCCGCTTGCGGTGGACAGATATAGGAGTCTTCTCACTCCTACCAGCATATACAAATTCCACCATGGACTGAGTTAGTCGCTACCAGTAGGCACCCATGGATGAAGTGTTAAAGCCAAACCTATAGCCACTTGGGACCATTATGTGACTAACCTCGCCTTTCCAATGTGCAAATGCACGGCTCTTGATAAAAGGTGTCAAACTGGAGCTGCAAGTCGCGGTCTCCTGTGGACCAACAGGAACCCCTTGTCAAGTCCAAACTGCCTCTGCACTCTCTGTGGACAGTAAGGTATGAAGGAGACACCTGTGGCAGATAAAACCGGTAGGAAACCTTTATTCACGGTGGATAGGTATGCCAAACTTCGGTGATTATCAGCTCTTAAGTCATGAATCAGAGAAGTCAGTTGATAGAACCGACTGAAAACAGAAACGCAAGTAAAGCCCGGGTGATCGTCCCCATACGGCCTTAACAACACATTTTCTTCATAATTTAAAGCAGTAACAAGATCATGGTCATGGGTCTTTAAGCCAACCCAGCGGTAGACTAACGGCAAGTTATTTCGAAAATCCAGAAAACGATCCAAAAACTCCTGCGGTAGATGAGAAAATCTGCTCCAAGCAGCCACTTTATCTTTCGCAGCAAAAAGATAGCTAGCTGAATGTTCCCAAAAGAAGGTCTGCAGCACTGTAGTATTAAAAGAAGCATGCAAAATATAACAAGAATCCCCTTCGACCTCGCAATCATGGAGCAAATCCAATTGCAAATACAGATGGCCAAAGAACAAAGGAGCAAGGGGGAAACAGTGTCCGGTGGATATCTTAATAGCCAAAGGAATGTAAGCAGTATTTATTAAGTAGTAAGGAGAGTTGCCAAAAGTGCACTTACAAAACCAATACAAGATGAAGGTAGCACGGCGGATTGGAGCTTCCTTACAATGCATAAAGTGTGAGGGCCAACCACTGAGTCTGGTGGACGATTGCCTCCTCAAAGCAGTTGCAATTTCTTCCTCTTCTGCAGATAACTCCATGTCAGAAAAGGAATGCTCTCCAAGGACAGGAAGCATCCAGTGATTGGCAATATCTTCTAAAGTCGGTGTGAGTTCCCCCTAAGAGAAGAAGAAAGTGTGGGTTGAGGGACACCATCTCCTCAACATTTCACGGAGTGGTTTGGTATCCCTAAACATGTTGCAGCTCCTGGAAATCAAGATAGACCAGTGAACACCAGCATCCCGTAGACTGTCCCAGAAGTCCAAATCGACGATTTCTAGGTCCACCCAATGGGACCAGTCCTTAGATATAGCACAGAGGAAATCAAAATTAATGGGGACTGACTGGATGTTCCCCTTCAAGATCAACAACTCAGAAACTTCATCAAGACTTGGGACCCAAGCTTGGTCCACCGCAGCCTCTGACCTTGTCATTGTTCAATACCAATCATCTGCGGGAAAGGGGAAATCAAGTGACCTAGGAGGGAATAACAGAGAGCTCTCATACCATGGGTCCACCAGGGGGAAGACGAAGCCCTCCCTGGGGTCCCCGGTCTCGTCGGAAAAAGAAGGGGGAGCCACGGACGTGGCTTCGCCTGGAAAAGAAGGGCAAACCGCCGTGGCATCCACCACCGCCTCGGTGGACGCCTTCGACGCCGCCAACGGGATCTCTGGCCTTTCGCCTGTACTGGATGGAGGAGATGGGCTAACCGACGGTGTAAAGGAAGAGGAGGCCATGAGCACAGCCGAGAATCACCAAAAATAAAAATAAATATATATATATATATATATATATATATATAAAGTGAGGGAGAAAGAGGTGAAGAGAGAAATCGAGAGAGTGTGAGAGTGTTCAAACTTTCCTTTTGGTTTTCTCTCTCCTTCTTGATAACCCAAGGGATTTATACTGACTGCAATTAATGTCTGGGGGCTGGTGGTTGGAGCTCTAGTCTCAAGGGCTTTAAATACCAAGGAATACTATGAAGAAGAAGAACAAGCTTGGAGAATATCAGTTTCAGTTAACTGACACTCCTATCTGCCACAACTCCCACGAAATAAGGAACCCACGTACAAAAGAAAAAGAATGGGAAAAGAAATACTATGATGTGCATGGATGCATATATTTTCCTGAATACTCACCCAAACCACACATCACATGCGGTTTGGGCTCGGGGGGCTAAATGTAGAGGCCCTTTTTTTCGATCCACCGCAGACCAAGTCCAAGACCCCAGAAATTTGTCAAAGGCCCGAAGCTCATCAAGTCCAGTGGTCCACGGTAGCCAAAAATATAAAAAGAAATGGCCTTCAGCCATCAACCAAATCCAAAGCCCAAAGAAGAGAAACCCAGCCTCCATCCACAAACTCATGTCAGCAAGAGAGGCATCAGAGGGTTCAAAATAATTAAAAAATGAGAGGGAAAAAGGATTCCCACGTGAAGCATCATTTTTCCCTCCTCTCTTGGCGCGGAGCACGAGGTGCTGAAGGGGAACATTTCCAAGACAAAAATCAACTTCCCAAAGCTTCATGATCATAATGAAGGGCTGGCTTTCTTCATTAACCAGCAGATATGGGAAATATCTCCAGGAAAAAATGGTCTGCGGTGGCACCAGTGACAGCAAGAAATGATGAAGAAAGTAGCTGGTTCTCCACTTTGTCCATTGGTCCATGGCGTACTCCTTCACAAAAAAGGGTCTACGGTGACAACCAGCTAAAAAACCAAGATTGATTGAGAAGATGAAACAAGAACGGAAAAGACCGAGAGGTCTGCCATGGCCGCCCAAACCAGCATCAACCAAGGGCAACGACCACCGCAGCCCAACACTCTGGTGGTCCTTGCTCATCCTCATCATGGAGCTTAGGAAGCACGGTTTGGAGGTAGGGGAATCAATCTACTGAAATTTTATTTGATCTGCTGCAAAATAAAAGGCATTGGTCTGCTGGGAAACAATGCCAAAAACGGTAAGATCAAATTTAATTAATGCAAAACGTATGTGAGTCAAGTCAATCTAATTACTTCAGCTCATTACCAAACATTTAATGCTCATCACCTCACTCCTCATAAATGAGCCAAAGATCCGCCGTCCGTCGTAGATCAAGTTAAATCTGTGGTAGATGAAAACCATCAGCCTAATCCCAAATAAATTTTGTCAACTCCCGCCCCTTTATTTCTCGGATAAATAGTGATTCTCATGATGAAAAGGATAATGAATGAAACCACTAGGCATGAACACCACTATAAATAGAGGTGAGAAAGGGGAAGAGGGGGTTGGTCAGTTGGTGGGTGAAGTTTCAGATCTAAATTAACTCCTCCATAAAAGCTAACTTCAAAAGCTCAAAGAAAGAAGACAACCAAAAAAGAGTCCACGGGACACTTCCCGTAGATCCACGGTAGACCAGAAATACTTTTAGTCTACCACAACAGAAAGAGTCATTCTTTTACCCGCCAAACACTTACCCTAAACACTAAACCTGATCCATGGTACTGACTCACGTACATTTCTGCATAGTAGATGATTCTCTTCCTACTCCCCAAATCTCCTAAGTTCCATGATTTATTATATTTCTTTGATATATTACTATTTTTTGCAAGTCACAGAGAAAGCCGAGTACATTGTGCTCAGTTTCTTGATCTACGGCACTGACCCTGAGCTTTGTTATTTATCATACGTGCTGTGTCCACTGCCACTCATTGTGGACTCCTGAAGAGGCTGAGTCTGTTATGTTCAATTTCAGTCTACGGGATTGATTCTCTTTACTTGTTGGCAAAATTTTAATGCATTTCTTAAATGTTATTCTCATTGTATGATATGGTTACTGAATGTCTTGGTAGAAGCAAAATCCACAATTATTAGCTCATTTTGATCTGCGGTACTGACTTTATTCGTCCACCGCAACTCTCTATGTGAGCATTGTGGCCTGGTGGATCAAGAGGTACCAGAGGGAAAGCACCATCAGCCATCAAGTAGTCTACCACGCTTGATGTAGAGTTTTGGGCTCAACACCCTCCTTTCTATACAAATCCAGCCCATTCGTGGATTGATACGTGGCCCATCAAAGTAGAAATTTTTAGCATCCACAGGTAGATGTATATATCCTTGAATATTAATGGGAATTATAGAATGTGATATGTACTGAGCTACAATGAAAAATTCTATAAATATGAGCCATGAGATGAAATTATGATTTTATAAGAATAAAGCGTATCATTAACGCTATTTATTTGGAATGCTAATAAAGTGATAGAGTTGAGTTTGTCTCACACTTAGTAATCTTATCATCAGAAAAGTGTTACCTTTAAAAATAATATTATAATCCAGAATTTTTTATATTGTGATTAAAAATTACAGAAAATTGATTTAAATCTGGAAATTTTAGTGTAGCAATTACTATCTATTGTATAGATTGAAAGCATGATATATGTTGTCTTTTGCTTGCTGCCCGAAAGAATTTTTGGACCTTCCCATCCATTAAAAGACCAATATTTTTGTTGATGTGCAAACATATTAGTTCTAGTATTAATGGATGGGAAAAATTAACAATTTATTTAAGCTTATATTCTTGTATGCGTGTATGGTAAGAATATTCCATGAGGTATAATGTGAAACGTGACATTTCCATTATCCCATTTAAATTAATGTAAATTAGATCCATTGTAGTAGGGATTAATTTTTAGGAATGTAATTAAATTTATTAGGTTGTATTATTTTAAGGGAAAAACTTGTAAGAGGATGTGTTATACTCTAACATTATACATGATATATTCTTAACATAAGCTAAATTGTCAATTTAGGAATCCACATGGATTTTTGCGCAATGAATGTTGTATGGTGCAAACCGATGATGCATGACTATATTATTTGTTAATATACAATGTTATGCATGATTATATTATTTGTTAATAATAAAGTGGCATACATAAATTTACTCGAAAATTGATTAATAAATATATTCTCATTCCACATAATTGGGAAGATGATTTTGAGCCTAGCAGAGTTTCGATTTCAAATGTGTAGAAAGATAATATTTATTAATTGGATTTTCGATTATATAAGAGAAGATGTGCAAAATAACTAATAAGTCGACCTTTTTGTGAATTGAATGTAGAAATTATGGCAGCTAAAAATGTAGTAGCTGATCTAACTAAGAACGATAAATTAACTGGCAACAATTATGACATCTGGCATAGGAAGATTCAGTATCTTCTCAATGAGCAAGAGCTCTTGGAAACCTTGTCCAGTAAAATGACCAGACCTGAAGATAAGAATACAACCTAACACAAACATGATTTGGAAGCCTACCAATCTTGGTTTAAAAAGATCGTAGCGCACATTTTATTATGCTAAGAAGCATGCACAATGATTTGATTAGAGAGTATGAGGCTTTCCAAAATGCCAAGGACATGTGGGACCAACTCAAGTCTGACTTCAGTTGTACATCTACCACTAGGCTAAGGAGCCTAGTCCAAGTTTGAGGTGTACCATAAGGATCCAAAGCATACAATGAATGAACATCTTAGAATGATGTTTGGAATGATTCGTGACTTAAAGGTTGTTAGAAATGTTCTTACTGATAAGCAACAAGTGAAAGTTGTAATACGATCCCTACTTGATTCATGGGTTAGCATGAAACAAATCATGACCCATAATGAGAATATCAAAAACTTTGCTGATATATCTCGTCATGTGGTATTGGAAACGGAGCGCCAATAGCGACCAAATCTACAACCCTTATCACCCATGGTGGGCAGTGCAAACTAAATGGGTTTAAGCGCAAAGACAAGGGCAAGGTAGGGTGGGCCAAGCACTAGTGCTCCCAAAGTCAACAAGGGTGCAAATCAGCAAAAGCGGGGCAAATGTGGTGCAAAGAAAAATATATCCAAAGTGAAGTGCTACAACTATAACAACTAGGACACTTCACTCATGATTGCACTAAGCCGAAAAAGGTATCCCTTTCACTTGATCTTAGTAGCATTTATGTATGCTATCCAAGTAGCATTTTTTTATGCTCACATGTATTTGTTGCTAAATCTATTTCTGATTGGATTATAGATATAGGAGAAACAAGACATGTAGCTCGAGATCGAGTAGAGTTTGTAGATTATAGAAAAATTCCAGCTGGGACCCATGTTGTGTGCATGGGAAATGGAAGTTATGAAGAAGCATTAGGAGTGGGTTCATACCAACTTCACTTGTGCACAGGGCGTACACTATTTCTCCATGACATTCTTTATGTGCTTGGAATCCTTTATAATTTTTTATCTGTTTTTACATTGTTGCAGTTAGGATATGATTTTCATTTAAGTTTGAATGGTCTGGATATTTTGTTGGATGATGTCATTTTGGACATGGGTTAATTTGTGAAAGTTTATTTAAAATTGACTTATTTGAATCTTCTACCTTATCTATTTTTGTAATTGATTATAATAAGACTATCAGTTCATCTACATGGCATGCCCATTGTGGCACATAGGGAAAGATACAATGGCCAGGTTAGCTAGAGAAGGTCTTTTAGGCCCACTAGCTAAGGTCAACCTACCTATATATGAGTCTTGTTTGGCAGGCAAGGCATGTCGAAAGCCTTTTGGTAAGGTTATGAGAGCTACTCAACCGCTTGAGTTAATCCACTCAGATATTTGCGGACCTATGAATGTAAAGGCATGTCATAGCGGCTCATATTTTCTCACATTTATTAACGACTACACGCGATATGGTTACATTTAGTTGATCACTCACCACTATAAAGCTTTGGATTGTTTCAAACGCTTTATAGCAAAGATTGAAAGTCAACATGAAAAGAGCCTAAAAGCTCTTCGAACCGACCATGGGCGCGAATACTTCTTTGATCAATTTAAGGATCTATGTGAAGAAAATAGGATAACAGACAACTTACTATTCCAAACACTCCGTAACAAAATGGTGTAGCAAAGAGAAGGAATAGAACACTGTTAGACATGGTTAGATCTATGATGGCTCAAGCTAACCTCCCAATATCATTTTGGGGGGACACACTTTTGACTACTGCCTACATACTTAACTGTGTGCCTTCTCAGTCAGTTTCCTTCATCCCATATGAGCTTTGGAAAGGCGAAAAGCCCAATTTGGAGCATTTATGCCCTTGGAGATCTGCTGGTTTTGTACATAGCACCACCCATAAGTATGGAAAATTAGGTCCTACAGCAAGGAAGCATATCTTCATAAGATATTCTGATAGCTCGAAAGGATATGTCATATATAGTGAACATCCCAATGAAAGAATGACTGAAATAGAGTTGCACGATATCTATTTCATCGAGACTGATTTCTCTAGCATTGGCGATGCTAACAGAGATCTTGACCTTTATGAGTTAGAAAAAGATGAAGGCACCTTACCATCTTCAAGCGAGGGTGGGGGATTAGTTCCTTGTCCTGTAATCGCTGAAGATAGTGGGAGTGGTCTTCAACCTAATGGGAGTATAACACTAGATCAAGATTCTCAAGTGCATCAAGTTAGCAAGAGAGGCCACATTCCCCATTGTCATTTTGAGATTGAGGGGAATGTTCTCCTATGTAATGCTAAAGATGTGGATAAGCCTACTTCTTTCAGTGAAGCGCTTCATTCATCAGATAGAGATGAGTGGATGATTGATATGCAGGATGAGATGAGTTTCATGGACAAGAATAATGTTTGGGAGTTAGTTGATCATCTGCTTGGGTGCAAGACCATTGGAAACAAATGGGTTATAAAGGTCAAATGCAAGGCAAATGGTTCAATTGATAGGTACAATGCTCGCCTTGTTGCAAAAGGCTATTCTCAATGAGAGGATATTGACTATGAGGATACATTCTCCCCAGTGGTGAGATTTGCCTCTATACGCCTGATCCTATCCATTGTAGCAAAACAGGATTTAGAGCTTTTCCAAATGGATGCTAAGACAACATTTCTCAATGGAGAACTAGATGAAGAGATCTATATGGCTCAACCAACGGGTTTTGAAGTCCAGGGACATGAGCGCAAAGTGTGCCATCTCAAACGTTCCATCTATGGTCTCAAATAGTCATCTAGGCAATGGTATTTGAGATTTCATGCCTTCATTACCTCTTATGGGTTTGAGATGATTGGAGAGGAGCATTGTGTGTATCTTAAACGATCCAAGAGAAGTATTCAAATCTTGTCATTAAATGTTGATGACATCCTATTAGCTGGAAATGACATGGATTCCATTGTTGCCACTAAAAAGTGGTTGTTCCTTACTTTTGAGATGAAAGACATGGGTGATGTAAATTTTGTGTTGGTAGTTAAGATTACTAGAGACCATTCAAAGAAACTTCTTAGTTTATCCCAAGGGGCGTACATCAAGAAGATTCTTGAATGTTTTCATATGCATAACTCCAAACCCATTGACACTCCAATGGAAAAAAGGATGCACTCTCAGCCTAAACCAGTGTCCTAAGAATGATGAGGAAAAGAATCAAATGTCCAAAGTGCCTTATGCATCTGCAATTGGGAGTCTGATGTATGCAATGTTGTATAAACATCCAGACATATGTTTTGCAGTTGGCATGGTTAGTTGTTATCAGAGCAATCCTGGACTTGCTCATTGGAGAGCAGTTAAGAGGATTCTTTGGTACTTTCGTGGAACCATTGATCATGCTCTATGTTATCATGGTAGGGACCTAAGATTGACAAGTTACAGCGATGCTAATTGGGCCAGTGACAAGGATGAGCGCAAGTCCACCTCAGGTTATCCATTCATACTAGGAGGTGGAGCTGTTTCTTGGTATAGTAAGAAACAGTCATGTATTGCACTCTCTACCATGGAGTCAGAATATGTGGCTTGTTCAGTAGCTATCCAAGAAGCTGTTTGGCTAAGGAGATTTTTGAAATGTTTAGGTGTTACAACTCATGCAGAAAATGTTGTATTACTATAGTCTAATAGTACATCAGCCCTAGCGTATGCAAAAGACCCTAAGTACCATGGGAAGGCCAAACACATTGAGTTTCGGTACCACTACATTTAAGATATGGTTTCACAAGGGGAAGTGTTCCTACAGCATATATTTACTAGTAGCATGGTGGCTGATCTTTTGACCAAGCCTATTACTAGAGATTTATTCTTCTCGCATGCTAAAGGTATGAGACTCCGTAAGATATGATATGCTTAGATACTTTGTTTTTGTACCGACATTATTGTTATTTTTTTATGATATGCGTATTCATTTTATCAGCTTTATTCTTATGTGAAATATTGTTGATAGCACATTTTTGTAATATGTCACCAGGCAAGAATTGACCCTCTCACACTGGTGATTCACCTTGGCGCTTAGATAGCGAGCAAGATGAGACATTTAAGTTTTTTAGCAGCGAATTAAGACATTTATATCTTTGGCGCCTAGAAGGCAAGCAAGATATATATATATATATATTTATTAGTGACATGTCGCCTTAAATGGAGCTAAGATGAGACCTCATGATAGGTCGAACATAAAGTAATGCCAAGACTTTATGTAGCCTGAATTATAGCCGAATGTGAATTTTTCAGGCAGACGCTCAGAGAGTGACTAGGCTGAAAACTCAGGTTAGGCACTTGCATAGTGACTAAACTCAGATTCGTATGGCATTTCTACCCATTCATAGTGACATGCTCATTTTTATGAGATAAAGCCATAGCATACAATTCATAGTGACATGCTCATTTTTAGGACAGTGGAAGTGATGAATGATTCCTGCTTCATCATGTGTGAGTCATAAGGATCAATGATCCTACTTTTATCCTTTGTCGACCTAAGACTATATCATGAAGAGGAAGCTTAATGTTGCTACTTTAGCATGCAAACTGAGGACCATAAGTGATTTGGTCTGACAGGACATGTCTGGGAAAGCGGTTGAGCCCAATTTAATTGACATGAGGACTTAGGGAAGATTGTTTGATAATATACCATGTTATGTAACTCATTGCTGGCCAGCGTCTATGTTGTAATGTGTTTGCAACATAGGACATGAGTACATCACATATTTAGGGTAAAGCACAGCTTACCATGAGGGATTAAGAGTGCTTAATCTGGTGTCGTCAAACCATCTAGGGTATAATTGAGATGCTCTCGAATGATGCATTTTTATTGCTCAAGAGATGATTTGATAATTGTTGCTCTTGAGGCTGTACATTCTTCTCATGAGGTCGCACGAACTATTTTCCAGTATAAGGAGATTATTGTGAAGATTGAAAGATTGCTTTACCTTATGTGGGTGGACGCCTCACCCTGTGTGAGCGAATGGGAGATTTTATAATTTAATGGGTCAGATGGACCCGAGCCCATGTTCCGCCCACTATGGGTTGCGGGTCCCATTTAGTCATGCGATAAGGATAACTATCCATGATTTAAATTGGAAAGAATCATGGGATAGTGGGTTATCACATCCCTAAAAATGAGGGATGTGCTTCTACCTAATAAATATGTTCTTTGTGACTATTTAACTAGTCGCAAATCCATGCGATGCATGGGAAATATATTTAATCTAATTAATCTAATGTTGCACAACATCAATATAAACAGAAAAACGAATGAAGTCAAGACAACAATTAGAACATTGCTTGAAAAAAGCTTAGGAACTACAAAATTATAAAACCAACGGAACAAAGAATACCAAAAGCCAAAAAATAAAAATATTGAGCAGAACAGAAAAACCAAATAAATAAAAGCATGAAACCTGGCAAAGCCAATCAGAAACCAAAGTGGAAAGAATGCACCTTTGAGACTCAAACAACAATAGAACTATAGGGACCACAGGGAGACTAAAAAAAATCCCAACATAGGATTTAAATAGGAAATTGGGGGTATAATTAATTGGGGAGATGAAGAGGTCAGGGAGTTCAAGAGGTGAGAGTGAGAGAGAGGTAGATGAAAATGTGAGGTAATTAATTGAGGAGATGAAGAGGTTAGGGAGTTCAAAAGATGAGAGAGAGAGAGAGAGAGAGAGGTAGATGAAAAGGTGAGGTAATTAATTGAGGAGATGAAAAGGTCAGGGAGTTCAAGAGGTGAGGTAAAGGAATAGCCATGAAAGAGAGAATTTATTTTTGAATAAAAGTGTGAGAGAGAATTAAATAGAGGGAAGAGGAAGGTGGAAGTGTGTGAGAGTAACAAATCTGACATGGCGGTATTTGGGGAAGTCTAAAATTTTTTTCTCAGCTTCAGCTTTTAGTTTATATTATAGATATGTAGAGAAGACTAAATGAAAATAGCAGTTTATACAGAGAAAAATAAACATACATAGAAAAAGCTTTTTAACTCACTAAGTGTGAGACTCTCTAGAAATCTCTAGAATTTAGTTTGTGGATTATAGAGTAACTCTAGTAGCCAACCTCAACCCACGAGTATAGTCTAATGGAATTTTTAGGGCCAACATTGTATAGGCTGTCTATTTCTATTGCTCCAACAAACCCAAAGGTTTCACCTTTTACCTTCTCTTCTTCAAATTTTGAATCTTGGGTCTTTTAATCCATGCAGTTTAATGTATTGACTAATAGGTATTAACGTTTTGGTGTATAATATTCTTGAGATGCAATATCCTGGATGTTGATATTTGATTAGTGTGAAATTGCTGACACTTACAATGTGTATTATTGCTCTTTTGCATATGTCCTCAGTCATCTTAGTCCAAAGTCAAAATGAATATCTTGCATGTTTTGATTGCTAGCTTTTATTTTAAGTAAAGACCGTATCTTTTCTTTTTATCTTTCTTGGTTGGAGGAGCTAAGAGTTATTCATTTTTGTGACATGCCAACATTCTAATCAGGGTTGTCGATGATCAGTTGTAGAAATGGTTTTTATATTGTCAAATGGCTGTTTTTTCCTAGAGTGTACTTACAGAAACCACTTATAAAAGAAAAAAAAGTGTACTTACAGAAACTTTTTATTTATTTATTTTTATTTCTTCTCCGGATGATGGTATACATATCTATTATAGTATGAAAAACGTTTGGATTTATTAGAACAGCAGTCTTATTTGTGTTTCATATAATTGGATCAAAAGATTGATTGCATTCTTTTATTTATTTAATTAATTAATTTTCTGTTCATTTAAGTTTTTAATTAGCTTGTTTGACTCTTCTATCCGATCTAACATCTTTATGGCTTGGTAATGCTTAATTCTTGCATTCTTATTTTGAAGAAGCTGGTCATTTGGATCCTGAAAAATTAAAAATTTTATGATTTTAAAAAATTTAGCTCTAGTGCAATTTCAACTTAAAAGTGAATTGTTTTCTCATTCTGGTGATTTGGGAATTTCATTAAGGTTGATTTTGGATGTAAGGATTTAAAATCAAGGGATTTGAAGAATAATTAGTATTACAAGTATAAATTGATTGATTGCATTCTTGTATTTATTTAATTAGGGATTTTTTTGCTCGTTATTAGTTGGTCTTAGCCCATTGGTTTTACCAAACCCACCAAAAAAAAAATCTGGGAAGTATGACATTTTACTTGAAAGCAGATTTTTTTTTTTTTTTTTTCTACATTCTTTTGAGGAATGTTATGAAGATTGATAGAACTTGCCCATTCATGCTCATGCTGATGTTACTCGAAAGTTTGCGAGATGCTACCTTGGTATAACTTCTTCTGCTAACCTATTCATGAATGGACAGAGTTTGGCTACAAACTAGTTACATGGCCAAATGAAAAGACAACACCTGTACACTAATTTAATTCCCTAACAGAAGGGTTAACCCCGTTAACCCTCCTTTACTTTTCCACGCCTGCCTCTCTCTCTTTCCAATGCTTGTCTCTCTCTCCCTTCGTCCCATTTTCTCTCTATGTTCTTCTTCTTCTTCGATCAAAGGGACTAGAAAGGCAAAAAAAAATCCCATTCAAATTCAATCAATGGAGCATCAACCAAAACAAGGGAAAAAAGAGAGTACAAGCCACATTTTCTATGACCGAAGCCCAGAATCAAACCCATGCAAGATTTACCAACAATACATAGAATTGGATCTAATAAAATCAAGCACTACAAAAGAAAATCAAACAAAAATATCCACTGTAAATGTAAATCAAACCCCACACATGCCCATTCAAAACCCAAACAAAAGGTCACCTAACAACCAAATCCAATACCTTCATCAACCTAAAAACCCCAACAATACCCATCCTCTAAACCATTGTGAGCCATACGTCCACCATAATCTACCATTGAAGTCCTAAAGGGAGAGAGATAAAAGGGGGTTGGAAGAAGACGAAGAGAGAGAGAGAGAAAGGGAGCTGCTTGGAAGAAGATGAAGAGAGAGGAAAAGAGGCAGGCGTACGTGTGGAGAGAGAGAAAGGAGGGTTAACGACGTTAACCCTTATGTTAGGGAATTAGATTAGTGTACAGGTGCAGTCTTTTTATTTGGCCACATAACTGGTTTGTAGCACTGGGCTATAAACTGGTTTGTAGCCAAACTCTGTCCTTCCTTCATGAATTAGGATGTGGTCAATAACCACACATGAAAGGTATTGAGCGGCATTTGGTACATTAGACTTGCAAAGTGCAAACACCATAAAAATAATTTATTAAAAAAACAAGTTTAAAAGAGATTTCTTTCTATTTTTTAATAAATAAAAGTGAATAAACTTTAGAGACTAACAGTATATTTAAGCCTTTATGTTTTAGCGGCACGTGAGTTCCGTTAATTGAATAGACAAAATGTGGATGTGAGGACCAATTAGGGCATTTTCTAGAAGTTTAAGGTCTAAAATTTTTAAATTGAAAGTCTATTGTTTGACTTAAGGCCAAAGTTCAAGGGGGTGTCTTTGATTTTTACCCTATACTATTTTTGCACAAACTTAAGCTTGACTTGTTTGCTAATTAAATGAACACAAACAATTTTATTTTATTTTTTAAAAGCCAAGTATGAAATTTCATAAACATATCAGTTCATTTATAGCCTGACCTCAAGGGAAGTCGGTGTATTTTATTATTTTATTTTTTCACATTTTTTCTTTTTGTAGTTACAATATGAATCGTGAATAGTGTGTTGAATTTCATCACTGTATGTGTACTATTGATTGTATTAATTTAATTTTCAGTTTTGAAATTCAATTTTGAGTATTACCTATGTAGTTATATGTTGTGAGCAAATCTAGATGGTTCGTAATAAGGTGATAGGAGAGTCTGAACTTGTTGATCCACAAATTTTAGCTAAACAAGTCAACAATTCCTACAACAAACACAAATTGGCATGAGAAGCAGCAAAGGTATCAAAGTCTCAGCTTGTATCTTGGGATGCTCCTCCTCTTGGACTGGTTAAGGTAAACTTTGATGCGGCTGTTAGAACTAATGTTGTGACTTTGGCTGCTGGATGTAGGAACCATAAAGCTCAAATTCTCCATATATAGATAAAGACCATTGATTCGGGCGATTCTCTTTGGACAAAAGCTAAAGCAGCTTTGCAGTGGATTGCTTGATTTCAGTTAGTTTTTCAGATTTTATTTTGGAAGGGGATGCTCTAAATGTTCTTAATCCTCTCAGATGTTCCCTTATTGCTCCTCGCTGGTCAATTGTTTCTATTTTAGAAGACATTGGTTCAACTTTATTTTTGTGAAATTTTGGGTTTCCATGTTGTTAGGAAAGCCAATTCATTAGCTCACAACTTTTCTAATTGGGCCGCCTGTGGATCTTTTGTGGGAAGTGTTCTGTTCTCTTTGTCCTATGTTTTTCAGAGTCCAATAGGTGACGGAGATGGGTTACCTTCCTTTTGTGATTGTATTATCTTTTGTTAATCTAATAGTGTTATTCAGAATACCAAAAAAGAAAAAATCCAAAAGTATTATTTAGTATAGAACTTAAAAATTTATAGATTATGTCAAATAAATTGAATAAAACGGGAAAATGGGCTATAAATTAAAAATATGGGCCAGCCGTCAATTCAGTTGGACCCACACCAAATCAAGTTGAACTTTTCTCAATTATGTTTTATTCCCATTTATGGCCAACTTATCATTGGAAAGGGTCACAAGGCATGTAAACAACAATATTCTTTTTTGATGATAATAGCAGAAATTTTATTGAATATTAAACGAACTTACAAGACCAAACAGCAAAACAAAATATTGGGCTGCGGGGTTACTCCCTGAGTCCTTTTCGGGACTAAAATGGACATGGGTCATGGGGTTTTCATCATATTTTCCCATTTCCCATGTGTCTTGGATGTGTCCAATGGTTTTTGAACTTTTACCCATAGGTCTACCGCATAAACAGTATCAGAATTCATAATTTCCGGTGAGATGAAGGACCATAGTGAGCTAGTTGTGCTGGAATTGGCAGGGAAAGGCTTGAGGAAGAAGAACCAACTGCTCCTTGTACGCATGAAGAGATGGGAAGCTATTGTTCCCCTCTTTATCAGTGAAAAGATGACATAATGTGGGCTCTATCAGCAGATATTGAGCCCATTCCTTGACAACTCCCTTTTCTGACTCTATGGGGCCTACGGATAAACTGTTTGTGACTGGCTTAGGTGCTGGGCTGTCCCTTATTGGGCTCTAGCTGCTTCTTTTAATTAACCCAAGAATATTCGAGGCCAATATCTATGGTATTAATGTGTTTCGGGCTGTGGGCTTCATTTGAGTCCTTTTTGAGCTTTTAAATAGTGTCAAGACACTTTAAAATAGGCCTAGATGGCTTAATGAGTGCTATATGGACATTTTTTATGAGTTGGGTTTAATGGGCCAATCTTCTAAATATTAAATTGAGCCCAAATATTTTATTGGGGCCCGATCCAGGTATTGTTTAAAAAATGGGCATGTACAAAAGTTAAAAGCAAAAAAAAAAAAAAATGATGGCAAACAGACTTGATCTATGAGTTAAAACCATGGAATTTCACGTGTAATAGCTAGTCAATAAAAATAAAGGTGTAACAGCTAATTACTGGAGTGATCTAACTAACTGTTACAGAACAGGACTTATTTGTTGGTTGTCTTTGATAGTGACTTGCCCCTTCATTACATCAGTTGCTTGCATTCTTAAATGGTTTGGTTATGGCCAGTTGAGAAGTTGGGCTAGTGTAATTAGTTGCACAAATATTACACTTGATTGATTCAAATTGTTGAGTATGAAAGAGTGACCATTCTTGCAACTACTTTGTACATAAAGCTACATTGTATGAGCTTGGATAGCATGCCCGGTGCCAATGTCTATTATCTTAGATATCCTAGTAGGGGAATAGGAGAGTGAATCTTGTACCTATTTTAAGACCACTTTTGGGTCTTCTTGAATACATAATTGGGTTTTGAAAGGTCAATTTAATCTTCAAACTAGTTCAAAATTCAAATTAGAGCAGAGAGGGGAGGTGTTCTCTCAAAGTTTGTTCTTTACTAATAAAAAATAATTTAGTTGAATGCTTGACGGTAACAAATAAAATAGCAATAGATAGCAGTCAAGGAATAAAGAAATAAGGTGTTCTCTGGCATCTCATGATTACTTGGTTGCTACATTGGTATTTGGAAATTCTTTTGCTTGGATATTGAGTTAGTTTCCAACTAGGATACTTGAAGTGCTTTTAGTTTTTCTTGTCTTCAAGGCATGTGAACAAAGACCAAGAGTCTTTTGTGATATCGGTTTGTACTGCAGTTTCGGATAATGTTGCTAGCAGATAATTTGAAAAGATTATACTGAAAAAGAGGAATGACAAGTTTATATTGTAGATACCCCACCTTTTGACAAACTCCTTTTGCCTATACTAATTTATGAAGAACTTCAACTTGTCAACTCTCTCCCATCTCATTTAGCTCTCCTTTTTATAATTCTAATCATCATTGCACAACATGTTTTTTCGTCCTTTTGACATCAATGTGACATATTTGGTAGGCTTCAAATTGATGCATGTTCTCTTCAGAAAGCGTACATACGTTGTATTCTCCATCATAGACAATTCCCCCTCAAAGCAACAAAGTCTGGTTGGAGAATACTTTTGTGACAATCCCACATCGAATTTTCCCATGAAGTTTTACAAGGAAGAAGCAAGGTTCCATAAGAAACATTTGGTGCTCATGATTCAACTCTAGTGCAATCGAATCTTAGGAGGGGATAAAAGAGCCCACATAAAGAGCTTTTTGACAATTGTGGTGATATGAGGGATACCTAGTTTGGTGCTCATAAGTTTGTGATGCCGTCCAATAAGCCTGAAGGGTATGTGTATTTTTTGTTGAAGTTTTGCCAAAATAGTAGGCCAATAGTTTAGAATGTCAATAGTGTACTGGCATGGCCATGTGTTACCCCATCAACACCATATTTAGGATATCTTGGAGCTATTATGTGAAGGCTTTTCTTTCTGATGCCTGTAATCTTTTATTGTTTTGTAGTTATCATTATGTTTGTATTTTTCTCAAATTAATCCTTAAATTTGAATCAATATCATTGGAGTGTGATTGGATTTAATGTTCTTCCTATATGTCATTATTAGAACTCTTAGATCTATATGTCATTATTAAATTTGACGAAATTTGATGAATTTTGAATTATGAAATTATTGGTAAAGCCAAACCTTCCTTCGGAGAAACTTCAAGCTTAATTCTTTTTTTCTTTTTAAACCAGACTTGTCACTTGTATATTTTCATAGAAAAGAAGAAGAAGAAAAATGTGTTCACACTTGACACTGCTGCAATCCAAAGCTAGATTCATAAGAAAAATGGTCATTCAACTTTGGTCCAGTCAAATCCTAGGAGAGGATAAACTCATAAAAGAGCTTCTTGATAGCTGTGGTGATATGTGGGATACTCAATTCGTAAGGTTGTGACATCGTCCAAGAAAACAAATTATGGAACATACAATAAGATTGGGGTTGTAGTATTCTAGTATTGCCTTGAGTCCTTGTTTCACGTGGATGTTTAAGAATATTTACGGTTGCCCATCTGAATTTGAAATGTATCTTAAGTAAATTATGGTGAAAATTCTGCTAAAGTTTTATTTGATGTGGTTTCAGTGTTACTTTGAGTCGTTGTTTCTCTTTTTTTTAGGTGCATGTGTAGTCCCTTTGCCCACCATTTCATTCTACAAAATGTGAAGGCAATATTAAGATACCTGTTAGTGAAATTTTTTTTCGCAAGATCTCTGGCAGTACACCAAATGGTTGGTTATGGATTTCAATAGGTCTGAGTTAGGACAAAGCCAAGTCTTTAGTTTCACAACTTGAATTCCTCTTGTTTCACTAGGATTCAGTGTTTGGAGCAGATGGCAGGATAATATGCCACTAAAAATGAAAAAGATTTTGTAGGAAACCCAATTTGTTAGGTAAATGTTCTTTGCTGTATGGAATTTAGCTCCCTTGTGTCTGATATGGATTTTGTGGAGGGAGCAGAACTTCTGCACCTTTGAAGATGTGGAAGTCTCGGAATCTCAGTTGAAGATTTCCTTTCTTAGATCACTCAGTAGTACTATTACAGAATTCACTGAATTGCTTTCTTTTGCTTGTAATTCTTTAGGCTATCTTGTGTTATTTATTGTTCATGAGGTAGTTTTTTTCGTAATCAAATCTCTTACCAATGTAAAAAAATATTTGTTAGGTGATCATTTACAAGTCAAAATTTATTGCTAATTCATATGAGAATGATGGCAGGATAATATGCCACTAAAAGTGTTAAAGATATATTTTAGTTAAATGTTTTTCAGGTAAATGTTCTTCTGCTTTGTGGAATTTATCTCCATTGTGTTTGACGTGAATTTCTTCACCTTTGAAGACGTGGAAGTCTTGGAATCTCAGCTGAAGAGTTTCCTTTCTTAGATTACTCTATGAATGGTCTGACTGCCATGGGTCTTAGTGACAGCAGAAATATTAGAGAGTTTACTGAATACCTTTCTTTTACTTGTAATTCTTTGGTAGAAATTCTTTAGGCTATCTTGTGTAATTAATTGTTCTTGAGGTATTTTTTCATAATAAAATCTCTCACTAATAAAAAAGAAAATTTATTTGTTAGGTGATCATTTACAAGTCAAAAGTTATAGTGGCTAATTCATATGAAAATGATGGAATGAGTGAATGACAATTGTGTCTCATTTCTACTTCATTATGTTTGATGTGGCTCTTGTGGAAGGAGCAAAATATCCCTACTTCTGAAGATACAGCTATGAAAGAGGTTGATTTAGAATCCTTGCTTTTTCTCACTTTGCTTTCTTGGTCTCAAGCATGGAGCTTTACTTTAGACTTTCTATCAATTCAGCTCATATCTATACTATAATGTAAAACCGAAGCATTTTGACTTTTGATTGACCTCATAATATTGTGCCACATAAGCTTTTGAGTTCTCACAATTTTACACCTCATTATTTTAATATATATATATATATATATTTTTAATTGAATTTAAATTTTATTCTATAATTAAACATCTCATTAGAATCTTGACATATTATATTTTTTTTAATAGAAATAATATATTATTCCATATATATAAACACAATAATAATAAATGTCTTTTAATAATTATCAATTTTCATATTTAGATAAAATATAAAAGACAATAAAAATCATAGTTAGACTAATAATTTTTTAGATTTAATTTTAATTCATTTTTTGTGCATCGCACAGGTTTGCACTAGTTTCTTTGTAATGCTTAGGCTATTTCATGTTCATAATCATGAACATGGCTTAACCTCCTTTCAATAAAATATAATTACTTATAAAAATAAAATTAAAAATATCAAAAAGACGATAATTTTAGGCAAAATTAACAACTAAAGAATTTTAGTCTCAAAATGAGGTTTTTTTTTTTTTTTAAATTACTCCAACATCAATAAGAGCAGTAGAAAAATATGCTTGAAAAGGACAAGCATCTATGGGAAAATAGAAGCTCAAGTCGTAATTTTTTCCCTAGCAACGTGGCTTGTTTGATGGGTGATTTAATTTTTTTCCCTACTAACTATTCTACATATTTATTTTTTGGGTAAAACTTAGGTACAGTTCCTTATGTTAAGTACATTAGGTTTCTAGTTGAATTCAAATACATTGAATTTAGATATTCTTGAAAAAGATAACATGGTTTGTGTTTCATTGATTAATAAAACTATGTGTTTGTATTCAATTGAAAAATATAATGTACCTAACCTAAAGAACCGTACCTAAGTTTTATCCTTTATCTTTATTCGTTCTTCTTTTTTATATTCAATGAGATACTGCATACGTAATCCAACACGATAAGTAGGGGATCCAGGAATCACCTAGTCAAACAATGAAAAAACCGTGAGAAATGAGAATATGCATTTTTTCCTTATTATTTTTTTATATATATTAAAAACGTCACATCATCGCAAGAACACCCTTATTGAAATCTTGGAACGTGGTGAAAAAAAAAAGCTCTAAGAGTCTAAGACTCCAATTTAGTTGCATTGCATTTGATTTTTCGGAAATCAGATTAATTTGAGTAGAATTATTTTCTATCGTAGTGTTACAATGAGTGAAAGTAACTTTTTGTGTGTGTGTGTGTGGATCAAGCTGAACATTTTAGTTTGAAGACTCCTATAACAAAAATTGCATATTTGTCTCAAATTTATTTAATAATAATCCATTGGTCACTTGCTCGCATGATGACATCATTGCTTACTCAAATTAAAACTGGAGATTACAAGTTCTCTTCTTCCAGGAGAAACTAGTGGAACTAATTGCATGCCTTATCTCTTAAGGAGAGCCCATTCTATCTTATACTTAATACGCTTCAAGAACGGCGGCTAGAATATATCAGCCACTCATATTTATTTGATTATAGCTGCCCAATGATCAGGAAAATTAGTTAATGTATTTAGGGAGTTAAACTCTGCAGCCCACTCTCTAGTTAGATCGGCTTTGATTTGTAATCGCTCGGAAACTATTCCAATCTCCTCCATTCCTTTTTCTATATTTTTTGAATGGTTTGAAGGGGATAGTTCCCCTGCTTTTAAGGGCCTCTAGCCTTGTTTCCTCTCAAATAAAGTAGGTTTATTCATAAAAAAAGAATAATAAAAAAAAAAAGCCTTAGTTTTATGAACCCAAACTGGATTAAATTGTAAAATTTTGCACACCAAATGTATCAAGTTATATTCTCTTTTCATATTAGTTTTACATCTCACACTCTAAACTTTATCCTTAGTATTTCGATGTGTTAAAAAAGTGGTAATCTATTAAATTTTTTTGGTTTTTAAGTTAATTTTTTGTTTAATGGATTTTACAGTACCTAATCACTTTTATGTGAATAAGCATCTGTTTATTACTTCTTTTAATTTTGAGCTTCGTAAAAAGATTTGTACCTTTAGTTTATTGATATTGATTAACTCAATAGAAAGACTGAAAGAGTTCCATTAATTCTTCAATCTCTGGGATCCCTTTCAAGTTTTGTCTACATGTTCACATCATATATATAAAAACATGCATACAAGGATAACGTTTTTAGTCTTCACGCGGAGTCATGATTGAACGGTGAAGCCTTTCCTCACACGGAAACATTATTGAGAAGTGGGGACCCTCTACGAAATTATTGGTAAAGCCAAAATTTCTTGCGGAGCAACTTCAGACTTTATTAGATTTCCCACATTAGCATTTTCAACCACTGCTTTTAGCTCTCTTGTGACCTATCTTCCAGTGTTTTCTTTCACTCACCAGAAGAAATGGCTCTAGCAATCCCATTTGGTCTTGTGCAAAAGATCATTGAAAGGTTGGGTTCCACGGCTTTCAAAGAGATTGGGTCCATCTGGGGTGTCAAAGATGAGCTCGAAAAATTGAAGAACTCTGTTTCCACTATTCAAGCTGTACTTCTGGATGCAGAGGAGCAGCAGGACAAGAACCATCAAGTCGAGGACTGGCTCATGAAGCTCAGAGACGCAGTTTATGATGCAGGATGACTTGTTGAGTTATTTCTCTACTGAAGAGTTTGCGGAGAAAGGTGATGGGTGGTGATGAAATGGCAAAGAAGGTACGTACTTTCTTTTCGAGTTCAAACCAACTTGCTTTTCGTTATAAGATGAATGGTCAAAGATAAAGGTGATAAGGGGGAGAACTTGATGCAATAGCAAGTGATAGGAATAAATTCCAGTTTGTAGAACGTCCTTTACGGAAAAGGGTTGTGACTAGGGAGCGGGACCAAACTCACTCATTTATACTTGAAGAAGAAGTTATTGGGAGAGAAGATGAAAAGGAGACCATCATTGATATGTTATTGAACATTGATGAGGAAGATCAGAATGTCTCGTTCATATCCATAGTGGGAATCGGAGGGCTAGGCAAGACCACACTTGCTCAATATGTATACAATGATGAGAAAGTGAAGACTTATTTTGACTTGAAGATGTGGGTGTGTATCTCTGATGTCTTTGATGTGAAAACAATTGCTGAAAAGATAATCGGATGTGCAACTGGTACGAAAGTTGAAAACCTTGAAATGGAGCAAGTGCAAATTAAACTTCGCGAGAAACTCAACCAAAAGTACTTACTCGTGTTGGATGATGTGTGGAATGATGAACCAGAAAGGTGGTCTAATTTGAAAAGGCTTTTGATGGGTGGCTCAAAGGGAAGTAAGGTGATGATAACTACACGGTCCAACAAGGTTGCAGAGATTACCAGCACAATCAGCTCGTCGATCTTTCTAAAAGGCTTGTCAGAAAATCAATCTTGGTCTTTATTGAAAAAAATGGCATTTAAAAAAGGGCAAGAGTCCAATCCTAAACTTAAAGAAATTGGAATGGAAATTTTAAAAAAATGTTGTGGAGTGCCTCTTGCCATAAAGACTATTGGGAGAATATTATACTTCAATGAGACAGACGACGAATGGTTGTATATCAAGGATAAAGATCTTACAAATGTAACTCAGGGAGAAAATGATATTTTACCAATTCTAAAATTGAGTTACGATAATCTCCCATCACACTTAAAGTGTTGTTTCGCTTATTGTTCATTATTTCCTAAAGATTATGAAATTCCAAAGTTGAGATTGATACAGTTATGGATAGCACAAGGGTTTATCCGATCCATCCAGAATGAAAAGGTACCAATTAGAAGATGTTGCTAATGAGTATTGCATGGATCTACTTTGGAGGTCCTTCTTCCAAGAAGCTAAAGAAGATCCCTTCGGGAATATAATTAGTTTCAAAATGCATGATTTAATCCATGATCTTGCACAATCGGTCTCAAGGATTTGAGTGCACTTATTTTTATTCTAATGCAAAAGATGTCGGCAATGAAAAAGTTCGTCACCTATCATTTTCATCTTGCAATGTTTTTGAGGAAGAATTTAAGCTTGTTAGTCAAAGCAAAGAAGATACGTACATTTATTATATTAACAGATCCCTGGCCAGCTTATCAAACAATGAAGGAAGAATCAACTCTCAAAAGACTTATTTCTAGTTTTAAATGCTTGCGTGTGTTAGACCTACGATACTCTAAAAATTGTGACGGTGCCGAATTCAATACATGAGTTGACATATTTGAAGTACCTTGATCTTAGTGTGAATGACATTGAAGTTCTCCCTAATTCTATTGTTAGATTAGTGAATTTGCAAACATTAAAGCTCTCTTCCTGTAGAAAGCTTAAAGAATTACCAAGAGATATTCAAAAATTGATCAGCCTCAAGCATCTTGAGATAGATGGTTGTGAGAGTCTGACTCACATGCCATGTGGAATAGGGCAATTGACTTCTCTTCAAACTTTACCGCTATTTGTTGTGAGCAAGGAGGACCATGCAGCTTCCTCTTCCAAGCATTGTGGTGGACTAGCTAGACTGAACAAGCTAAACAACTTGAGAGGTGAACTATGTATTAAAAATTTGGCGTGGGTGACAAATGCTACCTTAGAAGCCAAGGCTGCTAATTTGAAGGAGAAGCGACATCTTAGAAGTTTGGAATTAAGTTGGGATTCGAAGCATAATAATGACACATACGTCTCTGATGATGAAAATTTATTGGAAGGCCTCCAGCCATACCATACTTTAAAAAAGTTGAAGGTGAAAGGATATTGGGCTGTGAGTTTTCCGAGTTGGCTTCCTTCAGTGACTAGTCTTGTTAAATTAAAAATATCAGATTCAATGTGCCAACATCTACCACCATTGTATCAACTTCCATCTCTCAGAGAACTTTTTCTTGATAATATGACTGGTTTGGAATACATATCAGACCGAGAAATCACTGATGAGGTCTCTGCTTCAACAACATTTTTCCCATCCCTAAAGTCACTCACACTTTGGGATTGCCCTAATCTAAAGGGATGGTGGAGGAGGGATATCGTGGATGCGGCAACAACGACATCAATATCAAGCGATCAATATCAGCAGCATATATCATTGCCTTCCTTTCCTTGTCTTTCTTACTTGGATATCTCGGATTGCAATAACCTAACTTGCATGCCGCTATATCCATATCTTGAAGAAAAGCTAGAACTGGACAATACCAGCTTCAAGCCTTTGCAAGAGACAATGGCGATGACGATGAATATGTCAGCAACTTCTTCACTTCCCTCCTCTTCGTCCTCCTCCCCTCCTCTCTCCAAATTAAAGTCTCTGACTTTGAGGCGTATACAAGACGTTGACTCTCTTCCAGAGGAGTTGTTGAAGAACCTGGCTTCACTTCGGAGCCTTAATATTTCCGATTGCCCCAATCTGACCTCACTTCCTGAAGGAATCGGCAACCTCACATCACTTCAGAGCCTTGATATTTCCGATTGCCCCAATCTGACCTCACTTCCTGAAGGAATCGGCAACCTCACATCACTTCAGAGCCTTGATATTTCCAATTGCCCCAATCTGACCTCACTTCCTGAAGGAATCGGCAACCTCACATCACTTCAGAGCCTTCATATTTCCGATTGCCCCAATCTGACCTCACTTCCTGAAGGAATCGGCAACCTCACATCACTTCAGAGCCTTTATATTTCCGATTGCCCCAATCTGACCTCACTTCCGGAAGGAATCGGCAACCTCACTTCACTTTGGAGCCTTGATATTTCCGATTGCCACAATCTGACCTCACTTCCTGAAGGAATCGGCAATCTCACTTCACTTCAGGGACTTCGAATTAAAGAATGGCCCAATCTGAACTCACTTCCTGAAGGGATCGGCAAACTCACCTCCCTACAAACACTGAGAATCATCGACTGTCCCCACTTGAAGGAAAGATGCCAGGAGGGAATTGGCGAGGATTGGCATAAGATTGCACACATCCCAGATTTTCAATATTATGATATTTAAGGATTAAACACTTGTTCAGCAATCATTATGTTTTCCGCTTCTTTGGGCTGGTACGTCAACGTGCACTTTCTATGCAAACAATTTCTTTTTTTCCTTTTACGCCAACTTCTTGTCTTCTTCAACAAGCTGATGTTTTGGGAAATTTATTTGCAATTTAATATGCAGAAAATTTTCAAAGCACAAAATCAATGGGTGGCAGGGAAACAGGGGAGGATTGCCTCAAATTGCTCCATCTTCAAATTTTCAGGTATGTGTAATCCCAATTTCTTCGTAGACACTTATTTCTCTTCCTTGGGTCTTGTACTGAAAAAAAAAATATATCTCACATGCAGTGGGGTGTAAGCAATTGAAGAAAAAAAGCATATGTCATGCAATTGGAGTGAACAACTTGGTAAGTAGCCTTTTCTTTTAAAATTGTCATTCAAGATAAGATTTCTTCACATACCATCGTTTGATTCTTCATCCAAATAATTTCTATCTCAAAATCCAATGATATACTTGGCTTGGTTATTGATTTAGGTGCGTAAACAGATTGGATAGTTCCACTTGATGAGATTGGAGTGGCATGGTGGATAAATTCAGGTAACTAATTAGGTATTAGTTGCTGAAATTCTTTTTTGTTCAATTTGTAGGATATTTTAAAGCAAAAATCTGTAAATGATTGTTTCGTAGCTTAATTGGATTAAAAGCATTGAAATTTATTAGAGTTTAAATGGGTGGCAAAGGGAGGATTGCCTAAAATTGCTCCATCTTCAACTTTTCAGGTATTTGTAATCCCAATTTTTATTTCTCTTCCTTGGGTCTTGTACTGAAAAACATTTGAGATAAAGAATTTATCTCACATGCAGTGAAAGAGTAAAAGCAATGAACCCCACGGGAAGCAATTGAAGCATAGAAAGAGCCCCATATGTCATGCAATTGTGGGAAAAGTTAACAACTACGTGGTAACTGGTAAGTACCTTCATTGTTCTTTTATTTTCTCCTTTTTCATAAAAATCATCTTTCAAGATACCAACAGCGGATTTACCCATCATTTGATTCTTCCTCAAAATCATTTCTATCTATGTATCTCAAAATCCAATGATATACTTGGCTTGTTTATTGATTTAGTTCCACTTGTGCATAAATAGATTGGAATTCAGGTAACTAATTAGGTTTGACATTGTGGTGGAAGATAAATTCAATTTGCAGTTGCTGCTGAAATTCTGTTTTGTTCATCTCTATGCTTTCTTAGAGTTTAGAAATTCCCTAAATTTTTGGTGGATTCCACTTTCTGCATTCAATCAGAAAGAGAAAAAAAAAAAAAAATTCAAGATGAATGGAAATATTAAATTTTAAATAATATATTCTTTGGAATTGGAGAAACCCAAATTAAAAAGGAGTGTTTTTTGGTAAATCAGCATAAAACAGAGCATTGGAAAACATTGTAGTATGCTCTTTTCCTTAATGAGATTGAAGACCAGAGTTTGAAATCATGAAACTTACATTTGGTAGATTGATTGAATTGAAGACCAGAGTTTGGGGTTTAACTGACACCAAGGCATTTCATAATGTCCGCAGCCAATAGAGGAGATCACAGCCGCAGCCAAGCTCTGATTTCTCTGTTGCTCATCCATGGTTTTCTCACTCTTTCTCTCCAGGTACATGTTACTACTTTTTCTTAAAGTTTCATCACTTATTTCAGTGAAAAACAAACCAAATCTGAAGAGTCATTGCCATTTTGCCTTTTTGCTTCATAGATACTCCAAATCTCTGACTATTGGGTTAGTTTGTGAAATTCTGAGCTACCCATTCAAAATAGTATTGAAAAGATCAAAACTTTCAACCCATGAAAGCAAAAAGCTACAATCTTTGTTCAAAACCCTTTAATTTGCAATTTGCTGGGTTAGTGGTAGATGTTTAGTGATGATATAGTCTTGAATGATTATAATGGGTCATCAGAGTCTTAGACTCAGAGACTGAGTGCAAAAGGTTACTTAAACTCTTTGACCTCAATCAAATTCGCCCCTATCAGCTCTGTACATTGTTTGAGCAACTTGACTTGTCTACCTCAATGGAGATAGCAGTTAAACAACAAACAAAGGATTATAAAGAAATGTGAGGCCTTAGTGCAATTCTATTGAAACCAAGTTCCTTGTTTTATACTAATTTCTTCAAATTATGATGGCACACAATAATCTTCTACTAAAAAAACATGTGAATTTATCTCACATGCAGTAAAAAGGTATAAGGAATTGAACCCCATGGGAAGCAATTGAAGCATAGAAAATTGTTGGGCTCTACAATTGTGGGAAAAGACAACAACTAAGTAGTAGGATATGATTTTCTTGTTTTTCATAAGAATTGTCATTCAAGATATGATTTCTTGACATACCAGGAGGGGAAAAGAAGAAAAAAAGACAGATACATAAACCCATCATTTGATTCTTGATCCAAATAATTTCTATCTTTGTATCTCAAAATCCAATTGGTAAAGTGATATACTTGATTTTGTTTATTGATTTAGGTTCATAAATAGATTGGAAAGACTACAGTGGCTGACCAGCTTCGTTTTCAGGGCAATACTCACTCTTGGGACATTGAGTTCTCAAGACAAGCTCAAGATTGGGAGATGGACATTATTGATACATTTATGAGTTGGCTCTACTCTTCTCCTATACATTCAGGCTGTATGGACACCATTTGCTGGAATCTTGGTAGCCGTGAGGCTTTTGAGGTTCGTTCTTTTTATTCGGCACTAATTCAGCCTTCATCCTCCTATTTTCCGTGGAGAAGTGTGTGGAAGGCCAAAGTCCCCTCTAGAGTGGCATTTTTTCTTTGGACAGCTGCCTTGGGGAAGATCCTTACCACGGATAATCTTCGAAAACGAAGAGTCACTATTTTGGATTGGTGTTGTATGTGTAAGGCCGATGGTGAATCAGTCAATCACCTACTTCTTCACTGCCCAGTTGCTAGAGATCTTTGGAATATGATTTTTAGCCTCTTTGGTATCTCTTGGGTTATGCCTAGGGGGGTGGTAGATCTCATCTCTTGCTGGAATGGTTGTAAGGGTAGGCAAGAGGCTGGGAAAATTTGGAAGGTGATCCCACATTGTATAATGTGGTGTCTCTGGTGCGAATGGAATGCAAGATCATTTAATGGGGAGGAAGCCTCCATCCCGGCTCTGAAACACAGGCTTTTACAGACTATGCTGGAGTGGTTAAAGGCTGCTAGCTTAATCACATCAGTTTCTATTCCTGAAATGCTTATGCTATGTTCTTTCTGATTTTCATTGTATTTCCTCCTGTCCACCCCTAGTGTACATGGAGTTTTTCTCTCTTTTTAATGAAATTTCTTACTTATCAAAAAAAAAAAAAATAAAAAATCGCACTTGCTGATGTTGGAGTGACATTGTTGTGGAAGATCAATTCAGATAACTAATCAGGTATTTAGTTGCTTCTAGCCTTACACCGTACCATGTTTTATTCAATTTGTAAGATATTTTAAAGTAGAAATATCTATGCTTTCTTAAATGATTGTTCAATACCTTAATTGGATCGAAAGTACATCTTGAAATTTAGTGTTCGGAAATACACTAGGTTTCGTATGGATTCCACTTTATGCATTTAATTACAAAATAAAAAAGAACTGAAATAAAAACTTTCAAGTAATTTATTCTTTGGAATTGGAGAAACCAAAACCCAAGTGAATTCAAACAAATAATGTGTTCTGTAAACCAGCATAAAAAATAGCATTGGAACTTTTGAAGTTATGTTGTTTTCCTTACTTTTCAGCATGATTCGAGGTGGAAATATGTGGGGACTGCTCAATTATCCTTGAGATTTGAATTGATTTTTGAAGGATCATACACTCCACTAAAGGTTCATACTTCTCCTTTAAGATTCAGTCCTTTTGTGTTAATAAAATACCTCCCTTTCTCTTGTTTTCTTTTCTTTAAATTCGGTTAAGTTTCTCAATTATATGATTCTGTATGCAGATATGAGACAAAGTTAGAATAATAATCCAGCTAGAGTTGGTGTTTCTTCAAAAAAGCTCGTACTACTTATGCATCTATAAGCAAAAAATTGAGTCTTAATTATTTTAATCTTTATCATGTAATAGCTTTCCTAAAATTCAGATTAAGAATCCTTATCTTGTTCTTTTTCCATTGCCCAGGAGAGTCAATTTGATGCATTTTTCTCTATAACTCTTTTACCTTCAAAAATAATAACACTATTCATAAAGCCTATGTTTGAAATTTCTTATTCACAACAACTATTGAGAAAAATATTTTATCCAGATTAAGCGGGTGAATTATTATATTAACAGGTTGTAAAGTTAATTTATATTTTCTGTAGCGTTGGCTTTTTTTTTTTGATAAGTAGTAATGCACTTTATTGAAGAAAACCACTTTGTGTGCATAAAGCATGAACACAAGAGTGGGAAATAATTACAATGAAATCATGGATGAGAAAAGTGCAAAGAATTTAAAAAAGAGATTACAGAAGTGGAGTGAGTATAGCCCCACACTGTAGCCCAATCAAATAAAGAATTAGAGAAAAATTCAAGAAGCTGTGAATCCGTGCACTCCACATCTTCAAAGACACGACGGTTCCGTTCCCTCCAAATAGTCCAAAAGAGGCAAGATGGAATCAGATTCCAAATCCTGGAATGGGATTTCCCACTCCAGAAAAACATGAATGTGCATTAGTTTGTTAACAAATCCATCCGTTTGATGGATTAAAATCATGAGTAGTTGATTTAACTTACCATTATCAAAAAAAAAAAGAAGTTGATTTAACTTACTAGGAAGAATAAATGGATTATTACCAATTTTATGATTCATAGACTGAGCAGCAGTTTTCCCGGACAAAATTTTTATTATTCCATTTAAGATGGATCTTAAGAGTTAAGACATCATAAAAGCCTTATTTGAAAACCGGTTTTGCACTTCATAAGGATGCTTAACATACCATAAAGGCAAACAGATGTCATCCAGCCTTTGTTTGACATCTATAAAAATCATATAAATTGGAATCTTGTATGCTTTAGGTCCAGGAATTCATTTTTACTAATCAAAAAAATTTAAATTGATAGTGCAATTGTATTGAAATCAAGTTCCTTGTTTTCTTCTAATTTCTTATTTTGATATCTGTTATTCGTAGAAAATTCGGTGTGCTCCTTGTAGAAAATATTGTTGCATTGGGCAAATAATTTGGTAGGGAAGAACTGAAAAACAAGGCTTTCTCAGTACATTGTTCTCTAGATGAAGTTATTCAGAACTCAGAAAAAGATTGGGTTCAAATAAGGTGTTCTCAGAATTTGAAATTGGTCTCCACTGATTTACTAGAGCATTGGAGAAAAGCTTAAGTTGTTTCTTTATCCAACAAAGGCATGTTCCATTGACCAGACTGCTTAATATTATAGAATTGAAATCTTTTAGTTTTTGCACTCATTACAAGGTATTAGTTCCAATGAGTCTGCCTACTGCTAGTCCTTTATAATGAGATAGACATGCGTGCAAAATTCATTACTCTCCTTCCTCTCTGCCTTATTCTCATGTTTGCAAGCTCTGTTAACCACTCAACTGTTATCCCACATATGGAAAGAACAGAAAGATTTTAGAACAAAGATTCTTAGTCCTTGGCCATTAGACGACTTTGCTATTGGGGGAATATGATTCAATTATAAGCAAAATTTTGTTGTTACAGTTGATTAATTGGAAACTGAAACAATTTTTATTTCATAGGACAGAATTTGTCATTACAATCAAGGATTTTTCTCCCTATACAACGAGCCTTCTATTGATCAAGGATTTCACGGGCTCTAGAGTATTCCAACATGGTAATGCTGTCAAAATCATATTTCTGTTTATTGTAACTGATTGCCTTATTTGAAAATTTTACTTTCTAAAATAATATAATGATAAGAGTGGCAGCTGATTGTCTAATTATGTATGTTGCATATTAACTTTATTCAATACAGAAAATTGGATTTTGAAGAATTTTGTGTGGCTGCCATTTGAGTTCATCAGCTGGAAGGAATGGAGAGCTCTGAACAACATCAAGGCTTGCCCATGAGCTGTTTGAGAAGGTTGGAAACAAACTGATTATGCTTGAAGGAGCTTCCCTTTGTTTTTTCCTCATCAGTTTCAAAAGGAAAATTTTGATTTAACTGCTAAGGCACGCATCCACTCTTAACTAAATGGTTTTATGATTATGTATTCCTCTCTGCCTCGTTCTGAAGTTTGCAGGCTTTGTTAACCACTCAACTGTTATCCCACATATGGAAAGAACAGAAAGATTTTAGAACAAAGATTCTTAGTCCTTGGCCATTAGACGGCTTTGCTATTGGGGGTACGTGATTTAATTATAAGGAAAATTTTGCTGTTACATTTGATTATTTGGAAACTGACACAATTTTTATTTCATGGGACAGAATTTGTCACCTGGAATAGAATTTCTCATTACAATCAAGGATTTTTCTCTCTATCCAACGAGCCTTCCATTGATCAAGGATTCATGGGCTCTAGTGTATTCCAACATGGTAATGCTGTCAAAAATCAGATTTTCTGTCTGTTGTAACTGATTTGAAAATTTTACTTCCTAAAATAAAATAGTGGTAAGAGTGGCAGCTAATCGTCTACTTTTGTATGTTGCTTGTTTTATTCAGTACATAAAATTGGATTTTGAAGAATTTTGTGTGGCTGCCATAAGTGTGCATCAGCTGGAAGGAATAGAGAGCTGGGAACAACATCAAGGCATGCCTATGAGCTGTTTGAGAAGGTTGGCAAACTGATTATGTTTGGAGGAACTTGCCTTTGTTTTCTCATCAGTTTCAAATGGAAAATTTTGTTTCAATTGATTAGACACGCATCCACTATTAACTAAATGGTTTTATGATTATGTATTCCTCATGGCATCTCATGATTACTTGGTTGCTATATTGATAATTGGAAATATTTTTGCTAGGATTTTGGGTTAGTTTTCAATTAAGATCCTTGAAGAGCTTTTAATTTCCCTGGCTTCAAGAGGTATGAACAAAAACGAAGAATCTTTTGTGATGTCAGTATGTACTGCAATTTCAGATAATACCGTTGGAAACAATTTGAAAAACTTACACTGAATAATAGAAATTTCAAGCTGATATTGTAAACACAGTATTTTATAATACACGAATTGTGATAATTGTCGCATACCCACTACTGGCAAGTTAGAAAATTGGGTTATTGCACTGTTTTTTTTTTGGCTAATTTGGGTCTCTTTTTTTTTTTTTTTTTTTTTTAATTAATCCCGTGCATAGCATGGGTCCATGGCAAGTTAAGCATAGTCCCAAATCTGCCACAGAAATGGAATTTTAATTAAGAAATCAATTGTTAAAGTACACATCTCTCTCCCTATATTATTGTAGTGTTAAACATATAGCTTAACATATTACCATTTCCTTAAATATATTTTGTTTCTATTTTCATTTTGTTTTTCAATGTCTATAGATAATTGTTTAATGATAGGTACATGTTTAAACATTAATTATTTTCAGTGGAGATTAAGGATTAAACTCTTGTACAGCAATCAATATGCTTCCGCTTCTTTGGGCAGGTACGTCAACGTGCACTTTCTATGCAAACAATTTCTTTTTTTCCTTTTACGCCAACTTCTTGTCTTCTTCAACAAGCTGATGTTTTGGGAAATTTATTTGCAATTAAATATGCAGAAAATTTTCAAAGGAGTAAATAAATGGGTGCCAGGAAAAAGGGGAGGACTGCCTCAAATTGCTTTTCAGGTATGTGTAATCCCAATTTTGTCGTAGACACTTTTTCTCTTCCTTGGGTCTTGTACTGAAAAAAAAAAATTGAATATATCTCACATGCAGTGAAAGGGGTATAAGCAATTGAATCATAGAGAAAGCCTTAAATGTCATGCAATTGTGGGAAAAGTCAACAATTAGGTGGTAAACCCATCATTTGAATATATCTCACAAGTAGACACTTTTTCTCTTCTGTTTCTTTTAGTTTCTTGTTTTTTCTTAAAAATTGTTATTCAAGATAAGATTTCTTCACATACCAACAGGGGATAAACCCATCATTGGATTCTTCATCCAAATAATTTATATCTCAAAATCCAATGATACACTTGGCTTGTTTATTGATTTAGGTGCGTAAACAGATTGGATAGTTCCACTTGAAGAGATTGGAGTGGCATTCTGATGGAAGATAAATTCAGGTAACTAATTAGGTATTCAGTTGCTGAAATTCTTTTTTGTTCAATTTGTAGGATATTTTAAAGCAAAAATCTCTATGCTTTCTTAAATGATTGTTTTGTAGCTTAATTGGGTTAAAAGCACAGCTTGAAATTTATTAGAGTTTAGAAATGCACTAAATTTTTGGTGGATTCCACTTTCTGCATTCCATCACAAAATAAAAAAAGATGAATTGAAATATTAAATATTAAGTAATTTATTCTTTGTAATTGGCGAAACCAAAATTAAAAACAATTTTTTTTTTTTGATTTTTTTTTTTTTGTAGACCAGCATAAAACAGAGCATTGGAAAACTTTGTAGTATGCTGTTTTAGTTAATGAGATTGAAGACCAGAGTTTGAAATGTTGAAACTCTTTTGGGTGAGTTCTTCCTCTTTTGTTAAAGTTCTATTTGATGTGATTTTAGTGTTGCCTTGAGTCCTTGTTTCTTTCTTTTACATGCCTATGTAGTCCATTTGCCAAGCACACCTCCATTATTCTGATATGAGACTTTGACATCATTTTCTTCTCTTTTGGGTTGTAGTTTGTCCCCACTTTTGAAGTATGTATGGTTTCCACTGTATTCCTCCTTTTTCTAAATCATTTATTTATGTCAATACTCGTATTATAAAGATACATGGTTTTAATTCCAATGAGTCTGCCTGCCGCTAGTCCTCTATATTAAGATAGACATCCGTGCAAAATTCATTACTCTCCTTTCTCTCTGCCTCATTCTCAAGTTTGCAGGCTCTGTTAACCACTCAACTGTTATCCCACATATGGAAAGAACAGAAAGATTTTAGAGGAAAGATTCTTAGTCCTTGGCCATTAGAAGACTTTGCTATTGGGGGTACATGATTCAATTATATGCAAAATTTTGCTGTTACAATTGATTATTTGGAAACTGACAATTTTTAGTTCATGGGACAGAATTTCTCACCTTTGTCATTACAATGAAGGATTTTTCTCCCTATGCAACGAGCATTCCATTGATCAAGGATTCACGGGCTCTAGAGTATTCCGACATGGTAATGCTGTCAAAAATCAGATTTCTGTCTGTTGTAACTGATTTGAAAATTTTACTTCCTAAAACAAAATAATGATAAGAGTGGCAGCTAATTGTCTACTTGTGTGTATGTTGCTTATTAGTTTTATTCAATACAGCAAATTGGATTTTGAAGAATTTTGTGTGGCTGCCATAAGTGTGCATTATCTGGAAGGAATGGAGAGCTGGGAACAACATCAAAGCATGCCTATGAGCTGTTTGAGAAGGTTGGCAACCAACCGATTATGTAAGGAACTTGCCTTTGTTTTCTCATCAGTTTCAAATGGCAAATTTTGATTCAATTGATTAGGCACACATCCACTATTAACTAAATGGTTTTATGATTATGTATTCCTCATGGCATCTCATGATTACGTTGCTATATTGATAATTGGAAATTCTTTTGCTAGGAGTTTGGGTTAGTTTCCAATGAAGATCCTTGAAGTGCTTTTAATTTCCCTGGATTTAAGAGATATGAACAAAAACGAAGAATCTTTTGTGATGTCAGTATGTGCTGCAATTTCAGATAATACTGTTGGCAAAGAATTTGAAAATCTTACACTGAATGATAGGAATTTCAAGCTGATATTGTAAATACAGTACTTCATAATACACAAATTGTGATAATTGTCGCATACCCGCTAATGGCAAGTTAGAAAAGTTGGGTTATTGCACTGGATTTTTTTTCTTTTTTGTGGGCTAATCTCCTTTTTTTTTTATTATTATTAAGCCCATGAATAGCATTGGTCTAGGCTAGTTTTATAGTCCCAAATCTGCCACAGAAATGGAATTTTAATTAAGAAATCAATTGTTAAAGTGCACATCTCTCTCCCTGTATTATTGTAGTGTTAATCATATAGCTTAACATATTACCATTTCTTTAAATATATTTTGTTTCTATTTTCATTTGTTTTTCAATGTCTATAGATAATTGTTTAATGATAGGTACATGTTTAAACATTAATTATTTTCATGTTATTGTTATATGTGTTCTATTTCATAGTATCAGGTCAGTCATACTACAAATTCAACAAAAACTCATCCAAAAGAAGGATTTGTCTTCTTTAACTCCGCCCTTTGTGCTACACTTCAACTAGCCCACCCCTTGAAAAACTCCTCTGCCTATACTAATTTATGTAGAACTTCAACTTCTCAACTCTATTTTATTCCCTAACTGGAAATACTTGGTTTGTTTATTGATGTAGGTGCATAAACAGATTGGAAAATCACACTTGCTGATATTGGAGTAACATTGTGGTGGAAGATCATTTCAGATAATTAATCAGTTATTTTGTTTCTTAAACTCTTCTTTATGTATAGGCTTCTACCATGTTTTGTTCAATTTGTAGGATCGTTTAATGTAGAAATCTCTATTCTTTCTTAAATGATTGTTCTGTAGCTTCATTGGATTAAAAGCACTGCTTGAAATTTAAAGTTATCTTCTACCAGTGCCTTCTGAGCAATACAGACTCCTTCCCATTCCCAAATTTGTTTTAAAAAGATGGAAAATAAAACCCAGAAATGATAATGAAAAATGATCTCTTGAGAATTCCTAGCAGAACAGAACAAAGTTCTAAAAAAAATTTATGGGTAAGAGAACAAAGTAAAATTAAGTAGATATCATCCAGAATTTGTCATTAAAATTCTATACTTAACACTGGAGTCATGAATTGAGATCATAATTTTTATACAACATTCTTGATTTGAACATTGGATATATTGGGAGGAGTAAATATGTGAAGTTTTGCCATCATGACTGTTGCAAAGACATTAATTGTAGCTCAGTTAGGTTATATGCAGGAACAATTCACACAATTAAGGCCAAGCATGAGTGGATTCATCCCTTTGCAAAAATTTAAGATGGTTGATTGTTTTTCTAATATTGTCTTCTCATATTTTAATACTCTTGAGCCATTATTAATAGTGGTGGATATAGCAGGGTGTGATAAAGAACTCCATCAATGCAATGAAGGATTCATGTGCCCTAGACTATGCCAACATGGTAATGCTGTCAAACTCCATATTTCTGTTTGTTAAAATTGATTGCCTTATTTTAAATTTACTTCCTAAAGAAGATAACTTTGGGAATATTTTTTTTTGATAAGTAACTGAAATTTTATTGAAGGAACTGGAACTCCCACTAAGTGCATAAATTATGCACCTAGAAGGAGGGATAATTACATAAGAGTTATGGCAGTGCTCTTAGAAAAATTTAAAGAAACAACAAAATCTGCAAGGGATACTGCTGATGTAAACCCCCAGACCCGAGCCCAGTCGAAGGCCAAAAAATAATTCCCCAAGCTTGGTAGGAGAGTGCTCTATCTCTTCAAAAATACGGCTGTTGCGTTCATACCAAACAGTCCACATTAAGCAAAGAGGCACCAGGTTCCAAACAGAGGAATTGTGTTTACCAAAACAATTAAACCAACCAAATAGCAGATCAGCAACAGTGTTAGGAAACACCCAAAGAATGCCAAAAGAACGCAGGATCAAGTACCACAAGTCCAAAGCGATAGGGCAATGGATCAAAAGATGGTTGCCGGTTTCCCCATTATTGCGACACATACAACACCAACCAACCATGGTATAACCACGGCGCATCAGATTATCACAAGTGAGGATCTTCCCCCAAGCCGCAGACCATACGAAAAAAGAGACTCTTCTCGGAGCTTTAGCCCTCCAAATAGCTTTCCAAGGGAATTTAATGTCAATCTTTACATCAAGAGCATGGTAGAAAGACTTGACATCAAACTCCCCATGTTGACATAATGTCCAACGCATAGAATCCGGGTTAACACCAGCTGGGATTTTAGAATAAATAAAGGTGAAGAACGCAAGCACCTCGTCCACTTCCCAATCATTGAAATCCCGTAAGAAAGTAATGTTCCAAGATCTGCCCTCCCCGACACCAGAACTTAGAAGGCAAGAATCAATAGAAGCAGATTGGGAAGTAGAACAAGCAAAGAGCGAGGGAAACAAGGCCTTAAGGAGCATCCCCACACCATTTATCATGAGAACCGAATTTACCCAAGCCAGCAACCAACTCCACTTGCTGTAAAAAGATCCCAACCTAAGAAAATCCTTTCCAAAGGCTGCATCCATGAGTCCCTACAGGTTTCTTGGTCATCCACCCGCCACAATCCAACCCATATTTGGCGACTATAACCCGATGCCAGAGATGAGACTCTTCCCTACCAAACTTCCATAGCCATTTCCCCATCAAAGCTCTATTAAACACATTCACCCTTCAAACACCCAGCCCACCTTGAGCTAAGGGAGAGCAAACAATATCCCAACTCACTAAATGATGTTTAAAATCATCTCCCCACCATCCCCAAAGGATTTGGGAATATAATTAGTTTCAAAATGCATGATTTAATCCATGGTGTTGCACAAACAGCCTCAAGGTTTGAGGTCAAATGTGTTGATTCTAATTCAAAAGTTGTAAATGAAAAAGTTCATCACCTATTACTACCATCTTTCAAAGCTTTGGAGGATGATTTAAGCTTGTTAATCAAAGCAATGAAACAGTTCATCACCTATATTATTGTAGTGTTAATCATATAGCTTAACATATTACCATTCCCTTAAATATATTTTGTTTATATTTTCATTTGTTTTTAAATTTCTGTAGATAATTCTTTAATGATGGGTACATGTTTAAACATTAATTATTTTCATATTATTGTTATCTGTGTTCTATTTCGTAGTATCAGGTCAGTCATACTACAAATTCAACAAAAGCTCATCCAAAAGAAGGATTTGTCTTCTTTAACTCCGCCCTGTTGTGCTACACTTCAACTAGCCCACCCCTTGACTAATTTATGTTGAACTTCAACTTCTCAACTCTATTTTATTCCCTAACTGGAAATGCTTGGTTTGTTTATTGATTTAGGTGCATAAACAGATTGGAAAGTCACACTTGTTGATATTGGAGTAACATTGTGGTGGAAGATCATTTCAGATAATTAATCAGGTATTTTCTTGCTTAAATTCTTCTTTATGTATAAGCTTCTGCCATGTTTTGTTCAATTTGTAGGATCGTTTAATGCGGAAATCTCTATGCTTTCTTAAATGATTGTTCTGTAGCTTCATTGGATTAAAAGCACAGCTAGAAATTTAGAGTTATAAATGCATTAAATTTTGGATGGATTCCACATTATGCATTTAATTATAAAAATGGATGAATTGAAATGTAAACTAGCATAAAACATGGCATTGGAAAGTTTGTAGTATGTTCTTTTCCTAACTCATCAACATGAAGCCAGGTGGAAATAGGTGGGGACTGCTCTAAGACTACTTAATTATCCTTGAGATTTGAATTGATTTTGAAGGATCATACACTCCAGTACTTCTAAAGGTTTGTACAACTCCTTTAAGATTCAATCCTTTTGGGTTAATCAAATACCCAACTTTCTCTTCTCTCTTTTTTTCTTTTTTTGGTTTAAACTCGGCTAATTTTCTCAATTTTTTGATTTTGTATGCAGATATGAGACAATATCAGAATACTAAACCAGACAAGAGTTGGTGTTTCTTCAAAAAAAAAAAAAGGTATTACTTGTGCATTTATAAGTGAAAAAAAATGAGTCTTAATTATCTCAATCCTTATCATGTAATAGCTTTCCTAAAAGTCAGATTAAGAATCCTCTTTGTTATCTCTCCATTGGCAGATTTTGAAATCAAAATACAAGAAATCTTTAATTTGCATTTGAGATGCTACAAATGTGACAAGTTTCATCTTCTACCAGCACCTTTTTGAGGATAGCTTCAGTTTTAAGGCAACTGCTACTTGGGACGTTCTGCCACTACCGTATGGTGCATCGGTTCTTTATTCTTATCAGAATATTGCAAGGTAGTCACTTCATTTAGAGATTTCTCTTCTTCATTTTGGATAAGCAGATTATTTGTTAGAGATTAACTTCCTATTAATTATGGCAGCATAAGGTAACATCATCTTGCAGTGTGATTTTCTGCAGTCCTAAATGTCACTTTTTTTTTTCTTTTTTTAATATAATCAAAAGAACTTTTTATTCAAACAAGCTATAGAGTAGCAACTAAATGTGTGATTTAGCATTCCACCTTTTGACAAACTCCATCCACCTATACTAATTTATGAAGAACTGGACTTCTCAACTCTATTTTATTCCCTAACCAAAAACAAATCTTTCACTTACTCCTCTCATCTTAGTTAACTCTCCTTATAATTCTGAATCTCTAATCATCATTGCATAGCATGTATGTATTATCGTCCTATTGACATCGATGTGATATATTTGGCAGGCCTCAAATTCATGCATGTTTTCTTTAGAATGTGCATATATTGCAATCTCCATCATAGGCAATTCGCCCTCAAAGCAACAAACTCTAGTTGTAGAATATTTTAATGTCAATCCCACATCGAAATTTTCCCATGTGGTTCTACATTGAAGAAGCAAAGTTCCATAAGAACCATTTGGTGCTCATCATTCAACTCTAGGTCCAATCAAATCCTAGGAGGGGATAAACTCATAAAGGAGCTTTTTGACAATTGTGGTGATACACGGGATATTCAATTTGGTGTTCATAAGATTGTGTGACATTGTCCAAGAAGCCTGAAAGAGCTATCTGTATTCTGTATTTTTCGTATGAGTTTTGCCAGAAGATTAGAGCAGCAGTTAAGAATGTTGATGGTGTAACGGCAAGGCCATGTGTTCACACCATCAACACATATTTAGGATATATTGGAGCTATTATGTGATAGCTTTGCTTTCTGATGACTGTAATCTTTTATTGTTTTGTTGTTACCATTATGTTTTTATTTTTCACCAATTAATCCTTGAATTTGAATTTGAATCAATATCATTGGAGTTTGGTTGGATTTAAAGTTCTTTATATAACATAATTAGAACTTTTATATTCGTTCTTTGCTTCTTCTTTCATTTTATTTTTTGCTATTTACTTGGTTAAATTTCCCCCTGGACATAGAGTTGCTATATGCATAAAGTTTAGAAACTATCCAATTCAAACTATTTATCCCAATCGGCTGAATTGGTCATCTTTTCCAATGCAAGGCAAGTCATTAGCAAGAATTAGAACAAGATATATTTAATTTTCTCTAAACTTTTACATGAACAATTAGGGGTGATTGGAGCTCGGTCAAGCTTGGATTGAGGGTCAATTCATCACTCGACCCAAACATAATTCTGAACTGGCATGGGTGGGGAAGTCGTCCTTGGATGGGGAGCATGTTCATGGTCCCGTCATGATGATCACATTGTTGCCCTATTGCGCACATGTTTGTGATAGAGGATTTGTATTCATGATAGAGGACTTGCCAAAGAGAACATCACAACAACGATGACAAAGAGAAATTGTGCAAAAGGGATCGAACACAATTTACAATAGTGGATATGTGTCAACAAAGGGGAGGAGAGGAAATCCATGCAACCAATGCATTCTTCACATGTACAAGTGAGAAGTAATAATTGGTCGTGTCGGGTTGCGTCAGGTCTATTCGGGTTAATTCTGAAAACCTAATGCCCAATCCAACTGTAAGTAGGGTTTTTTTTAAGTGTGTGCACGTGTTCGTGTAATACACAATTCCTTACATGTTGGTGCATGTGCTAAGATGCTTAAAGGAAAACAAAAGAGAACTGGTATAGAATGCATTTCCCACTAATATCAACAATATTTTTGCCACAATTGTCTTTAACAAAATGCTAAGTTGACATTGAAGGAATAAGCCAAAAAGGTACCAAAACCTAGAAACCTAAAGATTAAAAAATGAAACTCTCCTGCTAATGTACATTTTTTTTCTCCACACTCACCAGAATACAAAAGATATAACCAACATATATGTCTTCAAAAGGAGAGTTGCAGCCTTTCAGATATCTGGTTTGGATTCCTCTGGAATTACTGTCAAAGTCACAAGATTATCATTAGCTCTTTTCACAACCGCTTTCATGGGTACTCCAACTCTATCCCCCATTATTTCAATAATCTACCACAACAAAAACAAAATCATGGAAATAGTAAGCAACAAACTCAATTAGACAAAAGCTTGAGTTTTTTTAACCCAAACTCGATTAAATTGTAAATTGTATTAAATTATATTTTCTTTTAATATCCTTTAGTTTAGCATCTCAATCTTAAAATATTCTGACAATTAACACATTCAGTCAAATCCGTTATGAGGCCCTCAAGGACCAGGATTCCTGCTAGAAGCCACTAAATTGCAATTTGAATGAAAGGATAATGCATTAATAATATAAGATTAAGGATTATTTCTCCATTAATCATGAACTGCTCAAATTCAAGCCATTAAATATTTTAGTGCGTTTTCACTTTTCATTGCTAACTACATAATTTCCAACTACTGACATCCACTGAGAAAATAGTAACTGATAATGATGAGGTCCCAAATACCTCCTTGATGCTTTCAACAGGTTTCCCATCAAATTCAATAACAACATCACCAGGACGGAATCCAGCACGATCAGTAGGGGATCCAGGAGTCACCTAGTCAAACAATGGGAAAAACGTAAAAAATGAGAATATGCATTTTTTGTTATTTTTTATTAAAAACGTCACATCATCGCTAAATCCTAGCATTCCTTCAACGCACACTATTAGTTTTATTGCTTCTTTAGATCCTCATCATAACATTTCCTCATGATTGTAATTATTTGACCCTATTGTGTTTATACTTTATGCACACAGAGGTGTTTATTTTTAAATAAAATTCTCTATTACCTATAAAAAAAAAATAAACTATTACCGCAGTACACTATATCCATAAGTTGATCCATCCTAGTTTCTACAAACCAGTGATCGTAATCCCTACATGTAGCCATCACAAATCTGTTACGATAAGAATATGAAAAAGTAAGTCTGCAAACTACTAAAGAAATTTATGAATACATGCATCACTCAAAAAGAACAAATTATTGTGATCCTGAATATATTTCACATATATACATATATATCTCTTAGTACATACAATAAGATTGAGGGAAGAAACAATTAGAAGACATACCATAGGTACAAGAACACCCTTATTGACATTTGGGAATGTGGCATCTCTTTCTTTAAGCTGTGCAATGATCATCTCATTAAGATCAATCATTTTCAGTCCAAGCCAAGGTCGAACAACCCTTCTGCACAAGATTACCATCTATTACATGTGCTCTTACAGTCGTGATGCTTTCAAATGAATCTTAAAAGTCTTTTGGAATCATACAAGAAGCCTAGAATAAAATTCTTCCTTTCATGCACCCAGTCTCACCCTCCACTCATTCTTGTGGAAGGAGGAAGTGGCAATTAAGCAAGAGCTCTTTGGCAAAGTAAGTGAATAACCAACACGTAGCTCATAGGCCAATGCTCTAATAACCATCAGGAAAAAGAGAGAGATTTCCATGTATAGACATTTCATTCATACCTCTTGTGATAGAAGAAGCATCTATGAAAATTTGAGCACAAGTACCTCCTATTGGTAGGGGGAGAACCTGGGTTGTATGTTGTTTACTCTTCAATGCTACTTAATCAACACTTTTTCTTTTTGCTTCATAAATTTAATCACACAAAGGTCAAAGAATACACAAACCCCAACCTCACCCATCCCAAACTTATGGGAGGTGAAGGTGCCATTGATCCAAAGGACATTGGAAAAACTTAATCCAAAGATTTTAAAGTGGCAATATCTTGACACACAATTAGCAATGAGGATTTGACATAATGTGGACATTATTTAATCAAACAAACTTTTGGATGCACACTCACTCACTCACTTCTAGAGTTGAATGATTATAATTATCTGATAATAGGTGGCTTTCAAGATTTGAAATCTGACAATAAATGAAACATTCCACATGAACACTATACAAACTAAATTTCCAATTAAGTAGCTGATTTAATGCTTAAAATAAGTACTCCCATGCAAAACTATAAGAACATACCCACTTTTCTTGAAGTGCAGTATAATTTTAGAGACCGAATCGATTGGTACAGCAAAACTCAGTCCATCAGCAGCAAGCACTTTCATAATATTTACACCAACAATTTCTCCATCAATATTGACAAGGGGGCCCCCAGAATTTCCCTACACCATAATAAGTCAAAAAACCAATATCAAGTATGTAATCAAGATAGGGCTAAAACTGATTTTTTATATATAAGTAGGTTTTGGTCTCATTTCATGAGGCATGATCCGTAACTAATTGTGCAGCCCCTCGTGGTCATAAATATAAATGACAACAACTTCAACCATCTCAGCTTTAAGACACACACAGTCTTACCACATTAATTGCACAATCCGTCTGTAAATACTCTCTCCGTATTCCACCAAGGCCCAAGTCACTGCTTTTACGGTCAACACAACTACATCCAGAGGGATCAATATGAGGGAAGGCATTTTTTTTAGTAAGTAATATGAGGGAAGGCATTAAGAATCAGTAATTTTTAGTTTCATTAATCTAAGCCCCAACATGAGATCTATCATATTCTACCACAATAAAGTACATGATACATGAAGCAACTTGAGTGCTGGTCCAAGAACGTTTGACTTTGACAGGTAGGCTTTCTCTTTATATATGGCCTATGTTTTTTTCTATATATATATAATGGGTAAAAGTAGAATATAAATTTTGTAATGTTTGAATTTATTCTGAATACCTTACAATACCAGCTGGATGGTATTCTGAGGGAAAGTGGACATCCCCAAGGCAACAACCCAGTCCCCAGGACGAAGCTTACTCGAAGAGCCAAGTGTTGCTGTCGGAAGCGGGGTTTTTGAATGAATCTTTACAATCGCAATATCAGAATGTAAATCAGCATTCACTACTGTACCCTCGAATGTCCGGCCATCTTGTAAAGTCACATCAACCTGCAACAATTGTTAATATTTCAATATGATATACGGATGATATGAACTGCTTAAATGTGTATACCTAAGTTCTAGAACTGCTTGATTACTCTACAACAGCTCCAGATTTCAGAGGTTCCCCGCTTGATTACTTTACCCAAATGGATCGGCAACGTCACTTCACTTAAGAGACTTAAAATTAAAAATTGCCATGGTCTGAGCTCACTTCCTCACATCACTTGAGAGGCTTGACATTGTAAGATGCCCCAATCTGATCTCACTTGCTGAAAAGATCGGCAATCTCACTTCAATTCTAGTGCTTTACATTGAAGAATGCCTCAATTCGACCTCACTTCCTGAAGGGCTCGACAATCTCACTTCATCAAGCTTTACATTAAAAAATGCCCAAATCTGCTCACTTCCTGAAGGGATCGGCATTCACATCAATTCGAAGCTTTAATGAAGAATGCCCAAATCTGACCTCACTTCCTGAAGGTATCGGCAACCTCACCTCTTTACAAACACTAATAATCCTCAATTGTCAAATCACTAAATAAATGGGTGCCAGGAAACAGGGGAGGATTGCCTAAAATTGCTCCATCTTCAAATTTCCAGGTATGTGTAATCCCAATTTTTATTTGTCCATTTATTTCTCTTCCTTGGGTCTTGTACTGAAAAAAATTTGAATATATCTCACATGCAGTGAAAGGGTATAAGCAATTGAAGCATAGAAAAAGCCTTATATATCATGCAATAGAAGATGAATAAGGAGAATTATTTTGAATTGGTTGGGAGGTACGAGCTGAATAAATTAATATGCTCTTAAATTTTTAAATTTCCCTCTTGATTACTAGCCTGCATTATCAATATATAAAGTTTTATTAATTCCAATGAATGTTCCTGCTAGTCATCTATAATGAGATACACTTGCGTAGGAAATTCATTACTCTCCTTTCTCTCTACCTCGTTCTCGAGTTTGCGGGCTCTGTTATGGAAAGATCAGAAAGACTTTAGAAGAGAGATTCTTGGTCCTTGGCCATTAGCAGACTTTGCTATTGGTGGTAATTGATTCTATTATAAGAAAATTTTTGCTATAACATTTGATTTGTTGGAAACTTAAATCATTTCTTTTTACTATAGGTAATGTTTTAAGCAACAATAAGGAATGAAAAGACATTGCTTGTAGTAATTTTATTTAAATTAGATTTGTAATGACAACTATTCCAAGTGATAAATGGTAGGCTAATTTTATCTAAATCAGGTTTAGTAATCTATTATCTATTATCTATTATATAAACTAAAAGTTGAAGCTGAGAAAAACTATTTTACCTTCTCCAAAACCTGCCACATCAGATTTGTTATTCCCACAAAATCCCATTTCATGCTTCCCTTTATTTAATTCTCAACCTCACACGTTACCTCTATTTATTTCTCTCTCCCACGTCTCATTTTTCCTCCTTTCTCTCTCCCACGGCTTGGTGCTAACCCTCTGTCTTCCCAACGGTTGTTCCTCTACCAGAACTGTTCATCTCTCTCCCACATACCTCTTGAACTCCTTCCCCTGTTCATCTCCCCAACCCCAATCTCCTATTTAACCCATACCTGCATACAATCTCTATCCTCCTCCTCCTGCTTTTTCTTAATAGAGACACAGAGCTACAGAGAGAGCAGAAACTGCCGATCACTTCATCACTCACTTTGCTCCCGATCCTGTCAAGCTGCCGCCGTCAGCCACAGCCTCTTCAATCTCTCATCCTCATCTCCTTCCAGCTTTCCCAATGCCCCCTCTCAGGTACTCTTCAGTTTCATTTTTTGCTGCATTCGCAATCTTTAAATTTTTTTTTTTAAAAAAATACCTAAGATCTTTAAGAAGCTTTTGTCTGACACTACAGCCAGTTTGTAGTTGCCCCAGTCATCACTTGGAATTTGGTCTGCAATTAAAAGGATAGGATGGGCTTTGTTACGTAAGCTCACTTATTTAATTGATCTTTTTCTCTGCAACCATTGATACTTATTGATTAGGAATCCGCAAGCTTACTTATTGATCCTTACCCTTGAATTTGATGATGCAGAGAACTGTGCATCATATCCTACCCATGTATAAGAACTGTGCTATGAAGCCTATTTGAATGCAAAGTATTCGATGAAATGTCTGATAGAAAATAAACATTATAGTTTACTTTTTCTCATCTTAAAACATTGCAACCGATTATCTTTCTTCCTCTTCGAAGACCCCCAAAATTTAATGAATTCGAAATGAAGGCTTATGTGGTTTGTACAGAGGGATTCTGCCAGAATACTACAAGGTGGTGCCTGGTGTAGGTATTTGTTTTATGACATACAAGACACTGAAGAAGCTTTTGGCTGACACTACAGCCAGTTTGTAGTTGCCCCTGTCATCACTTGGAATTGGGTCTGCAATTAAAAGGATGCGATGGGCTTTGTTATGTAAGCTCACTTATTTAATTGATCTTTTTCTCTGCAACCATTGATACTTATTGATTGGGTATCCGCAAGCTTACTTATTGATCCTTACCCTTGAATTTGATGATGCAGCTAAATCTAATAATGGTATATAAATTTTCATAGATTTTGACAGATGCAGAAAAGGCAAAAACTAGAGATTGAGGATCTTTGTACGAAGCTTTAGGTGATGGTCGTCTTGACACAAACTTACAGTGAAGAGGTTAGACACAAACTTAACAGTTAAATTCTTGACACAAGTTTATTGACCATTCCCGACTTTGATGCCATCACTTTTATAACGTTTGGATATGTGTGCTACTAGGTTGTAGCTTTCAGTCCCCACAAGTTTCATAATTGTAATGCTTGGGATCTGTTTATACTTGCAGGTGTACGTTTTATTTGCAAAGATTGACGGTAGAGTAAAAGAAGCAACATATCATGCTTGGCTTGGTCTTTATATACGAAGTATATTTGTCTTGAAGTTTTAATAGAGACGATGTTGATGCATTTGGATCGATAAACAAATATTTCACTTGACTGTCATGAATGGATTTTGCTTCCTGGATGTATAAGTTGAATGCTATAACTTTCATTAGATGGAACACTACATGTTACAAGTAGGAATTAGGTGGATTGAAATTGTTTTTATTTTAAACAACAAATGTTGGGGATAGTGATCTACTATTGTTAAAAAAGAAGCAAGAAAATAAAAGAGCTACTTTAGTGCTTATTTATCCATTTTGTGTTTGCGTGTGTGTGTATGTGTGTGTGGTGACATTAAGGTGTAAGTTTGTTTGTGGTGAACAGAGTCCTTAATCTGTGTGTGGTGATATTAAGATGTTGATAGCCTAATATCCAAAGCAGTGAACCAAACCAAGCTGCTAAGAATAAATGTAAAGAACGAGAATTGTGGAAACTAACTTATTTGAAACTCATTTAGCCAAAATAATAATGAGTAGCTACGAATGTTTGAGGAATAGCTATGATGTCTTTGTCTTGACCGAATTTGTAGCCTTTATTAGTAGATTCATTTTATGTGGTTTTTTTATTTTTTTTATTTACTATGAATGTTTGAGGAAAAGCTATTGAAATAGTTACTGATCTTTTAGTTCTTTGAATAATGATGATCCATGTATTGTTTATATGTTTAAGATTTCTTTTGTAAAAATTGTTGAAGCAACAAGATGTGGGTAATTTTGGAACAATTGTGCCAGCAAAAGTGATCTGGAGACTTCATAATCATCTAAGCAAGGTCCCAAGTGTGGCAATTTTGTATTCATTATCTCATAAAAAAAAAAAAGTTTTTATTTTTACTTTTTTATTTTTATTTTTAAAATTGCATTTTTTTTTTTTAAATTGCATCATGTTTTTATGGATATCTCCATAAGTATAATGGATGATGCAAAACAGTTTTTTTTTTTTACTCTAGAAAAATAATAAAACTAAAAGTCTAAAATCACACTTTAAAATAAAACATATATAAGATTATTTAACTTATACTCCATTAAGAAATAATTATATCAATTTTCACGCGTATCGCGCGGGTCTGCGACTAGTATAAACTAATAGGTGAAGCTGAGAGATTTTTTTTTGTCTTTTCCCAAACTTGCCACGTCGGATTTACCAATTCCCACATCATTCCAAATCTCATGCCCCACTTTCCTTTTTATTTTGTTGGGCTTTTGTTATTTTAACGTTTTTCAACTTTATAGTTTTGACACTTCAGGTTTTTTTTTTTATTTTTTAATCTTCACCGTCTGTCTCTCTCCCTCTGTTTCAGTTTCAGTTTCAGGTGCGCCTCTCTCTCTCTCCCTTACCCCCTCATTCAGCCGTTAACCCCTTATTTCTCTCACACACGTTCTCCACTCTCTCTCTGCTTCACGTTTCTCTCTCTCTCTCTCCCTCTGTTTCAGGTGCGGCTCTTCCTTCCTTTGACTGTTACAGCATCCCTCTCTCATCAACTCTATTTAAACACCAAGGTAAAGTGAGCTTTTAGTCAATTCTTTCCCACCGATTTTTTATAAGCACGTACTCTGTTCATTTGGTTTTATAAGTATGAATTTTGTTTTTTTTTTTTATGAAGGATAATAGATGTCCATGTGAGAATACAAAAGAAAAACTATACCCAGCAATGATTTTATTCAGTGTTGGTTGGTTTCATTGTTATCAGATTTTTATCCAGTATTTGTGAATACACCCTGTTGTCCATTGGGCTCGACTGTATTTAGGCTTTCAATCAAATAAATCTTAACCATATTGAATGCTAGAATAAAGAAATAATGGAAATCAGCTCTCAAAGTGTTCGACAAAATGTCTGGAGATCCATGCCATTGTTCATTGCAAAAGTGTATGTATTTTATGTATATGTATTTCAGATCTCTGTTTGTTTGTTCATAATTTTGACAACAACAAAAATTATTTTTTGTAACTAAAAACCCGATTTTTGTATGAATATTATTTGTTTTTTTGCTGAGAGGAATGAAAGCTATATTTTTTGACACTGTTTTGGGATCAATCCTTACTTGGGCTTTTTGTTTTAATATAGATATATTTTAATTCGTCTATTTTAGGTGAAGATTCTGAAAAGGATCCTCAAGGAGTTGAAGGACCTCCAAAAAAAGATCCTCAAGGAGTTGAAGGACCTCCAGAAAGACCCTCCTGCTTTATTCAGTACTGGTTCGTTTTCACTCTTAAAACTATCCCTTTTCTTTTAGCACATACTCTGTTCATTTGGTTTTATAAGTATGAATTTTGTTTTTTTTTTATGAAGGATAATAGATGTCCATGTGAGAATACAAAAGAAAAAACTATACCCAACAATGATTTTATTCAGTGTTGGTTGGTTTCATTGTTATCAGATTTTTATCCAGTATTTGTCAATCAATGTTACCCTCAAGTCTGCAAAATGTTGTGGATAATTAAAAGAGATAATAGATAAGGAGTACATTGCTTGCCAAGTTAACTTCTAACAAGTAATCAAACAGCTTACACTTCCCCAACACTGTAAAAGGGAAGCAATGACCAGAAAATTGAAGGTTACTGCTTACAATAACGTGATGTTTCCTGTATTTTGTGTAAAGTTAGTTATGGAATTGTTCTGAAAATCGATGAGTTGCAATTGGTTGCTATATTGTATTTTGTTTCTTTGAACCTATATTGATAAATACATACAAAAATTGAAATACAGACATAGATATTTACATCTATAATTTAACTCCGATTCATATATGCAGAGAATATTTGCTAAGCGTAAGGGGATTGGGTTTGAAAAGTGTGGAGTGTGTACGGCTTTTGACACTTCACCATCTTGCTTTCCCAGTAAGTTTAGAATGAAAGCATAAATGCCCCTAATAGATTTCCAACTCTAAAAAGATCTAAACATTTTTTTATTTTTAACTTTCACAGGTGGACACAAATGTTGGACGGATAGCTGTAAGACTGCAATGGGTGCCCCTTCAGCCACTGCGTGAGTCACTTCAGTTGCATATTTTAGAACTGTTAGTATCATTCAGCCTACGTATTACTAACCCAAATATGCAATTATTGCAGAAAGGTAATATTATTGTGAATATAGGTACCCAGTCTTAGAATCCATTCAAAAATATCTCTGGCCCCGATTATGCAAGCTCGACCAAAGAACATTGTAATGATTACCTCCACTTTAATAATTTCAAATGCATGTCTTTCATAAGTTTAGCAAGGATAGTAAACCAACTTCAATTCTTGATCAAGTTTCCACTGATTGTCTTATTTATCACAATCTCTTCTAACAGGTATGAACTTCATTACCAGATGATTGGAAACAATGGGTCTGTGGGTTCAATATATATATATATATTTTTCCTTTTGATTTGCTTTATGATCTAGGATTTTATTTATTTATTTTGGATTTGACTTTGAGTTTTGTTTCTTTCACATTGAGACTTCCTAATGTGTGTTTTTCTACTTGAAATTTCCAGTGTTATTGATCTATGTTATTGTTGCATGCCATACGTTTGGTGAAATTCCTTTAGATATGTGTCAAATTTTCTGTTCTTTTCCTTTTTACATGTGGCTAAGTGAGAACTTCTTATTGAGTCCTTTGGTAAAATCAAAGCCCACCCCTTTAAATAGTTCTAGCTTTAAAGACACTGCCCAAGCAAAATACACATATTCAACACACTGCCCAAGAAAACATCCATCTTAATAGTTGTTGTGAATAAGAAATTTCAAATATAGATAGGCTTCATGAATATTGTTACTTTTATAGGTAAATGAGCTACATCAAAGTAGACTTTCATAGGCAACCCTGTTTCACTAGCAAACTTTAAAATGTCTTGTTAAAAAGTCTATGCGTATCAAACTTTAAAACATCATGGACTGCGAGTTCTCCGAAGTCCCCGCAA